>OY979711.1:2757948-3140005 GCA_963855925.1 Inga laurina | reverse complement strand
AGGCAATAGTTACAATACATATAATTGAAAAGAGTATTTTAAGAAAATTAAAACATATTTATTATAAATAATTAACTTAAAATTCACAAATTAATTACCCGGTTCTTATATTAAAAACACAAGGCATTATTAAATAATATTATCCTGTGTCTGATGATGTATAATATAACAGAAATTTTAATACTTCCACCCAAAAAAAAAATGTTCTTCACTTAAAAATACTGTAGACTGGTAAATGTCCAACCTTATGTTGTAGTCATCAAATTACGTCAATTCTGTAGCAGAAGCCTTCTTATCAATCATAAAAGTTTCCAACCATGGCATTTATATTTGATACAGATTTTCCAACAACACAATTGTCAGCAAAATTTGTACGTCGCTAATAGATTTTTTTTTTTTTTTCCTTTTATCTTCTTTCACACGCATCGATCTTCTGAATTGTCAATTATTGGCTTATTCCTACAATAACAATATAACAGTGCCTCAAACTCCCAATTTATTGCAACCCATATGTTCTTCTTTGACTTCTTGGTGATGGAAGCGATGAGGAATTTGAAACACTATCTATTATGTTTGATAAAAGAGGAAGTTGTTTTGAAACTGGACAAATCTAAAATGAAACATTTAAGGGTGTCTTCAGTAGTTTCTGGATAATAGTTTTTGGAGAAAAAGTGGAGAATAATTTCTGAAGAATAAATTATAAGTAGAATAGATTATAAAAAAAATGATTTTGATAAAATGAGAGTGTTTGGCTATTATTGTCAGAATAACGTTTTTCATGGTCAAATTTCTAAAAAAAGACATTAACTTTTGTGATAGTTACATATAAAGAATAAGATTATATTTTATGTATTATTTAAGAGTCAAGGTCCAAATTTAACATCCAAGTTTTTCCTAAGGCGTATGGTATAAATAAGTTCGGGATTAGAAGGAATTTAAGGTATATATTTTATATATTATTTAACATTAAAATGTCATCATAATAAATACCAAAAATGAAATAAATTTGTCTATAAAATTTACATTATGAGAATATTTGGATTAGCTTTTAGATAAAAATTACATATGAAAGTATAAAATTCCGTTTCAAAATTTTTTAATTATGAAAAAGATAATATTTTCATTATGAAAAATTGATATTTTAATTATGAAAAATATGACATAAATTTGTCTGAAAAATGTAAAATTATAACATTAGTGATTTATGTAACATTAAAAAAAAAATATTATACATACATACATATATTAATAAATTGTATCTAACGGAATATATATTTAAATGGTAAATTAAAATATAATCATTCTATACGCCTCAGCCTGGATAACAGTAAAGATGCAATTTTTGTCAATTTCCCTCCAAATATATATTTCTTCAACAGAGGAACAAGTGAAGACAAATGGCTTATCGGTGAAACCATGGTTTTGTTATTGAAACCATGGTTTTCCTTAAAAACGGGATTATCCAAAATTGTTGGGTGTTCAAGAACTTTTTTTTTTTCAAAACCAAGGTTTTAGTCTCAAAAACACTTTTTTGATTCTATCCGAACACACACTAAATTGTTGAAACAAAAGTTAGAGGGAAAGTTTTCTTAGTGTGTGTTCGGCTTCTCTCCCAAAACCTAAGTTTTGAATCAAAACTATGGTTTGGTTGCTGAACATTCAAAATTTTTCCAATCCATGGTTTTGATCTCAAAATATAGGTTTTGAAAAAATCCATTTTTTTCCTTTTTCTCTTGTGTGGGCCCCACCCCCTCTCTCTCATTGGTCCTTTCTCATTATGTGGGCCCCTCACCATGAAAAAAAGTTATCCTGACCACAATACTCAAACATTCTCATTTAATCAAAATTATTTTTTTTTTCTCATAATCTATTTTTCTTAGAATTTATTCGCTAGAAGTTATTCTCCACTTTTTCTCCAGAAACTATTCTCTAAAAATTAATCCGAACACACCTTTAAACAAAATAAAAGTGAAACCACACATGATCGTGTGTTTGGCATTACGATTGGGTCAGCCTATAAGCCTGATTGAAAAAATGAATTTCTTTTTTGTGTGTTTGGTTGACCGTCCTATGAAAAAAACTTATAAGCTGCTTATTTTAAAAGCCATAAATGTGGCTTATTGTGGCTTGTGAAAAGGGCTCACGGTGGATTTTGTCATACCCTTATTTTATTTTTCATATTTTCAGAATGCTTGCGCATAACTTTGTGGGCACATAAGAATAGCATCAAAATACTGATATATAGTATATGACTACAATGAGGAATGCTCCGCAGGGTTCAGAAATATATACAATTTACTCTAAAATATTCAAAATCAAAGACTAGATATAACCACAATCTTCGTCTTGGGGAAACGTGTATATCACTTTCCCATATCCTCATCTTTGCCTTTCAATCCGCTGGCACCCGCTGTGGTATTTTGTTTAGAAAATGAGGCCAAGGAATCCCAGTAGAAACATACTATCGTCCACATAACATGTGATAAGTAAATATGATATGTACCATGTATACACCAATTAATGAACAATATAACACATCGTCATGTATACATGAGTAAAACTCCAGCCCCACTAATCGTACACCGGTTGGATTCTCATCCAACTCCCAATGTAAGTGCACCTCTGGCACTAATTGCCCTTTCTAGGCAAACCATGTTGATTAGTGTGTGTTTGGTATCACTTATTTTTTAACAATAAGTCCTTATTACGCAAGCCGATATAAAACTCCTCTCACATGCTTACCTCATATACAGTGAATCACGATTTATAAGCACTTATTGCCCAAAAATAAGCTATTCCAAACAAGCACTTATAGCACATTTACAAACAGTGGCATCCACACAATCATATAAACCATGGCATGATGTATGAAGGATAATGTCCCTGCCTTAAAGCTTTATAAACCCCTTTTTAGATTGCCTCGTAAAATGTGTTGTTCCGGCTTCCGACTCGGTCCTAAAATATTAAATGTACAAGAAATAGGTCATAAACTATCCGAATATCATTTTAGACTCTTCCATAGTGTTTACTGTAGTTATATTAGTCTATGGTGAAAATTTACCACAATGCCCCCAGAACCCCGGCCCCGCCGTACCCAACCCGATGGCATGTTTTCCTAAAATTTTGACTAGAGATATTCTGACGTATTTTTGCCCAAGGAATCCATTTCCAAGCTCGAAAATCACCAAATTCATTGTCAAATTATGAAAATATCCTTGACAGCCCCGATTTAGGGTTTTATGAGCATTTTCGTAATTATGTTTTTTCGGCCTTTTTCAAAAAAGTGACCAACTGTAACCCTACCTATTTTTGCCCACTGAATCCAATGGAACCATTTATTTTATGAAAATCTAGCTCCTACCCACATGAAACAGTGCTGGCCGAAAGTTTCAAGAAAAAATAGAAAAATGAAGTTTGTGTTATAGCTTCCAAAACTTGTATTTTTCCACTTCTAATCCTTTATTAACTTTTTTAAACACATCTTAACTATGATTCAAAGAAATTTGGGCAACATAACCCCTTAGGATTATGGATTTTCCCATTTTACAATTCAACCAAAAATCACCAAACTAACAACAAACTTCAAAACCAACTTCATACAAGTATAGATTTAAGTTTGGTGTAGTTACCTCTTAAGCTTCTTGATTCCTCTCTCCTTATGCACCTTATCTCTCTTCTCCCTGAGCTAACAATGTGTCTTTAAGATCATGGGTTCATGAAGAAACAAGGTTTTAGAGAAGGATTTCATGATAAGATCACAAGAAAACCTTAAGAGATTAGCTTCTTACCTTAAGTTCCTTCTTCTTCTTCTCTCTAGCTCTCAAGAGTTCTCCAAGCTCTCTCTCTCTCTCTCTCTCTCTCTCTCTCTCTCTATGTTGGATGAAATAAACAAAGGAATGGGAAAGGAAATGGCTTCATAAATTTTGCGCCCTTCATTCTACACCTTTGATTTCATCAAGGGGTGTCATGGTGACACTTGTAACCACCATACTTCCACCCATACCTTCTTCACTTTATGACTTACTTGCTCCATTAGGTTTCATTTAGCATTGGACTAATTTCTTCCCTTGGTTTGCTTCATAAAAACTGTCCCCCTCTCTCATGATTTAACCAAACCCATTTCTCTTCCAACTAACCAAACTAGCACTCAACTTCACCCCTTCCTTCACTTAAGCTACTCCCTTACCATCACCCATCATGATCACCATGTCCATACCTTCATGTAATGTACATCTTACCATTGTCATCATTTCTATCTTCATGTATCATCTTGACATGTGCTCTTGGAATTCCATTCCCCCCCCTCATTTTCATGTGTTGGACGAAAATATGAAAGGGAATGGAAGGAAAAATGTGTTTCACTAATTCCATAATTCCCTTAATTGATTTATGCCCAAATCCCTCTAATTTTACAATACTTAATTTATTCCATTAAAAATAATCCACTTTATACATTTTCCTTGATTAATCGAAATTAACTCCAATTAATTGGAAAATAATTAATCTTGGGCTAAATTGGCAAAATTATGATTTTGCTATTACCTTTGTAATTTAATTCCTTTCTTTAAATAATTTGTCCATTTCCTCATGAACATGAATATTTCAAAATTCATAAGATCCAAATTTCATGAATATTCACCATTTTATTAAATTTATCAATTAATTACAATATATTTTTTATGAATATAAAATTTGGGGTGTTACATATTTCAACTTTTAACCAAGAGAGAGAAAGAGAGATATGGAAAAGGGGGTACGTGGTATTTGGAAGAGGGATAAAGGGAGAGGAAAAAGGAAGGGTGACATGTGAGAAAGAGAGACAAAGAAGGGAAGAAAGATGTGTGAGAGAGAAAGAGAGAAGAAAAATATTTATATGTATCACTAATTTATACTACTGTGGTCCTAAATATAAAATAAAATTGACTTTTTAGATATATTAAAAAAAACTAATTAAATTACTTTAAAATATTTATATTTATCATTTTTTCCAAACTTTTTTATCCAACTTATAAATTAACATATAATCCAATGATACACTACATATGATATGATTAAGTAACTTATTTAACTTCCTCAATCTTTCAAAAAAATCAACTCTGTCTTATATTAAGTATCGAAAGAGTACGTATTACTAATTTAGACAGATTGAGAAAGCTAAATAAATTATTTTCCATCTAAACTTACTTTTCAAAAATATCATCCAAACAAGTGTAACTTTCAGAAAAAACAATTATGCTACCGCCAATCCAAACATATCTCATATTATACAATCAAACATTTATCCAATCTTAATTTTGTATAAGTCAAATTATTAAAAAAAAAAAACTATTTTTTCCACCGCTATCCCAAACACACTCCAAGTCATTCACAAGGAAAACAGAACATAACAATATCCACGAAAAACAATTGACTTTGAATTGATTGGGCTGAATTAAGATTTTAGTTGATAATAATGATATTTGTCTTCTTTTACCATAAGTTCAATCAAGTAATACAACTATTTTATTTGTTTATATGGATTCAGAAATATGCAAACTTCGAGAGCTAAGAAGACAAAACATCTCGTTATAATACTATTGTCATTCTTTTTTTGTTGACAAAATTTGAAAACGATTGTTATCGGAAAGAGTATTCAAAATCATAGTGATGCTTGAGAAGATTTGAAGAGAGAACAGAGTCAATAAAACAATGGTATTTTTAAAAATCCATAAAAATATAGTATTTTGAATAATGATAACATTCAAGATGACACTCAATCAATGTCTAACAACCAAAATGTGAAGAAACAGCAATTGGCAATTTTGTGTGTTGACATGTGAGAAAGAACACCCGAGGAAAGTATCTATTAGCAACAAGAATAGATAGACAAGTTTATTGACAAAGTAGTTGAGGAAGTTGCTGAAAAATTTGCTGCTGCAAAATGTCATGGTTAAAAATGCTGAGTCTAAAGCTAAAGGTACTGAGTGTATAATTGAATTTGCAGAAGTTTTGTGAAACACTGATGATGATTCAAAAGCAACTCTGAGTTGATGAAACTGGAGGACCCTACACTTAAAGAGTGCCACACCCACAAGGCTGATTGTTAACTCACCCAGAGCCTCACCCAAGTGGGAGTTTCAAAGTAAACAAAGGGTTAACTTTAGAAAAGATTTGCTTGAGCATAGAGCATTTGTTTCCAGATACAGCATACATATGAAATATGATTATTCCCATCAGATATTACTGATCTTAAATCAGTCTTGACATATTTCTACCCAATTCCAGGGTTGACTAAAACAAAATATTAATGATTGGCCGCACCGCAAAATACATATAGTTAATTGTATTAAAGCCATCAGTCATTGTATCTAACTTCCAATACCTATAAGATACCAAAAATAGAAGTACATGAAAATGGCTTTTATTTTGCCATATGATAGCCCAAATTCAGCAAAACTAGCATAACCAAAAACTCAGAGGAAAAGGTAGGAGCTGTCAACAAATTGACTGCAACTTACAGTAACCATCATTTTTGCAAACCAACCGTACACCTTTCTCACAGACCCCTGCCAAGTTTCAACAGAATATAAAAATGCAAAATATACATACAAAATAGAATCATAGTGAATACTTGACATTTATGAAAATCACAAAGATCCTATGGGAAAATTACTTAAGCAAAAGGAATGAAGATACAATGGGATATTCATCAATTTTGACCAAAGTATGAATTGAGAAGTGGGGCAAGAGCTGAATGCTTCCACTTCAATATTTAAATTTTGAAGGAAAAAAAAAATCAGACTCAAAATTTACCACTAGTTTTTTTAAAGAAAAAGAAAATTACCACTAGTTTGAAAGATGTCCCTACTATCCTACCTATGCAGTTCCAGCTTTGCACAAGATTACTATTGCTTCAAAAACCCGAATTAATTGGTTCAAATAGTAACAAAAAGAAGAATAAAATTTTCAAGGGCTCATAACCTGGGGCAGAATTATTTATCAGTTTCAATTAAATTGCAGAAGAAAATGAAGTAACATGATTAACATAGCATCTTTGTTATCTCAACTTATAGTCTCAGGGATCAATAAGTAAGTAAAATATAAAAGTGCGGTATCCTATTGTCCATATTTTATACTTGGGGAAAATTTTAGCCTATAGTAAACAAGATGGTATTGTTTCATAAAATCTTTTGAACCCGATCAGGATCTATTAAAAGATTCAACCAAAATCATATATTGGATTGTCTAAAAACAAAACAAAAGGAAGGCTTGATATAAGCCTCTAATTACCTGACTTTCTTGAGCAGAATGGCCTTAAGTTTGCGAGCAAGGTCTTGTGATTTAATTTTTTGCTCCAATTTCTTCCGGGCCAATACACGCTTCTCAGAGTTCTTGATATGGTGTCTCTGCACCTGTTTTATCATGCGCTCCATCCCACTTGATTGCATCGTGCGCTGCATAAGTACCAGTGCCCTTTCCAAGTCCCCATTCTCAACCAGCACCCGTATTCCTCTGCATTGCTGAAGCTGCTGCAGTTGATTACACCCATTGCTCAGCGGTTCAACGGTTCTAAGTGGCTGTCTGAGTAGGCCTGATACATGCCGTACAATTGAGCTCATATCTGGAGAAAACTCCGTGCGATAGAGTAACCTTATTATCAAGAACCAGAACAGACGTAAATATTCAAAACAAAAACAAACTCAATGGGGGCAGATGCTCCCACTGAAATCTTTTAAGTATGAACCGTTAATATAATATCCTTTTTAATTTTTGTTACAGATACTTTCACAAAGATGCCTTAGTAGGCCAATTGTTTCAAGCAAGTCACCCAAGGCCCTGAAGCATGACAACTTAAACTCAAGCTTCTAAACTGTTACAGAACTCGAGCCCAGTCATTTACGAGATCATGTATCACAAATACCTTGAGAATTTTCTTATTAGATGATAATATAAAGAGATTAATAAACAGAATGCCAATACAAAACAAATATCCAACATTGATGAAGAGGGCAGAAGTATAGTAGCCGATTACACAACAATGAAGCAAAAACTTGTAACAAAATTATTTCTAAAAGAAATAAGTACACTCAATCTTTATTCAAAAGCCTCAATATTCAAACTATTACCGACCAGGTTCAAAGCCAAATTAAAATGATAATTTTGAAACAGAGTAAGAAATGGCGAGACGGCGTCGGACCCAGGATTGACAACAACGCAGGGAACAGATGATGCGGGGAAGAAATTCAAATCTAGATTCATGGCCAGATTGAACAAATCAATCTTACCGGACTTTTGGGAGTAGACTGAACCCTACAGTTCGAACCTTCTTCAATACTTGCCCGAGAACAACCAGGCAGGAGAGACAACGGCTGACGGCGAGCTCGACCGAGTGGGGAGTGCGTGTTCGTCGACGAATTAAAATGGATTCCAGACGATAGAGGTTATAATTTGTAATTAATTTATAATCTAAAAGCATCATGTTTCTATTTATAAATAATTTTTTTTATATAATTAACCCTTTTGTAAACAATTTTTATTTTTTGTCTCAAAATATAAATTTTTTTTTTTCTATTTTATCCTTATTAAATATCTATTCTCTCTTATATTTTATACCCATTATCTCTCATATTTTTTTATCTATTCTCTATCCTATATTCTTTTCATAAATAAGGGGCATATATAAAAAAAATGACATTTTTTACACACTTATTACTTTTAACTATCAGTTCGTTTTACGCAATCAAAGAGAAAATTATTTATAAATAGGATCAAAGGGAGGACTAACTTTTTGATGTTTTTGGATTTCTTTGCACAAACAAAGTGTATGATATTTGGTAAATTTGTTAATAAAACCAAACCGAAACTGTCTCAGGTCCCTTTTGAATTAGTCTTTATAAAACATATTTACTTGAATTGAAATAAAATTTCTTTCATTTATTTCCCGTAAATCATATTAAAAAAACAATAATATGCTTTTATCAAAATCAAAACAAGTTAAAGTAAGACTCATTTTTGTTTTCACTCCTATAAAATCAATCAGGCAGGGTTTAGGTTTGGTTTTGCACACTTTGGACCTAAACCATTAAAGCTAAAAAATTGTTTTTCTTGCAATGAAAATATTACAATTAAGGTTATTAAAAATATAAGTCATATTCTAAATTATTTAAAATACATAGAAGTAGCTAGTTCCCTATTTCATTCTTCTCCACCAATCTTTATTTTTTTTTTTTTGCCAAATTCTTCTCCACCAATCAAATCAACGTTTTTCAGCAATTTATTTTTTTTATACATAGAGCATGTTTGGGATCATGATTGGAGATCCTAAAAGTATTTATACACGTAAATCGAGATAAAACTCTCCTTACATACTTATCTCATATACCATAAATTATAATTAAAAAGCTGTTTTTGAAGGCTTCATCGCTCCTCCAAATACACATGTAGAAGTTTACATTAGTTAGCTTACAGAGCCTTTTTTGGGCAAAAATTAGCTCTCATGGTATCTTTTGACCCATGGCTAGTCGTTTATCGTTGTCCTCATGCTCCCTTCATGGTTGTAAGTATGCAATTGTTACTATGAGTATATTCCTTGGGAGTTTGTTGTTTAGTCTGTTTTCCACTATGGCATTGGGATTTATGATGTATCCTTCATGTTTGCTTTGGACTTTCTGTATCTTTTCTTTAACGTATAATTCTTTTGCCAAAAAAAAAAATATCCAATTTAAATATGTAAAAAGATTGAAAAAACTATGATAACGATAAAGCCTAATATCACATGAAAAAGAAGAATTATGAGCCTCTGGTTCAACTGTATTGCATGTTTATAATGGTAATCATGATTGCATTATCAAGATAAGAGTGTTTGGTTGTTTTTTAGCATGGTAATAGGGTTTACTATGGTAATGATGATTATCAAAAAATTGATAATCTTTATTTATACATCTCCCTATGAATACTCATATCACCTCATTGCATGGTTGAAAAAGTTCAATTTACCTTTTAGTTTCATTTATTTTTGTTTCATTTGTCTCATTTCGCCTGTCAGACCGTACCACGATCGTCGCCACAACTACCTCCACCACCAATGTCGCCGACACCCCCAGCTGTCGCCACCGTCACCTCCAACATTGTGGCCACCGCCACTACCTCCTCCTCCTCCGTCGTCGTTGTAGCCACCACTGTCGCCGCCGCCTCCACCGTTGCCCTCATCACCACCACTATCTCTTCATCCTCCTCCGCCGCCGCCATTGCCACCCTCACCAATGTCGCCTTCATCGTTGCTGCTGTCCCCACCACTACCTCCTCCTCGTCCACCAACATCGTCGCCACCCCCTCTGTCGCCACCTACACCTCTACTATTGCCTCCGCCATCGTCACTACTTCCTCCTCTAATGTCGTCGTTACCACCCCAAATTGCTGTCACCTCCACCGTTGCTGCCACCGCTACCACTACCTCTACCTCTACCGTTGTAGTAGTCACCACCTGCCATTGGCAAAGCCATATCATTGTTACTATCGTCTCCACCACCACAACCATCGACATCAAACGATCCTCTACGAAATTGTGTGACGGTTCTTATGAGGCAACCTAATGACACTTAACTATTTTTTCTACAATATATTAATGATAAAATAAAATTTGTGTGATATATTAATGTTAAATAATTATTAAAAAATAACTCACAACACATTGCTCAAAAATCAAATCAAACATTAGCCCTGTAATTAATATTGTATTACATTTCCATTGCATCGCATTACACTGCAGGGTGTAATGGGATCAAACAAAATGGGCCCTATGTTATTCATAACCTATACGATTTTATATAAATTATAAGAAAAATGACAGAAAAAGAACTTTAAATTTGTAAAATCCTAAATCAGGTATTTCCCATAAAATTAGTTGTGAATTGCTTATCAAATCTCGTCATTACCTTGTCAATTCTTAGTAAAACTTGATATAGGATTTTTCAATTTTAAAATTTTTTTCCTTCATTTTTCCTTAATTATATTACCTCTATTCTTAGTATAAGATCTTGTTCGTAGTGTACACTACGAACAAGATCTAATATTAAGGAGCGGCCGTATTATATGTCAATTCCTCCTAGCTGCATTCTTCAAAAAGTATAACCAAAATGTGCAAATTTGACAATGAAGTTTTAGCGGAAGTGCCTGACACAATTATGTTTTATTTGATACAAAAATATACATAAGATTTTTAAAAGGAGGCAAAATTAACAAATCTATTAACTTTCCCAAAACCACTGTTACTTTTTACTTTCCACATCATCCCATCTCTCAACCCCACCTTCTCTCTCATCAGTCCTGCCCTCCCTCCTTAGTCCTCCCTCATTATCTATGGCTTCTGTTTCCCTCCTCACGCTCAACATGGAATCTCATCGTCTTCCTCATCCTCCACCACTCCCAACCTCACGGTGAGGGAGGAGGAAGGCCAAGATTGAAGAGAGAGAAGTGGGGTTGTGAAAGATGGAACAAGTTGGAAAGCACGTAGACCCACAAAATTAAAAAGTAACAGTGATTTTAGAAGAGTTAATAGATTTATTAATTTTGCCTCCCTTTTAAAAACTTTATGTACATTTTTGCATTCAATAACATAATTGTGCTAGACGCCCATTCGCTAAAACTTGATTATCAAATTTGCACCTTAATCCTTAAATTTACTTTCATGACATACTAAAACAGGACCGTGTCCCGTCTCTTTTTGTAGTCTATTTACTTATTACCGTTATGATTCAACTCCTTTTCCATCATCATTGTGCTTGTTTGGAACATCGATTGGAACATTTAAAAGTAGCTTTTCAATTGTGATTTACGGTGTACGAGGTAAGTATAAGAGAAGAGTTTTATCATCTATTCTCTCTACTTTTTTTAAACCACCTCATTGTGCATGTGAAGCACGAACTGGGACCTTTCCCACCGGCGATTAAATTCCTGTGATGCAATAAGTACTCCATTTCTGCTTCTTGCATCATAAAATAGTACTCGTCGGTCCTAAGATAAAACCTAGTTTGCAGTGCAATATTTAGGGCCAAAGGAAGTATAAATCATCGTTAGCCAACCACACAGTATGGAACTATAAGTGATGTTAACGCGTGCTGACACATTGAATAAGCAACACAAGATCTAGTTCAACTGACAACTACATAAGCACTGGAAATTTCTCCAAGCAATTTCAGATCCGCACCGGAAAATGGAAAGTTCAACCCATTCTCATGAATTATTGAAGCAAGATTCTCTGTTGAGTTACAATCACATCAACCATTTCACTAACGGCTATCCCAACCAATATAATAAATATATATGATCCAAAAGCACGAATAACGTCCTCAACAAAGTCACCGACTCTCTTTTTTATTATAACAGTTCTCCTAAAAGAATCCTAAAGGCTGCATGCATCTACCAGCAACAATGGCCACATAACGCCTGTATGCCAATGAAAACTACTCATTTCACCTAAAGCTAAGAGAATTTGATGTGACACAAATTGCCTCACCTTTATTCTTTATCAAGGTTTCTCCTCATCTGACTGGGAGCATGGGGGATCAGAATTAACGAAGAAGTCATCCACTGAAACAAAAATAGATATGGCTGTTACAACCAAACATTGAACCTTTACTATACAAGTAATAACTGATGACACAATTGTCATTCAAATTTGGTTTACCCTTTATTATTCATCAAGGTTATGCTATCCCTACTCTCGTATATAAGACACTAACATTTCCTTCACACAAACCAAAAAAGTTGTTAGACTAATTTAACTTGTGGCTAAAACATACTTTTTTTTTTCCTCCAAATTTTCTCTCAATTAATGGCTGATATTTCTTATGAATCCAAAATTTCTCTTGTTTTGTTTAATGGGGGGAAGCATTTAATGACCTAGGAAGTTTCCTACATTTTGGTCCACCAAAATATCTTAACAAGTGTCTTATATTTGATTTGAGACCAGGGGCAGTATTTTTTATACATTGAAGAAGAAAAGTTCTAGGCAATTACCATTACCTAGATCTTGTTGATCTGGAGATTCCAGCAACATTTCTGAATCAGATGGCAAAAATGGTGAACCCGGATAGTTTCCCAGGGCTCCCAGATCTGCAACAATTTGAGATGATTCATGTTTAAAGAAAGAATACGTACCCAGTGGATAAACATTATTAAACACTTTTGCATCCTGGATGTGAAGCATCAACTTGGAATTTACAGCATTTGAATCATCAATAGTAGAATCAGGAAGCACAAAATTTAGGAACAGTTTTTTAGATGGCTACAATTATTTTTATCATATTTATTTTCCAGTCAAAAATATATCATATGCATATAAAAATATGAAAAATTGTCCCCATATTATTATTTTTCAATGAACCTGGCAGCAATGCCCATGGAGTTTACCTAAGTTTTGTTCAATCCGAAAATATTAATGTTGTGGCCAAAACAATAGATATGCCTGGTATTCATCATAGATAATGACCTTCAGCGTTCAGATGACCGTCTAAAATAGTTGTATAAAAACAATTTTCCTTAATTAAGGATGGGACCAATTAACTAACTCCGGCTATAACAGAGCCAAAGTCAATGTGAACTACTTCACAAAACCTCACTCCTAAAGTTTGCCGACTGAAAGTTAAATATATCTATGAAAAGTATATTATATAAAATACCTCCCAAGTTTGACAAATCTGCTGTTAAATCAGATAGACTAAAATTCCAGGGAATTTGTTCCAGCGATCTGGAAATTCCATTACTGCCATCAGGTGTAAGTTGCATTCCAACTGAACTTGCCACATCAGTTGTAAATGCTGTGTCCAGAGCTGATGCATCTGTGCCCATTCCTGATATTTCTGATGCCGTGAAGGGAAAGTGACCACTGGATGCCACTGATGTAGGACTCACCGCCATTTCTGTCATCGTACTGTTTGGCGGAATGACAGGGGCAATGTCAGGAGAACTATGTTCCATCATCATCCTTCAACAACAAAAAAAGCAGCTGCCTTTAGCGAAATTTCCAGCAAGTAGAAGACTTCAAACACAGAAGTAGGAAGTTACTCCACATTCTAATAATTGAAGTGATATTCAAGCCCGAGAAAGCCAAAATTAAAAACTCTTGCATGGCATGCATTATAGGGAAACACACCAAACATGCAAAACAATAACAGCAAAGTGTTTGAGCTCGTCTGGTTTTGATGGATATAGCTTTTTCATATAACCAATTTAACAACTAGAAACAAGTTTCAGTTACAGTCAATTGTGACATCTGCACAATACACAACCATTTCTACATTAATAACAAACTGAAATAGGAAAAAGAGCCGCAGAATATCATCTTAAAAAACTCATGAGGCCAAAAGAAACGGCAGTTTCACTACTGTTGTCCAATGAATAAATAAAATAAGAGGTACAGTTAGATTAGTCCTCACTCATTCCCAGAATTTATTCGAATGGGATGGAAATTGCTTGGTGCAGGGACTCCATTAACCACATGACAACTTGATATGCCCATTGAGTCAAGATGTGGTTGACCTGCCGCTGGCATGTGAGGTTGCTGTAGAACTGGGTATCCCATAGGTAGGTTATTGACTGCACTGCAAACAAGCGGTGTTGAAAAATGATGGGAGGCAAAACAGAAAAATATAAGCAACAAAGTGAGCACAATATGCAACTATATTTGTGCACCACACTCAAAATGTTCCCTTGTCAAGCAATAATATGGAAAAACAAACCCGCAGAAATCCACCAATGTCAATTTCAAATAAAAAAAAATTGCTCATATTGGGTAATACAAAGCCCCAACATAAGTTTCAGATTCAAATCCAAAGCCAATAAGAATGCCTTCATAACTAAGACATATCAAAGATTATTACTCAATGCCCATTGAAATCTAAATTAGATTAAACTGGCTGCTTTAGTAGCTACGCCAAGAATTTCCAAAGAATTGTGACTCTAAGCTTTTAACAGAAATCTAGCATTGCCTATCTCTTTTATCATGCATGAAAAATAAATCCTAGAATAACGCAATCATTTAGTATAATGCTTTGTTCATTACCCCAGTACACTCTAAAGGCTATTCAATATGCAAGGACAGACACAAACCAATGATATTTTAAGTCATCACCCGGTTAAATGAATATCTAAGAACTCTGAAAACTGCTCCGTGTTTGTCTTCCTTGTCCTAAAATGGAAGCCAGATCCAATTTGTCGACTAAAAAGCAAAAAGTGTAGTTGGAGCATAATCATGTGATGGGAAGAGCTATACCATAACATCAGAAACAAAATTTAAGTTCCATCATTCAAAACTCACAGTTCAAGTAGTACTTAGCCACACAAAGGTGGAGAAAACTCAGGTTTAATTTAAGCAATTTAATTGACAGGAGAGCTTACCAGGCATTGGATGAATTCCATTCTGAATCGGAGCCAATGGCACCTTTGGAGGCATGGGACACTTCATCATATGATACTGGTGCTCCAGCAAATGATTGAACAGGAGTATTTGCTTTTTCAATTTTAACCTGATATAATAGGCCCTAAAAAAATCGGCATTCTCTTCCTCCAACTTCTGCCACACTGAACCAATAAAAATGCCACAATCAGAAAGCAAAGGAAGATAAAATAACCACTCTTGTGTTCCTACAACAATTCGATAGAACATAAGTAGGGGTCAAGGTCGTTTCTTAATCATTTTCAATAACGAACATGTTTTCGTTGTCACCGTATTAACAATAAAAAATGGAAATCATTATTTAAGTATAAAAGGTTTCTTGTATGGACAATTTACACTATATTCTTAGTATTAAAACACACAGATTTCAAGATGCCTACCTAGAGTTGTAAATCCTGGATCTATCCTTGCCCGAGTCAACAGTGTTTTAACCACTTCATCTTTATTCATATATAGCTGTAAGCACCTCTCTATTAAATTCTGGACCTACAAAGATAGTTTAAATAATTAATCAAAAGGGAAAAGAAAGAAATCAGTCTAGATAAGCCCTTGTAAATTATCTAACCCTGCAAAATCAAATATGAGAAAGAAATAAATCGAGTGAAAAAACTAGAGTATTAAGTAAATTTAGTCGAAGTTTTAACCAATGAGCTGCCTTACAAGCTCAATATCCTGACGTGATACTTTTTTGTTATCATTGCTGGAAGCAGAAACTGAACCAGACTCAGTAACTGGAGCATCAGCCGTGTGATTGTTAGGTTGGTCACTCTGGGACTCGACAGAAGCTTGAGTTGAGGATTGTATTTCTTGAGAGCTCTGAATCAACAAAAGCAATATTTACTCTACTACAGAAACATGCAGGAAGCAGTAGGTGTTAAGACTCAAATATGGAAGGCATATGTTGCATCAGCGTAAAAGTAGAAAGTATCTTTTTATTCTATACAAAAACGTTAAAGAATTTCCAAAAGCATTCAATAGGTCCCTGCTACTTCATCAAACAAAGGACTAACTCATATTAGACGGAATGCACTGTATAAAGCGTCAGTGCTTTGGATAAAAATAATGAATAACGCCTCTTATCAAACTACATCTTGGCCACTTCCATCAAGAAAAACATTTCACATTAGTAGACTGTCGTGCCAAATTCCATCTAGGTAGCTTCCTACCCTATAACTATTAGATTCAGAGGACTGCCATATTTTGAGGGCTACATGCATCTGCCATCCAATTTTTTTCTAGTAGTGAGCTGGTCATTGTTGGTCACCCAAATTTATAGGGTGGGCAAATTCACGGGCCCACCACTCCCTGCCAGAGCCTCTAAATCAGTAAAACCTGCTCTAAACTCAGGATAATCCAATTCTCAACAAAAAGTCAAAACAAATTATTCCAGACAAAAGAGGCTGCTAGATGGCATTAAAAAGGTGACAAGCGTAAGCATCTAAGCTATGTCACACATAAAAGGAGACAGAACTTGAGACAGTAATATTAATCCCGTTAACTACCACCGTCCAAATGAGGGGGACAATAAACTAAACCTTCAGAGAAGCCTTAGGCTTCCAAAGGCACTTCTCAAGGTGAAAGTTCACCATATTATTCAAAGACTGAACGTGAGATTGAAAACACAACTTGCAATGATGCACACCACAAGAATCAAGACGCCAGACCATCATATCCTAATCAAAGTATATATGAATGGAATCAAGTTAAAACCAAAAGCAATCGTAAAATGGAAATCACAAGTTTATGGCTTTCAATATACATGCCAGCACCTCCAAGGACCATGGTAACCTCGAGATAAGACTGGCAGTATTCGAAGGTGATTGCTTCAGACTAGGATTATTCAGGGGGTGGATATCAAAATTCTGCCGTTTGCACAGTAATGTTTTCATATTCAATGTTACAAGTTCAGCTGCTCTGGAAAAGTACGTGTTTCGAATGATTAAGGTGACTTTCAAATAGTAAATTTGTATTGATTGACTCAAGTAATTTCCAAATGATAAATTCATCCCTTCAACAAATATCAAAGCCTGCACACAAGAAGTTTTTGTGATAACCGTAATATAAAGAAACATAATCAGCATTAGCATTTTTAAAATCATCAGGATGTTTGTCCTTCAATATGGCAAGAAGCAGTAGTCCTATAAAATTGAAGAGATATGACAATCATTGAGGATAATACAAAATAAGTACCAAGTTAAAAAAGGATAAGATGGGATTACCTGCAAGTTCTTCATTTCAGCAGAAAACAGGCAGCCCACATGCTTCAAAAACTTTAGTCACCAACTGCTACACTTAGAAGTCAAAATATTTACATTAATGTCTATGAAAACCTCATTTGAAGAAGATTTTGTCTGCAACAAGAAGAATAATGATGGGAAAGTAAGGAAACTAATTTAACAGAGAATTTCATGTTTAAAATAAAAAAAAAATCCAAATACAGCTAAAGCACAGTTATTGATAGTTATAGCACATTTGTAGTAACAAGGGCTCCTCAGTGATTGGGCACATAGCATTGCAAGTGCTCATTGAAATGTAGGGGGCACGTAACATTAACATGTAAATGAATTTTTTTTTTTTGGGACCTGTAACATGTAAATTTAATCCTATACGGATTGACAATAAATGTTACATTAAATCAAGTAGCATATGTATTAAAAAAAAAATAACTTCATGTTTAAACCACCTAACAATCATATATATTCTTAAGTTTGCTGGCCCAAGAAAATATTCCCAAGTCTAATTAAATAAACCATAATGTAAATAGCATTTGCTATGCCACATGTCCCACCGGCTACATTGTGCTACAAAAGAAGTTGTAGTGCTACACCCTATGGAGAAGTGGAAAGGATTGTTGCCAAAGATATTAATAACAACTACTTAAAGAGCAAGTTTAACTATTTTCAAAAGAATAAGAATAATTTCTCTTTAAAAACAGAGTAACGTTAGTTCAGATGAGAGAATCTCCAGGTGTTGAAAATTGTGTTTGTCGGTTATGTTTTTTGCTAGAAGAGGTAGGGTTAATAGTAAAATGAGATATGTTTAAGAGGGAGAATGACAATTACTCCATAGTAATCACTAACATAGACATAATCGGGGCAGCACAGCAGGTGTAATGCAAGTAAACCCAAGAAACGAAACACAGTAAGTTCATCTACCACGGTTTTAAGATGACTTAAATATTTCCCCAGCAAAGTATCACTTTAAAGTTGGTGTTTCTGAATAGACTAAACATAACTATCTCCATTATGGCGACCATGGGAATTGAGGAGAAAAGAATCACGTAACACTATATCAGGAGCTCTTGTAGCAAAAGAAACATGGCAAACTGTGAGTATCTCCAACGGATTCAAATGATGGAAAAACAAAACTATCCTTCTGGAATCGAAAGGAAGAATGGTAAGCATAAATACAAATTTGAAATAGCCCAGATCTCAGTTGCGAAGGATGTTCATAACTACAGCGGTTTCCTTCATCCCTCCTTTTGTCTTTTGGGAGATGAAGTAAATCTTGAACCGCCAAACAAAAAGCAGTTTAACGAACTACTTCTTAAGCTTCTACACGATATAAAATCCCAATGCCTCGCCCCGAAATCACAAGCTTATAAAGCAAAAGAGGGAAATAAAGATCTAACAAATATCAACTCACACTCTGTTCCTGAATCTCCGGCAGATTAGAGATGCGAACTAAATTGCTGGTTATGTCGACGAATTCAGAGCCGCCAACGCTTAATTCCAAGAAAAACAAAAACAACTGCGCCACATTCTTTGAAGCCCTTCGATTCGGAACCAAAAAAAAAAGGAGAAAGGAACAGAAGTTAGGAAACTTCAAACGCTGACAATTGGAGCACGAAGGACTGAGTATGGAGTTCAGGGAAAGTAGTGCTTGAGAAAATTCATCATCGAATCGAATAGCATTCAAGTTTGAGAGATATTTCGGAAGATGGAAAACGATATTTACATGAGAGACAGAATAAAAAATGGAAAACGGGATTCCGAAAATTACAGACCGTGAAGGTTCTCCTTCAAACTTCAAAAGCAAAGGTGAAATATAGAGAGAGAATAAATAAGGATAGAACGAATCGAGTGAAAAAGAAAAAGTAAACGAAAATGGGATATAATTACAGATTCGTCTTCTTCCTGAGCCCGTGTTTCTTTGCTCTCTTTATTTCACCTGATGTAACTGAGTTGAGAAAAATGGAACGGAAGCAATGAGTGACAGAGACTCTGGAAAAAAAAAAGCACAAAGTTTCAAATTTTTGAAATATAAATAAATAAATCTTTCGACCCGGCTCCAAGGCGATTAGCTCCATTTTCGGCTTCAGTTGTAACTTGCTCTGTCACGAGTCTGGAGTCACAACGACCATTTACCGCGCGCCGCCACACTGACCAACCGTCCGTTCTTTTTCTTTTTCTTCTGTATATTGCATTCATTTTTAAAAAAAAGTTTAAATAATAAGTATTTTCAAAATAAAATATAAAAACATTTTTAAGAAATGAACAAAAAAATTTACATCCAGATAACTTAGCAAAAAAATATACTCTATTCATCTATATAAATTTACCGATTAAAAACTATATATTGATTACATCTTGATTCAAAAGTTTAATCTAAATGTCGATAAATTAATGAAAATAATTATATACTGGTGTATTTGAAGTTTAAATTTTAAAAAACATATAATATTTTGTCTTTTATTCTGAATGTTTTTGCAAATAAAAACGAGCTAATAACTACAACATTTGTCCCAAAAACTAAAAGGGGGGAAAAGGAACGAACGTCCTTCATGTTTCCTGATTCAAGGGTGGAACTTGTAAGATGAGTAAACTACTTCATGGTGATTATAATTGAGATTGGAGAAGTACTGAAAGAGAAGAATAATCAACTTTAATAGTAGGGAAAATTCGAAAAAAAATATAGTGAAAATTAAAAAAAATTACAAAAAGGTGCAGTAAATTGTTGGCGATCTACGGTGTCTTCAAAGGATTTTTGTGTTATGCTTTTTGAATGTTAACGGAAAATTGTGTTGTGGTTTGTGATTGGGGTTTATGAAATCGGAACTTTCACGTTATGGATCAGAGAGAAAAGGTAGTGGCTTTAGGTAATAGGGCAATGTTGATGATTGTGCGATGAATTTGATTGCGTTTGGTTGAGTGATTGATGAGGCTTGTACCTTTTTTGTTCACCGTGATTAGTTACAGGATGGGTGTTGCGTTAGGTGAAAGGTGGGCTGGCGGTGGATAGTAAGGTTGGGGGAGAGTGGCGTTATTAGTGAATATGGAAATGTGAAGAGCTATTGGTTGAGTGTTAATAATAGAGGTAGAGTGACAACATGGGAGTAATGTTGTTATTTGTGAATATGGAGATGTTAGAGTACATTATGTTGTTGTTAATAGGAAATGCAGGGTGATGATTTGTGGGTGTTGTTGTTAATTGTGGAAGCGTAGTTGTTAATGATGAATATAATGTTGTTAATACTGATGACATGTGTTTTCCCATCTACATTATGACCTTTTCAACTCGTTCCTCATAAGATGTTATTGGTAGGAACATAGTCGCTAATTATGAATATAATGTTGTTAATACTGATGACATGTTGTGTTTTCTCATTTACATTGAGACCTTCCCAACTTGTTCCTCGTAAGATGTTAATGGTCGATAATAAAGAAGATTCTGTTGTTAATAAGAGGAGTAATGCTGTTTTTGGGCATACAACTTGTAACATTACGCAATTGTTCAATCGAATATGTTAATCAAGGATGTGTAGTCGTTAATAAAGAAGATGATGATGTTAATAGTTGGACAAATGTTAATCAAGGATGCGTAATCGTTAATAAATAAGCTGATATTGTTAATAGGTAAAGAGATGTTGGTTTTGGGTATACAACTTGTGGTGTTGCGAAATTGTTCAATCAAATATGTTAATGAAGGATGTGTGGTCGTTAATAAAGAAGAAAATGTTGTTAATAGTAAGATATATGTTGTTTTCAGCTATACAACTTGTCACATTGCGAAATTGTTCGTTTGAAGCTGTTAATGAAAAAAGCGGAGTTGTTAACGAATACAGTGGTGTTATTAATGATGACATATGTATTATTTTGTACCTAGCTTCAATGCCAAAAGCAGTTGCGAAACACAAAATATAAAGCCGTTAACAAAGACACTAGTGTTCTTAATAAAGGAAAAAGGTGTTGTTAATTAAAAAAAAAATACACAAGTGAGTCAGGCAAGTGCATAAATTAACAAAGATGCGGCACGTGAACAAATTCATCATTCAACTGCTGCACCTTGCTACCGAACACCCCTAACTGAAAACCGTAGAACGTCAAACCTCGGACAGACCAATGAAACTGGAACGCACAACCTCACAATGCCGCCTTAACCTCCTTCAGAGACACTGCAGATCGCCACCAACCACCGTCAAGCCACCATCCTTCTCGTCGTCTCTTCGTCGCCCTTAGGTTTCCCGTCTTCCTTTGTTTCTTTTGGCTATTTCAAATTCTACCTCCCCCGTGTCTTTTTCTTTCCCTTTTGGCTCTCACTTACGAGGGCACTTAGGTAATTGTATGAATATTTCATATTCCTATAGCCTCACTTATTTGGAATATGAGAAATTCACTGCACTTTTCTGTCATTTTCTAATTTCCACTGTATTTTTTTTGAAATTTTCCCTTATCAGTGCTACCTTATTTTTTTTATATATAAAATTTAGTTTGTAATGCAATTCAACTCTTACATTAAGTATCGGAGATAGTACTTTAAAAAAATTAAAAGAGTATATAATACTAATAGTCTAAAAGTTATTGATGAGATCGAATCCACCATCAATCACTCAAGAAAAATTTCATAGCATAAGATGATTGCCTTGATATTGTGTTAGTGTTGGTAAAAGGGACATGAACTCAATTTTGAGGCAGGGCATGTGTCCACATGGATTGCCATTTGCCCAAACAAGGAGGTGTGACAAAATGACAAGGCTCCTATATTTTAAATCTCAAGTTGTTCATCGTTGTTATGTAACACATACACATCATCGACCTGAACCTCCCCTTGTTTGTAAGTAACACTCTTCCTCGTTGCTCCTTCCATACCTTCTGGCTGGCCCCACATCTTCCCTCTGGTCCATTCCCACAGATCCCCACCGCCATCACACTTGTTTTATTCTTCACCCCGCGCCATTTCTATCACGCTCCATGCACATAATTGCAATTATTTCATTTCATTCCAATAGAATAATTGAAATTAAAAAAAGAAATTCAAACGAAAGAATTTCTTTGTATATACGTTAAATTAGATATCTCTTTTTTCTTATCAAAAAATTATGATGCCTTGTACTAATTTAAGTATATGTTTGCCAAGCGGTGATATCATTAACATAAGTTGAGAGTGGCTTGATGTCAAAAGTTACAAACAAATCCCAGAGGCTAATGGAATAATAATTTAGATGATAGAATAGATATTTTAATGAATTTATGTTTTTATTTCCTAACTGATATAGTCACATGCACTAGAATATTTGATAACTTGGCCTATATATTATAACTGGTCCCAAATTAGAATAAAGGAGGAGGGTTGTGTTAAACTTTTGGCAGCCAATGTAAAACTTTGTCCAATTTTTATGAACATAGATCAACAAAAACCAAAGACATTGCTTAATGAAGTTGTAGAGCGAGATCTCCTACTCAACAATTCATCTCAAAATTTGGTTTTTGACCGAGCTCAATGACGTCATTTGATCTATATAATTGACCCTATCTAATGAGATAAGGTTATGTTGTTGATGTTGTGCTAGAATATTTTAATGTTAATTATTTATTAAAATGTTCATTATTAATATATACTCACTCTTGGCTTATATTAGGCACATTTGAGAGTTTTGGGTTGGTTTTTTTACCTTCACTGGTGTTGCAGATTTCAGGTGAGCTAGGTTTTAAGGATTCGTCAAAACATGCCTCAATATTAAAAAAAAAAAAAGAAAAAAAAGCTTATAAAGGTATTTTTAAATCACACACTAACAAGAACCTCGCATCACAATTAGACTTAGACTTCCAATATTATTGGTTATGAAACAATAACTTGTCAACTAGGCCAATTTGTTCCCACTCTTTACTTGGTTTTCTTGTCTCCTACGTCAATTATTTCTCTCATATTACTCCTATTTATTGTGACATTTTAAGAAAATATCATAAATTTTTTAATATATTATTATAAATAAGTGCTTTAACTAATTTTAAAAATTATACAAAATAATGAAAAGAATATTATACTGAAAATTGGAGGGTACTGTACAGCGAGACATTCTCAGGGATTCAGCGCCTAGTAGACGCTTTTAACTTTTTAGCTTGAGGCCGTGAGAAGAGAAAGGGCTGGCTCGTAAGGCGTCATTTTTAGCGTCGTTGTTCCGTTATTCTCCTCATTCGTTTTTTTTTTTATTTTTAACCATTCCCTACGGCATTTCTTATATCTTAATTTTATTCAGTCACATCTTGTATTATTATTTGAAAAATACGATATATTTATTTGACTTTTTAAAATTATTTTTCATTTGGACCATACACACATCAAATTTTACAATTATATATAACCATGTGTCTTATTTTTTTTACATAAATTTATAATTAAATTATAAAAATTCAAAAATATAATACATGGTCAGATATGAATATATGATTAAAATAAACTTGATATAATGAATATAAAAGACATAACATAAGTATTTCCTTTTATGTATTTAGCAGAATTTTTATTGTCTAGTTCTCCGCTGAAAAATATAAGCACATGATTTTATGATGACGTAACAACAATTTAATTTATTATTTTAGAAATCAAGAAATATACTCTAATTAAAGGGTTATATATTCAAAGATATTTGGGCAAGATCTAATTTAAGGGATTTTATAATAATTATAAAAAAAATTGTAGATAATCCGCGGTTAGTCAAAAAGATTTATTTTGTGTTTGGGTAACTCCCATACCACAGTTTCTAAAACCCTTTTCCATAAATTGAGACAAACATTTTCTCACATACTTATTTTATAAATTGTAAAAACTATTTTCTAGAAGCTAATCCAAACATACACTTAATTAATAATTAACAATTAATCAAAATCATTAGCCCCGAGAAGAACAAATATAATAAGGAGAGATACAGCAATAGAAAAGCGACACGTAAGACAGGCCTTGGTTTCCTTGTACACACCAACCAATGAGAGCGAAGTTTGCGCCATACCGGGGCATGATGTCAGGTCTACGAACAATGCTAATATGTGGCCTACGTTAGGACACGTGGCATGAATATGTCGGTTGATCGTGGAGCCAATATAGCCGTTAATTGTAGCGCGATCTGGAGGAGTTTTGTGTCCCAGAGGAGGAACGACTTTCAAAAATTCCCGCTAAGGTTGTTATCTCGTCGTTTTGGCGCCTTTCGTCTTAGGGTCCAATGGCTTAAATACCCTTCGCCGCGAATCATGGTCCCACTAAACGGGCACTGACCGCAATGCAACAGTGTCGTCTACCACCCCTACACGGCTCCACAAGCGACACCGTGCACGCAATTCCTATTTTGACCTTCTAGGATAATATTACCTTTTCTTTTTAATATAAAATATATTTACTTAATTTAATAAAAAAGTTAGTTAAATTAGTTAATATGATATATATTTATTAAAATATTCTAATCATTTTCTTAACTATCTCTTTACTTATTTTCTTTGATTATTGTTAAAGGAATATCAATAAAAATAACTTGAGAAAATAATGATAAATATAAAAATTGTATTTTATATTTAGGATAAAATCAATTTTTCAAATGTATTTTGTTTAAGAATAGGAGAGAGTAGTGCATTATATTGTGTTGAAATGTAAATACT
This sequence comes from Inga laurina, assembly GCA_963855925.1. Taxonomy (NCBI): domain Eukaryota; kingdom Viridiplantae; phylum Streptophyta; class Magnoliopsida; order Fabales; family Fabaceae; genus Inga; species Inga laurina. The sequence goes on along the minus strand of OY979711.1, from coordinate 3,114,706 downwards.
AAATACCAAAACAAAAGGTGAATTGCCTTATAATAGTCAAGTTCAAATGTCTTTCTTGACAACTGTAACAATTCAATGTTGACCAATGTTTTGGAACCCGGATTAAATTGGTCAGTCTGACCCAGGAATAGGAAAATCGAATCAGGAACCGGTTAGGTCTAGTTAGCCAATTTTTTTTAAAAAAAATTGATTTTTAAATATTTTTCTTTAAAATTTCATATTAATAAGCCAAAAATATGTAATTTCTCTCCAATTTAGCTATGATCTAACTCATTGACCCTTGAACTAATATCCCGACCGATCCTATGACTGATCTAGATTTCAAAACCTTAATATTGACGCAAAGTTTTTTATAGTAGTACTCCGTATTAGACAAGTTTCGGCTAATGTAATTTAACCTCTGTTTTCTTATATTTTCAAAACAAATTTCTATTGTCTAGGGCTAGGCTTGATATGCTACGTATAGATGATTAATTTTGTACTACTCCTCTAAATAAGATATATTTACCTAATTTGATTAAATTAGAAAAGTTATTTAAATTAGAGAAATTTATGAAAAAATACCTCATTATAAATTTATTTATCAAATAGGACCTTCACGTGTAGAATATCTTTTAGGTGTGCAGAATATCTTCCCTGTGTGCAATATTCTACCCTATACATGTGCAAAAATCTTCCTAGGTCCCATTTGGCAATTAAGTTGCCAATGAGATCTTTTTTAGCAATCCTCTCTTTAAATTAGGTAATAAGACATATTTATTCTAATTATCTTTATTAATTCCATCAATCTCTTTCTTACTTAATTATTATTTGAGAACATCAATAAAGATAAATTAAAAAAAGATTGATAAATATAAGAAACATATCTTATATTAAGTATTAAGATCAATTCCCCACTCAAATTCTACATTACTAAAGGCCGGAAGAGCATTATTTTTCTTAAAATCAGATTTTTGAAAATTGACATTTGAACACAGATTTGTAAGAGTGCGTTCCTTTATGTGATTCGTCAAACCTTGTGTGGCTTGAAATGGATTATCACAACTTTTAACATATATTAGGCTTGACTAAGTTCTATTCACGTTTCACGGCTTGGATCACTTTCAAACCATACAAGGAGGAAATTAAATCATATTATAAATGAGGCGACTGCTAAATGTGAAGTGACTTTTAAAATCCATGTAACTATATAAATCTCATTCAGGGAGTAAATGGCAGCCACAGCTTTTAAAGCTTGTATATTCTACCTAACGATTTTGAGCCACTTAATAAAGCCAATAAAGTAATTACAAAAGTTGTTAATTTGGAGTAATGCTTTAGATTTTTTTAGATAACTGAGACAACGTTTGAATTTTGGTAACATTATGAGGGATATTTAAGCTAATTTGTGCTGATGTGTGAGGATTTTGATAGAATAGGTGTGAAATATCGGGAAAAAATAAAGACGACAACTATAATTTCTCTTCATATAGTTGTCTCTTTATAAACTCATAAGATGGTAGAACATTCTGTTTTTGCCCCTTGCCTGAGCACCATACAAGCCTAAACTCAAGGACTTTACGTGATTTAGATTAATTTGAACTTAAAAACCCTGATTAAGGTGGAAAAACTCTCTTACCAATTGATCCTATACCTTATCTGAGGGTTGATAAGGATTTATGTATTCATATTTTGATGAGTTTCTCTTGATTAAAAAAAGTTTTTCCATTCATATACTGCCTCCGATTCTGAATATAGAAGCTACAAAAAAGTTTTACCTTTGTCCTAAATATAAAACTCAATCTATTTTATTTCCCAAATTTAAATTTTTTTAAAGTATTATTTTTGATTGCATATAGTAAGGAAGTTTCTATCAAGAGATAGTTACGACGCACATGATTTGAAAATAGTATTTTAGATAAACTAATACACATTTGCTACAGATAACTAACTTAATTAATTTTTTTAATATTTACAAATTAGTTATCTGATATTATATTAAAGATCAGATAAAAAAATTTGTTATATGAAAACATGATCCAAGGTGACATTCCAAATCCTTACAATGAGATTCCTCCTCCTGATAATGCTAATGACAAGATGATCCCGACAGTGTTTATTGTGGATGAGATTAATGGCTTTGGAAGAATTACAAAACATGATGACTTGAGACTAATTCTCAAGGTTATTAAACCCGGATCGACTATTGAACTGGTCTAGATAGTGGGTCATATCAAAGTCAAACTGAAACTAATTCGGGACTAGATCAATAAGGAAGTGAACTTAAACAATAATATTTGTTGGAATAGTTTAAGAATTTGATAATTTTTAAAGATCCAATGACAATATTTTTGAATGATTCTTTCAATATTAGAAAGTAAACATCTCAAACTTTCCATAAAGTCTTCATTTATAATTTTTGAAAATATGTAAAAATTATATATGAATTTTTTAAATCAGGAAATTCTAAATAAACGTTAAATCAGTCAAACTAGCGAAACTGAACCGATTAGATGGCCAGTTTACTGATTTTGTAATCGAACCGACCAGTCCAATCTAATTTTAATAACCATGCTAATTCTCATCCCAACAAAGTTGAAGACGTTGGGGGATGTCCAACCCACCCTAGTTGAGGTGCAAGCCAATTAGCTGTATACTCCCTCCGGTCCTAATTATAAGATAAAGTTAATTTTTTTGGAGAAATTAAGGAAGCCAATTAAATCACTTTAGAATATTTTTATTTTTTTCTTTAAACTAATTAATTTGACTAATAAACTGATATATAATCTAAAAATACTAAAAATATAAATACTCTAAAGTGATTTAATTGGCTTCCTTAATTTCTCCAAAAAAGTCAACTTTATCTTATAATTAAGACCGGAGGGAGTAATTCTTTGCCTTGACTCCAAAGTATTAATCCTAACTCGTAGCTTAGGGTCATTGATACGTCCCAAATTGAACAGCATATTCCTTTAATTTTAATTTGATGTCCAACTAATCAATGTGGAACTCTTAATTTATTAGTATGATAAAAGCAATGTATTTGTTATAGAGGACCTTTTCAAAATATAACATGTTGCATCTTGTTTTTCAAAAGTTCCCGCAAGCTTGAGCAAAAAGTCTTGGCCGAACAATTTTCCTAGTTCCCGAGCTCCCTGCCTCATTATTTGCGTTCCAATCATGCATCGGAAATGAAAAGAAAGAGTCTAGTTTAGGGGCAGGAGGTGCCAGATGCGTGCCTCTACTGCCATCTCTGTTGCCTCACAAAAATGGGGGGCTTCCTAATTTTTTTTCCTAGTTTCTTTTGATCTAAATTCTTCATAAAATATGTAACATTTTGATATTTTATGAGGAAAAATGATGTTGTTTTCAATTTTTTTTAGATTTTTCAAAGATTTTATCCTTTTAAAGAAAAAGAAACTACACAATTTTATAGTACTAAGTTTTTGAAAAATTATAAAAAATTGAAAACAAAATCATTTTTTACCTACAAGATATCGAAACATCACTCATTTTATGTAGAATATAATAATTAAAAGAAACAAAAAAAAAAATATTTGGGAAGCCTCCTATTTTAGGAGTTGTAGAGGGTAATAGGGAGCCCACATCAAGCTCCTCTTGCTCCTAGTTTAGTATGTTCCACAAGGTTTAGCCAAACTTTTTTTTGGCGATTTGTTTGTGAATGTGGCATTTACAGTCACAAAAGACGAAGTAAAAAGAATTTGAGAGGGATTAAGGCGGAGGACAAGTTGATTGTGAAGAGGAGTGATTTTTTGGGGGGGGGGGGGGGTGGAGGTGGGTGGGAAGGGGAGAGCCGAAAAGTTGGATGGTAAGTGCCAAAGACAAATTATTGGAAGGACCACAATGCATCAAAATCCATCAATTTGCATCGCCTTTTGATTTTTTTTTTTTTGTTGGTGATGCCTCCATTTTGTGTGCCAAAAACCTAAAAAAAGAGACAACACATCTCCAGCCAAAACTTGATGTATGCTGTGTCAAATGGACCCCCTTAATTTAGTATTATTATTATTATTAATTTAACTCTATGCAAGCTCATATACCAATTATTAAAAAAATGGCAAAATTAATATAGCCATTGAATTGCGATAATTGATGAGTTTTGAGATGCAAAACCCAGTTTAACAAAAATAACTAGACACGCATTTAATGAAATTTGAATTTCCAAACTTGGGTCTCCAAACTAACCAAACACAGGGCCGGTTTGGTTCAAAGAAAATATGGGAGGCCAAAGGAAAATCCCATATTTTCCATCACTTGAAGATGTTTGGATGCACTATTCCATAGGAAACCAAATTTTAGTGGTGGATAGGGGTAGAAATAGGTTAGATCAGACTTTGGTCTTAACAGGCTTGACCTGTTTTGTAGCAAATCAACCTGTGCCTAGCCTATAGCTTGTCACAGGTCTTTTTGTCAGCCTGAGTCAGGCATGTAAACAGGCCTGACATGGCCTGAGGCCTGTTAAAAGCCTGTATTTTTTTTATACAAAAAATGCATGTACACAGTAGCCAATCAAAACAAGCTTTTCCATCTAAAAACATGAACTCCAAGAAATTGACCTGAGCACACTTAGTCATTGGATGAAACTGTTTTCAAAGCTAAATTCTCAGATAAATGATTGATTTAATCTAACAATTTTTCAATAGCACATATAACTTCTGGATGATTGGCGGCAAAGTTAATGGCAACAGCAGAACCAAAACAGAAGAACAGAGTTTAAAAACAAAACAGAGACCTAGAGTAGACTTACCAGAGTTGGAGATATGCCACTGCAGATTTAATCCAAACCCCAAAATAGAAGAATAGAGTTTAAAAACAGCTAATCAAGAACAATAGATCCTGAACCTTTTTTTTTTTTTTGCCATCAGATCCTAAACTAAAATCATAAACGATACAAAATCAAATATATAAATCAAGGAAAAATCAAAATAATAAAAATAGTCCACACCCAAATACGCGAATCGAAGAAGCCTTAGGAAGGCTTAGGCGTCGGAGAAGGCTTACGTGTCGGAGAATCAACCGAATCGGAAGGAGAAGGTTCTAGTCCAAACCGAATCGGAGAATCAACCTAATAGGACGGCCTAGGAGAAGGCTTGGGTGTTGGAAAAGGAGAGGACGGACGACATCGAAGAAGGAGAGGATGGACGACGTCGGAGAAGGGAGGACGGATGGATGCACAGACTAGCAGTCTTTGAGAGTCTGGGTGGACGAGGACGAGTCAAGACACGGTGCAAGTTGTGTTGTGAGTGCTTGTGACTTGTGCTGTGAGGCCATGTGTCGGTGATCTTAGGGCTTAGGAGTCGAGGATTTTTGGTTCGATTGAGAGAGTGAGAGTTAGACGAGATCGTCGACTGAGAGCGAGATCAGAGTGAGAGTTAGATTGTCGACTGAGACTTCGAGAGTGAGATTGGAATGGGAGTGGGAGTAGGAGTGGGAGTGACAATGAGACGGGAGTGGGAGTGAGATGAGAGTGAGAGATTGAGATTTGAGAGATGAGAGGCCGAGATTGAGATTTGGAAGAGAAGGGTGATGAGTCTAAGAAAGGGAATTAGGTTGTTGGGACATTGGGGAGGGGCGGCCCAATTTTTTTTAATATATTAATAGGCCAGCCTAATAGGCCTAAAAGGCCTATCAATAGGCCTAGGCCTGGCCTGTTTAATAAAATAGGCTTTAAAATAGGACTAGACTTAGCCTTTTATTCTAATAGGTCAGGCTTGATCAGGCCGGAAACAGGCTAGGCTGCAGGCCGCTTGGCTTGTTTTCACCCCTAATGGCTGGCAATTTTCCATAATCCAAGGGAAGATTGTTTCCTTTCATTGTTGGTAGGAACTAATTTTTCAAGGTGGTACATTCTCAAATAACCCTTTTTTCTTCTTCAATGACTGTCATGATCTTCTTCTTCAGTCAAGATCTGTTGTTGCCATTGCCGGTGACTAGCCCATTTGCCGTCGTCGCCACCTCCTCCTTCTTTTGTTGTAAAAGATCCGTTAGTGATAGATGAAGAAGTTGATTGTGGCCCCTTTGCCACCATCACCACCTCCTCCAACTTTTATTGTGGCAAATCCGTTAGTAATGGATGAGGAGGAAGAAGTCAGTTGTGGCCCCTTTGCCGCCGTCACAGTCTCCTCCTACTTTTGTTGTTGTAGATACATTAGTGATAGAGGAGGAGGAGGAAGTAGATGATGGCTTATTTGCTGCCGTCACCGCCTCCTCCTACTTCCATTGCTGCTGATCCATTAGTGATGGAGGAGGAGGAAGAAGTTGACAGTGGAGATGATGGCACAAAGAGAAGATGACGGTAGTGATGATGGTAGAAAATGAACCAGATGACGATGGGATAAGAGAGAAGAAGTTGAGAGTGGGGTGTGAATGGGGATAGATTGGACATTTCACCTTTTTTTAAAATTTCATCTACATTTATTTTAATTTATCATTCTCTTTTTTTATCCTTTAAATACCAAATATTTTTGTGATAAAATATTTTCCATTCTATTCCTTTCCATTCCAACAAATTCTGTGATCCAAACATACTCATAGTGTTTGTCATTGTTCTAAACTATTTTTTTTTTTTGCCAAGCATTGTTCTAAACTAATTAATGTGACTTGTTTTCAAAATTTTATGTCAAGTATGAAACTATACACTAGTGTGTTTTTTTTTTTTGAAAAGGAATTATGAAAATGTTGATGAAGTGGAAGGAGATATCACGTGCAAGACGAGGGTATTATTGTTGGGGGGCATCTCCAGGAAAATCCACATTTTCAACGATTTTCCAGGCTTTTGCTGGAAAATGAATCCTCAAGCAGGCAAACTCAAGTGAGCCAAGGAAAATGTATTTGCCCTTTTCTACTTCCATGGAATCTGTGGCAATTCCAGCAGACCAAACGAGGCCTAATGCGATTCCTGCTCCATAGTTCCATGTCATTTTGAAATGATTATTTATGTCTTACTTCATGATGTCTTCCACAAGCTTGTGTTAAAAGACTCGTTAAACTGTCAACCACTCTCTCAGTTGCAGCACAAATGCACAATCCACCACGTTTGGGCGAGCAGGAAGATCTGGACAGTGCAGATAATTTTTCTTAAAAAAATTATTTTAATGACTACAAAATTTAAAATAAAGATAATATCTTAACTAACATTTTTTCAAGAAATAATTTTTTCATTAAAAAATCACTCATTTTTAAAAAAATCTGGACCGTCCAGATCCAGGCCTGAACGGTCCATATCTAAACAAGCTATTGGTAGGATAGGCACCGAAATGGGTTCCGCGTGTGAGTGGATTATTGTTTACTTTGATTGTATAAAGAAAAAAACTGATTAAACGCAACCACTTTTATATTTGAATGAGAGAAATTCTTACATGAATTGAGTGCATCACATCATCTGTGTATTATCCAATAACATCATACCATATCACTCTCATTAAATCCTAGGTGTTATGAGAAATTGATTACTTGATGGAGCATTTTGACATAAATGAGGAAAGAAAAGAGCAAACACGTAGGATTTAATATGAGTGATACGGTATAATTTTATTGGGTGGTACACAAATGACATGGTGCACCCAATTCATATAAGAATTACTCATATGAATGATAGGTAGAAGTATATTTTTATGAAATTTTAGATTTATTATTCTTTTATTCGATTCTTTAAAAATGTTTATTTTTTTTATTGTATATAAAGAGTTCTATACCGAAAACTTGGGTATATTGGGCTTCTGCTGATAGCCCATGAGGGTCTTTATTTTCAAATCCATAGAGGCTATTCGCCACTCCACAACACAAGGCCGTCAGGCCCATCACGCCTTTTCTTTCTTTCTTCTTTTTCCTTTTTTCCGGTTTATATTGCTTTCAAAGTTTATATAGGGTAGATAGACCAGAGATATTAATTTAGTGATGCAACTTCATATATTCCAATATGGTGCAAAATGGTGCTTCAATATTTCTTTTTGTTCCTAATAGGACTCTTCTCCCGAGTTGATTAAGAAATGCAAAAATCCTCAAGCCTTAAATGTCCGTATATATGATAATTTAATAAAATTGGTTTCTATTCTTAATAATTATTTCTGGTAAAATACATGCAAACGGCATGATGAAAAGTATACTAATAATTAATTAATTATTTTGTTGGCAAAAAATTTAATTAATTATTTTATGTTCTCCCAAATGTGCCGCTACTTTAAGGCTATGTTTGGTATGAAGTAACAGGAGGTAGGGATAGGGATTGGATCAGGGATTAAGTCAAAATATATCGTTTGGTACCAGGGACTATGAATAATCAGGGATTGGGAATGCCACGAAAGAGGGATTGTTGCAAAGCCACCTCCCCCCTGGTTTTGTGTTTTCAATCCCTGGATTCCGAAATTATAGAGACAAAATTACCCTTGATTTAAATTTTTTCAGACAAAAATATCCTGATTTTAACCTAATCAATCTCTCTCACAATCACTCCCTCTTCGATTTTTCCTGCTGCAAAACTGATTATGGATATGCCGCGAACGACTCAATAGCAACCCACACACACAGCCCCCCAAAATTTGAAACGTTGTATGGTCTAATTAAACCCTGACAAACTGAGAACTGCAGGAAGAATCAAACTTGATAATGTTTACCAAGTCACCGAACTGCAGGAAGAATCAAATTTGCAATTGTGGTTGTTGCGACGGACCTTCGATCGATTGTTTGGGATTTTGGGTAGGGTATTGGTGTCATTTTATAATTAATACATGTTTATTAAATAATATTAGTAAAATCATTCCCTCCAATTACCACCTCATACCAAACATATTTTTAAAGTATCAATCTCAATCCCTATCCCTATCCCAATCCATCAAAATTCAATACCACGTACCAAACATAGCCTAAGGGTTTGTTTGATTGGAGGAGAGAGAAAATGAGGCCCACTTCTCATTTGATTTGAATTTTTGGAAGAGATGGGAGCAAAAATATGCCCCTTCCCTCCCTTCTCCTTATTTTGATCCCTTCTAAATTGAAGTTTTTTTTAGGGGAGCCAAATTTTATAACCATTTATCCCTTTCTATTTTATAATATTCCATCTCTACCCACGTGAAAATATTAAAAGAAATTGTGACTACAATGCTGCCATGCCCAATTTGATGCTCTCAGCAAACTTCGTCGCTCCTCCTTCAATTTTTTTAATTTAAGTTTCATACTTTGAGCTTTTCCTTTTCCTTTTTTCTATTTTTTTATTTGTTTCTCTTTTGGTTTTGTGTAGTTCTGAGCAGCCTTCTTTTATGTGGGTAACCCTCCTTGACATGTTTCTTGTTAACTCCATGGTAAAAACTTTTCTCTCCCATTTCCAAAACCATTCTAATCCATTAATCTCATTTAAATTCCCTCATCATGGTGAATGATGATCTTACGTGTCAAAAGAACAGCTTGTTGAGTCAAAAAATAATAAGTTCATTGGGAAAGTTAAAGCTTTGTAATTAAAAATAAAATTTGTTAATTTGAATTTTGAAAATATATTATCATATTAAGAAGAGATTAAAAAAAAAATCATCCTATCAGTTTTTATATGCATATTAAAAATAATCTGAGATGATAGTGAATTTTCATAAACTATACTATTTAAATTGAGGTGTAAAGTAATTTATATAAGTAAAAAAAAATATAATCTAATATATAAAAATAAAATAATAAATTAGTTATTATCTTCCCTCCCATCCTCTTTTAAATCAAACAAAAGATTATTACACATCTCTTTCCTTCCTTTTTACCCTATCAAACCAAAGAAGATAACCCGTTCTTTACTACCCCCATGCCCTCCCCTCAAACCAAACAGGCCCCAAAGGCATGGCGGGACAAAAATGGCCCAAAACAAAAACCTCTCTTAAACCCTAAACTCCAGCTGAAGATTGCTTCAGCCATTTCTTCCTTCTCCGTCGCACCATTGGCGCCGGCGACCACATGTTCCCAGAAACCATACTATACTGAACAAAATTGTTGGTATTGTCATGCCCGCAAAACTCTTATCGCAACTCCATCTTATCCAAGTTTCTACCTTCTCTCGTCTCCCTTCCATGAAGCTCGGAGCCTCCATTCAAACGTCCCGGGCAGTCCCCATTTTCTCTCGCGTTTTCCCCTTCAGGCTCAAGTACCTGGGGTTGGAATCTCATTCTGTACGGAATGAACTCCTCGGTGTACGGCGATTCTCGACTCGGCCGTTCACTGGGAGGGCTGGGCCGAGGTCCGAGGTCAACCGGGGGATTCGGGATACAGAAAGGGTCAGGGTTTCTAAGAGCTTGATTGAGGATGAGGCTGAACTCAGTGGCTGGATTGACGATTTGAAGACCGATTCTTATCGAGGCCGACTCACCAGCGAAGAGGATGACTCGGATAGGGAGATGGGTCGTAATGGAGGGAGGATTAGAGCATCTGGATCGATGAAAGGGAGCAGGGAGAGTGGCTCGAACAGATTTGGTGAATCAAGTCAGAGGAGAACCCGAGATTCATTTGAGTCGTTTTCACGGAATTCTCGTATGAGCCGGAGATTTGAAGACAATGGCGATGAGGAGGGAAAAAGGATTAGAGCATCTGGGTCGATGAAAGGGAGCAGGGAGAGTGGCTGGAACAGATTTGGTGAATCAAGTCGGAGGAGAACCCGAGATTCATTTGAGTCGTTTTCACGAAATTCTCGTATGAGCCGGAGATTTGAAGACAATGGCGATGAGGAGGGAAATGAATCCTGGTCTCCGAGAGGCGGTAGAGTGTCCGAAGGTCGGAATGTGAAGTCTCTCTTGGGGAAGAGAAGTGGTGAGGAGCTCCGAAGAGGGAGAAGGGATGGAGGGAGAAAATTGTATTCGATGAGTGAGGATGATGCTAATGAAGATGAACAAGGGGCAAAGAAGTTCATGGGCCGCTTTGGAGATCTTATTAGTGACGATGAAGATACTGCGGATGAATATGCTGAGCATAATTTACTGAAGAAGGCCTTAGATTCTCAGCTGGGTTGGCAAAAGGAGCTGAAGAAGAGCAGTACAACAAGAGGTTCTCCTGAGAGATCTGACAATTATTTAAGTGAGACCAGGTATGTTATAAAGCATCTGTTGTTGGGTCGGACTAGTTTGCCTACTTCAACACCTGGCGCATTCTCTATGATTTGCTGTTCATTGCATTGAAATTATTCATCTTCTTCTTTTAGATAAAGGAATTTAATATTGACAAGTGGTAAAAAAATTACGTACATTGGGCTGACAGGCTACTGATGAATTATGTTTGAATATTGGGAGGTTTGAGAATATTAATAGTGACCGTTGTTTAAGGAGAGAATGATCGAAACATGCTGATGCACCTCTATTTAAGATTAGTGCATATATAGAACAAAGGAGTTAACAGCGGCTGAATATTTAAGAAGCGGAGTCAAACTTACTTTATTTTTTCTTTATTTGGCCCCTGGGGATCACAAAAGCCATGCTTGGACACCCACGTAATTTAATTATTATTATAGAGGATCAAATAAGGCGAGCCTTGTGCTTATAGTCTGAGGCTATTTACTTATACTAGATTAGTTCTGTAACTTCATTGTATGCTGGATCCTTCCTAGTTCATGCCCCATTACATGTGTCTATACTTTATACCCTATACCTCATGTTTGAGATATTATGCCGCAGATTTGATCAATGTTCAATTTCGCCTCTATCCTTGAAAGGAGTAAAGAATGCTGGATATGAGAAAATGACTGTTGTGCAGGAGGCAACTCTTCCAGTAATTCTTAGAGGTTTGTTTCTAACCTTTTATTCTGGAGTTTATTAATGATGATGGTACTTACTCCAATTAGTTATTATTTTCAGGTAAGGATGTCCTAGCCAAGGCTAAAACAGGCACCGGAAAAACTGTTGCCTTTTTGGTAAGTAAGCGTCCTCAGTATTTTGTATGCTTAGTGAATTTGCAATTGTTGGTTCTCTTTATGATTTCCTTGATTTTGATAATTTTTTTCCTTTCTGAGGATGAACATATAAAAGGTAGAGTGGGATGCTTAAGCCATGTTCAGAAGAAGCACGTTTGTGTGAAGTTTAGTTGGATATATTTTGTAACAGTTCAGACTTAATAAGCATTCTTCTGTCTAACATGGGCCGCCCCCCCCCCCCCCCCCAACAAAAACCCCCACCCTCCAACAAAAGTAGCCAATTTAGTTATTGTAAATCATTTGCATTTAATATACTGAAATGATACATCTGTGTAGATTGTGGGAATTCTCTATATAATGAAAGTGCAACATATGGTAGCAAGTCATGTCTTCTCCCAGCAAAAAAGCCTCTGGCCTTGAAATTCTAATACAGTATGCTGATTGGACTTGTCTACTTGACCCTCTTGGACTATTGAGTTGGATATTTCTGTCCCTTTTCTTGTTATCCTTATTCTGTTTGAGCTTTGTTTAAGGTGGGCAACTACAGCCTATTATATTGAGCTTGTACTTGTGAGTATTAGTTATTGTTGCGGCATACAGTTGCTCAAGTGATTTGTGTACTGCTTTTTTACCTAAAATAAAACTAGCGTATGGCTGAGTTGGATGCTTACAATATGATTTATTGCATTAGCAGTAAGCCATGAATGATAGTTTTAACTCCACTTATTTCTGAAGTGTTCCTATTCAGCTTCCATCTATTGAAGTTGTTGCAAAGTCACCTCCATTTGATCGTGATCTAAAGCGACCTCCAATCCTTGTGCTTGTCATATGCCCAACTCGAGAGCTTGCAAATCAAGCTGCTGCAGAAGCCACTAAACTACTGAAGTACCACCCTTCCATTGGTGTTCAAGTTGTGATTGGAGGGACAAGACTTGCTTTGGAACAGAAACGCATGCAAGCTAACCCTTGCCAGGTAAATCCATTTTTAATTGCCACCATCACGTTATTTCTTTTCGGCTTAGATTTTGTATAAGAATGACATTCAAACAAACAAGAGGGTTCTGAATTTTTGCTGCATTACTAACCAGCCAGGAAGACTTTACCCTGTGTGAGAGGAATGCATGGCATATGCGCTGTGAACGTCTTATTGCCCTTTTGCTGAGACTGCCTTTTCACATTGTATAATGAGATTTTATAGTTCAAAGATGATCTAGCCAATGACTCTAGAGACATCTCCTTTCACCGGCTGCAAACAGCAGCACTGTAATAAATCAATTATAATTATGGATCCAGCCTCTAGTTAATGAGTTCAAACAGTAATTACAAGATGATTATGTGGTTTATTGACCACTTTGGACAGTAATCTTCTATTGGCAAACTATTTTGTCAGACTGTATTTTATTGTAGTTTGCACTCCTAAACTGGACAGATCCTTATTGCTACCCCTGGAAGGCTTAAGGACCATATTGAGAATACAGCAGGCTTTGCAACTCGGCTGAGTGGTGTGCAAGTCCTTGTGCTTGATGAAGCTGATCATTTACTAGACATGGGATTTCGTAAAGACATTGAGAGGATAATTGCTGCAGTTCCTAAACAAAGACAAACTCTTTTATTTTCTGCCACTGTTCCAGAAGAGGTTAGTTTTTGCCCCAATATGTTTAAACTTCAGAAATTGTAGTTGCACCGAACTGATTTTAAGAGATTTTTTCCCCATTTTGTGTGAAGGTCCGTCAAGTCTGCCATATTGCACTGAAAAGGGATCATGAATTTATCAATACTGTTGAAGAGGGTAGTGAGGAGACACATTCACAGGTAATTGTTAGTTATTCCATGCTATCAAAGCTCTAACAAACACATACGTGCATATGTACTTGTATATGTTTTCTTTTTCATCTGTTCATGTGGGCTGTGGATCTTTTCAGGTTCAGCAGATGCATTTAGTTGCACCATTAGCCAAACATTTCTCCTTGCTCTACGTTCTTCTAAAGGAGCATATTGCAGATGATGTTGACTATAAGGTGCGCTTTCTAATATTGAACCAGCTGTTTTGACAATGCTTTGTCCTTTACTGTCAAGACACTGTGTGATTACGAACAAGAGAATTATATGTCGAATTCAGGATGTTGCTGCCTGTGATTCGGAGACATCCTCCCTTCCAAGGCTTAGAGTGCGATTACTCGCGCCTTTAACCAGGCACACATGTTTGGGAGGATTTGTAACCTCTGCCATTTGTTTATTAGGTTCTTGTTTTCTGCACAACTGCCATGGTCACGAGACTTGTTGCTGACCTTCTTGGTGAGTTGAACTTGAACGTGAGAGAGATTCACTCAAGAAAGCCTCAGAACTATAGAACGAGGGTCTCTGAGGAGTTCCGCAAGTCAAACGGCCTAATCCTTGTAACTTCAGATGTATCTGCCCGTGGAGTTGATTATCCAGATGTTACGCTGGTTATACAGGTTATAAAAGAACCCCCTTCCTTAAGCATTGGATGTCATTTTGGCATAAGGAATTTTCTAATTTATTATATATAGAGCTATTAAGTTACTTCATGATATGAAAATTACTGCTTCGACACCCTGCTTTACTCTATTTGTTGAATGGACAGTTGGGCTTGCCAGCAGATAGAGAACAGTATATCCACCGACTGGGTCGAACAGGGCGGAAAGGTAAAGCAGGGCGAGGCATATTGTTACTGGCTTCTTGGGAAGAATTCTTTCTATCTACCGTAAAGGATTTACCTATCACAAAAGCACCAGTACCTTCTGTTGATCCTGACACACAGAAAAAGGTCTCACGTATTTTGATGCTTTTGGCAAGGTATATGAATAGAATGAATACGAAGCTAAACCAGGATTATGTATTTATGGTGTTACAGGTGGAAAGGGCCCTATCCCATGTTGAGATGAAGCACAAAGAAGCAGCATATCAGGCATGGCTTGGTTACTACAATTCCAACAAGAAAGTGGGGAGAGACAAGCAAAGGCTAGTGGAGCTTGCTAATGAATTCAGTAGAACCATGGGGTTTGATAACCCTCCAGCTATTCCAAAGCTAGTCCTTGGCAAGATGGGCCTCAGAAATATTCCTGGTTTACGTTCCAAATAGTTTTTTTTTTGAATGTGTGACTCCATGTGATCTCAGATGAGTAATTTTTTTTTGCTTATGTTTTCTTTGTTCTCCTCACTACCCTTTTAGATCGGTCTTAAGGTACTTGGGTTCAACAAGCAATGGACCCCTAGTGATCTTTCTAATTTGAGTTTATTTGTTATGGTCCTTGAAGGATGCAAGTTATCCCCCTTTCTTTCAATTTAATAGTCCTCTTTCTCAATTTCATTTAATCTTTCACGTTAAACCGTTTTGACGATATCTGGAGTCTGGAGACACGTTTTCAATGAATTCGATCAATGAGTACATAAGTTTATTATGAATTTTATTTTATTTTTATCTTGATAACAACTTATATCAACACAATTTAAAGTTGGCTAATCATTATCAAGTAAGTTGACAAAAGAATAAAATTTAAAAAGAAAAAAAAAAGTATTAGATCGCAAGTTAATAATTTGAGAATGAACATAACACATTTTAGTTCCCTAAAACATGCATATTTTTAAAATTATTTTCTACGAATCCAATTCATATAGGATTGCGATTTAGCTCCGAACTTCTTCCTTTAGATTAACTATTTAAAATACAAAATACTTCACCCCAACATGGACAAAGTTAAAAAGCTCAAACGAACAACGAACCTGCTGTAACAGAAAAAAGGAAGGATTCAGGTACAAGCAAGGGAGCTGAATCTAAATCTTTTTAACAATGTTATTGCTCCACTGTAAAATTGTTCAATAGTTCAACATACTTGCTTCATATTCTTTCACAAAAATCCTACAACACTGTGAAGGGCAATCTGTAAACGTAAAATTTCTAAATTCTGAACCTAAGTCATATTCTATTGTGATTGGATTACAATGTGTCTAAAGCTTCGGGCAGAAACGAATAGCCCGATATCCCCGTTGTGCCACTGTCTTCATCCTTACCAAAGGAAGTGGATGCAACAATGCAAGTGAAGTAGGGTTTATCAGGTTTACCTGTACGTACACGCCGGGGCCAGGACACGAAGGAAAGGGCCCTTTAGACCAAAGATCAACCGATGATCGTGTGACAATTCTGAGTGGGGTGTAGAAAGGAGTCGCGTTTTCTGATCTAGTTTTCCCCACCGGAACCTTCCCTCGTCCTGACATATGCAAGACGTGGAAAATCCTCTTTCTAAACTGATAATTACTCCTAGCCACTCACCTGGCAAAAGAATCAAAGCTCAGTTTAGAATAAATCGATACAAGTGCCAAAATATGAGATCTAGCAAGACTCTTGTATCAAAAGATGAATATCATGAACTTTTTTTGGCTACAGCATATTCTAATGGAAGTGTAGAATGATGGGGTTCTGGAAAATGGAAAACCCGGGCTTAACCATGCAATAAATTCCAAAACATATACCAGAACCCTGACCATCAGCCCAATAACATATGACTCAGTATTGCAAGACGCAATATATTATTCTCCTTAGAGATGGGAGGGCTACCTTGGGAGGTGGGGGGAAGAGGGCTGATCTGGTGATCGTTGAGCAGAACTACTATGAAACCTTTGTTCCTCATACGTTCCACCAGATCGACCTCCCTCGTTCAACTGTGATAATTCACTGACACCAGGGAAGCCCATAGGTCCCAAAGACCCAAACTCAAGCTGTTCTGGTGAACTGTGGCGAGCATTATGATCATAAGGATACAACATTACAACAGAAGGCATTGTTGGTCCATTCGATGAGACTCCACCAGGGTTCATGGCTGGCAAAGGATACATCCCATAAGCCAAATTGGCAGGACCGTTCAGTGCTGAATTTGAGCGAATGGGACCATTCTGAGTCGGGTGAGATATGAAAGAGTCATGTCTGTGTGAACCCCATGGCCTTTCTGCTCGGCTCTCACTTGTTGTCAACCATTCTGGTTTTGAACTGGACTTCTCAGTTCGGTTGCGATTGTGACCACGGACAGTTCCTCTCAACTTTGAGTTCATATTCCAGTTTCCTTCTCTATCACCACGGTGGCCACTTCTATCATGGTTATAGTTTCCCCTTCCGCTATTTGTAGAATGTCTATCCCAAACAGAAACCTTCTGCAGAAATTAAGAAAATAAGGCAAAATGCTAACAAAAACAATCAATATTCCTTGAAAACAATTAAATGATTTGGAGCTATCCGCTGCCAACTAAAATTAAAAAGAAAACTGAAATACTTCTCTACAAGTTACATAGCAATGGTCACTAACAACAATCTAGAGATGTAAGTAATCGTTTGCTGCAGTATTACACAAAACATAGTATAAGCAAACAAATGATGAGCCAACACCAATTTCGTTCAGCTCCAGTTGCTCAGCCACAAACAAATAGAGGCTTTCCATTATATCCTCATTTTCCAAGTAACTTGTAAGGCAAACATGACCAAGTAAAAAGATCTTCTTTGGATCTGATGATTGAGAAGCCCTCCATTTATAAACAAGAGTTACATTGAATGTAACCCAATGCCAATGCTCATATAAATAAAAGAATACCGCAGAATAATGCACCAAATTTCCTAGAACTTTATCTTACAGGATTAGGCAAGTAGGTTCCAGTCCCACTTCGATATCGTGGCATCTCATCTACAAAAGGTTGGTATAAATTGGCAGGTCTATTGGAAACTGCCTGGTCAGGAGCAACAGGAACCATACATGGCCCGTAGTTCATAAGCTGAGTGAAAAGATTCATGTTTTCTGAAAGAGGTCTTCCTGGACCATCCCAAGGAAAACGGCCCTGCAAAAAAACAGGAGGCACCATAACAGGGGAAGGATAGACCATTGAAGGAGGATTACGTGAGTTTTGACAGAACCGTCCATATTGCAAATTTTGCCAATGGCTAGGAAAATCACTGTTAAGAATGTCAGACTTGTGCTCTGATGATTCAACAGCAGCTCTTCTCATAGAATTAGAAGGGCCTGACACCTCTGGCTGGTCATATCCCTCTGAAGAATCAAAATTCTGAACAGAATCAATGCTATCCATACCTTCATCCCCATTAAAATTGCTTACTGATGTGTCAGGGGTTCCTGACTCACCTGGAACATTATAAACTGGATAGATGACAAAGGGAACCGGTGGCCCTATAGGATAGAATGCAAATGGAACAACTCCTGAATTATCAATGGATCTTTGGCGAGAATTAGAACCTAGAAGCACCGGAGTTGAGGGTATCAGAGAATCTGATCCACTTGTCTGAGCTGATTCAAATCCAGGTAGATGCCTTGGAAGATGCAGGGGAGTAGCAGTGGGGGGCCCAGCACCTCTTTCTGACATATCAGATGCCACAGTTGACAGAGAAGTGCACTCTCTGTTTTCCACATCCACTGGATTAGATGAAATTTCTGGCACATTCTTACCCTTCGTGTAAACAGCAGATTGCGCTGAGGGAGAATTTTTCCTACCTCTCTTTTCCTTAGCTGATTTTGAGGATTTCACAGATAGTCCTTCCCAAGAGCTTTCAGATGAGCTTTTACTCCTAAAGTTTGAAGGACCACCAGGCGGTATACAATTTGATGTTCTATCATCATAATAAACCTCACTTCCTCTGCTATCTTCGTACTGTACAGTATCAACATGCTCTTCTCTCATTGACCCTCTATGCTCTCTAATAAACTTCTGCTGAATCCCGGAAAAATCGCTCGAATTTCCTACTTGAGATGGTGGGGCAAACTTATAACCACCTGAAGTTGACTCTTGCTTATCATCAGGAAGCATTTCAATATTTCCATTATCAGCTTCAACCCCGCAAGTTGAACCCCTTTCCTGCTCATGCCAGAATTCATTATCAAGTTCCCCAGGGTTCATTTCCATAGAACTGAAATTCTCACTACTACTTTCACTTGGCTCTTCAGGATTTGAGGTCAATCCAATGCCAGGGAAATAAGGAGTCATCGCAGGGACTAAACCTTGAGGAAATTGAATATTTGTACCCCAAGGAGACTCAGTCAAGGCAATGTTACCCATATCTCGCTGAGCATATCCCATTGAAGTGAGGATGGAAGGTGAAAATGGAAGTGGTAGGTGGCCTGAACCTAAATTCATTGGAACATGAGCCTGGCCACTGAAACCATGAGCTTTAGAAGATGTCATCATGTTCAAAAGATCTTGTTCCTCCTGATGCATCACCTGTGCTCCTCCTGCACCTGCAACAAATGCAAACTCTTCACCCGTTACCCTTGAAGCTGATTCTTCATGGTAACCATTTGAACCACCGTTTGAATCATCAGCAGCATCAATAATTTGATGGGATGAGATGTGCCCATCAGATGAATCATCAATTCTCACACCATGGCCAGCAGCCATTTCAGTTTCAAAATTCTTCCTATGACTATTCTCCAACTTGGCAGAGAAATTTTGGCCCTTACCAATTTCTGGACCCCTTGCACGCCTTCCCTGTGAAGAAACTTCACCAAATGAGTCAGTTAGCTCAGGACTTGAACGTGTTCTTGCAAATACAAACCTTCCCTGACCATCAGTCAGTGGATTCTTGGGATGAAAAGTTCTCTGATCCTTGTCAACATGAGAACCTTGATTAGAATTACTTTCCCTTCTGACCAGGTCAGAGGTCCTTGAATTAGTTTGGTTGCTATAACTCTTATGAGTTCGTGATACTGTAGAGACATCATTGCTCTTGGATGAGCTTTCTGTGGATGAATTACTTTGCTGAGATGGGCCCTTTCGTAAACTATGTGACCCTCCGACTTCAAATACACGACCAGAAGTATTATCATGTTTTTTACTATTGTTCCTGAGATTCTCAGACCTTTGTAATTGGTCATTATTAGATAACCTCAAACGCCATAAGTCGTTGCTTGGAGCATCAGGTCTTTGCCCACTTCCATGTCTATCCCAAGTGTTCAAAAAGAACTGATTAACTTCAAAAATCAGGTCTTCCTTTGGGCAATCAAGTAGCTTTGCCAGCTGTTTAGCCCCAAATGCAAAAGCACTGCGTATTCGAAAGAAATTACCTGGAATACATGTTTCATATGTACACTCGTTAGTCATAACAAATGGTGGCAGAAGTTACTCCAATGAAAACAAAGCCACAAGTTAACCACTAAAATCAATACTACCTCCAGTCATTTATATAACAAAAGGTGGCAGAAGTTACTCCAATAAAAGCAAAGATGCAAATTGCACTACAGACTAGATCTTGTATTAAGGATCAGAGGTAGTACATTATTAGTTTCAGTCGAACAGCATTAAAGATTTCAAAGCATGCCCAAAACTTCGCACAAATAACATTTTAATCAGAAAAGGTAAGCTCCATGTCAAGAACCACTTCAACCCAAAAGTCTAACCTATTAAACAGAGGCCCATGATTGATTTCACCTAACCTAATCAATTGGATTCCAATATAGCTATCACTTAAGAAAAAAAAGTACCTCGTAGACATAATTATACCTGGAAACATTCTTGGTAATATGAAACCAAAATGACAGTTTATGATAAATTCGTTCTCCACAATTGATCTATTATATGCATTTCTCAGCCAAAAGAAAAGAGAAAGCAACCATCCATGCCAATCCGAACATGGTAAATATAGCTATTATGAATCTTTAATCTAACAGTTCTTGCAACCTTGTAAAGTTCTGCTCAACAACTACACTTCTCATATAGATAATTAACAATATGCCCAGATCCACACATAAACCAACTCAAAAACCCACATAAAAACCTGATAAACAGTAGCCTAACAGGCATAAAATAAACCAAATCCCAAGTTTTAGAGTTCAAAAGTTCAAAACACCTTTACTGACACTCCGCCCAAGGTTGTTGTTGACACGCAATGGATCAATAACATTGAAATGCTTGGAAACAAAGGGTTGCCCCTTATTTTCTTGACCATCAGGGAATTCCGCATAAACTGAGCTACAGGCATCAAGAAATAACTTGCTGAGTAGTAAATCTCCACCATCTTTACGAGGAGGTTCAGCTGCAGAAATTTGAGAGGGAATAGGGAAAACAACCAATTAGCAACATGACAGAAATAGGCAGAACAGATTAGTTCCATAATTGACAAATGAATCTTCAATCAAGTTGCAATTACCTGTCACATCAGGGAGTGAACTAATGGGAACCGGACCCCATAGGCTTACGCAAAAATTATCCCAGTCAAACTTACTGAAAAACTCTAGAAACCGATAGAGCACCTGCATAAATAAATAACTCAGTCAAATAGTCGACCAAAGAACTAAATAAAACATTGCACATTAATTATGAATACCTCAAGGGGCCCAGCGAAGGAATTGTTGTAAACATGAAATATATAGAGAACCAAGGTCTCTAAAGCATAAGTTGAGATAAGTCCATGGTGGGCACCAAGAATCCGGCTCTCATAATAACACCAAGCTTTTATCAGTATAATGCTACGCTTGAACAAATGATTCTGGTTAATCAGGTTGTCAACCTACAATAGCAAAAATTCCATACTCTGTCAACCCAAGAAAATATGGTACCAAAACAAATTAATTTAAAAAAGACAGTGGGAGGCTTCCATGGTGCAAAATCTCACCTCCTCAAGGAAACAGAGGGTGCACAACCCTCCAAGCTGGTTAAAAGATACATCTACCACAATATTCTCGACAAGGCATTTTATAATCTTCACCTGCAGATACAAAGAAGGCAACATAAAGGGGCGTTAACACCATAATAGTAGTAAAACCATAGCCAAAAAGGGGCTAGAAAAGAAAATGGAATAAAAAAGACTAGGACATTCTTAATCAGGTAAGACGGCATTCAGAATCAAACTGGAGTAACAATAGCATGTCTCTTTACATTTTGAACCTTATCATATACTCCCCATGACTTGTAGGCCAAAAATCCAAATGACTGGCTACATTCTAGAACGAGGCAACGTCCGCATATTATAGTTTCATCTTAAAATGTATTGATGTGAAGCAGAACAAGACCTTTAAAGCTTTAATAGGGGTCAGAAGATTGTAAACTTTTGGATGACCCTAAGCTTTCAACCAAATAGAAAAAGTAGCTAACAGTAACAGGTGAGTGGTTTAAACCAGACTGCAACCACAAGCATCAACAATTTTAATGATATTCTGTTACTAGGGAACCTACTTCGGCCTGGATGTACTGAACCTCTTTCACACGGAACTCCGCATTCTCAATTTTCTCCTCGTTCTCCAGCATTTCACACACTTGATGTGCCCATGTATCCTTCAGATTTTGGCTCTTACTGAATGCTGATAAGTCAATATCCCCATCAGGCAAATAAGTCTTGAGGGGGACTGACCCAAAGGTGAACACCTGCAGTAACAATCACCAAGTATGCTCAATTGTTTTTTTTTTTTTTTGGGTGGGGGGGGGGGGGTTGCAGAAATCATGTCGCTAACATAAATGAAATAAACAGAATCTTAATGCCCATCAACTTCAGCATAGGGCCAGGCAGGATGCAAAAAACATTTAGAGCTTAAAAAAATGATTGCACCTAGCAAACCCAATTTACTACTGCCATAAACAATGGTGCTACAAAAACAATATATACACTATTTTAACCAGGGTTTGCCATTTCTTGGTTAGTATTGTCCCACTATTAGAGGCCACATAACTACGGCAATTTCACCCAGAATTACCATTTTTTAAGAAAATCATATCAAGCTTGGAGCCCTAACCTACTTAATTAAAAGATAGAAAAAATGTAGATAGAAAAGTGCTCAATTTACCAATCAAAATTCCCAACTGGGCGAAAACCTGAACTACGTCTGTTAATGTGAAGCACTAAAGGACCCACCTGGCAGGGGAGACACTTCATGATCAGTCGCTGCACATAGTCTGCGACAGCATTTCTGCGCTCTTCAGAGGGTGGATTAGGCTGAATGCACTTAATTAGCTCTGCAGTCCTATCCTCAGCCTTTAACCATCGCTCTAAATCAAGTGCTCTCATCACGGAGGCGGCTTCATTGTGCAACAGACCATTCGGCAATAGCCCACTTGGTGGCTCTGCCCACCCCTCATGTTCGCCCATGCAAGCCTAACCTTTTCCCTCTGCTTGCAACTCGGACTCTTTCCAGAAAACCCCCCACCTCCAAACAGCACACCACAACGTCTTCTTAACTTCTTTCAAATAACCCACAACGAACGAAGATAGTGAAAGCCACAGACGCACAAAACTTGGAGACTCAAAACTATGGTTCCAACAGAAGGAACACTTTCAGCATACAACAAACTAACCAAGATAGAGATTTATTTCAATTTAACTTTAGAAGAAGAAAAAAAGGTGACAACTGCAAAATCCGACTTCACAAATGTCGGGTGTTTTCCAAATGAATCCCAAGAGTACAGATTAAAACTCGATTTCGGAGTTCCACCAATGATAGAAAATGCCACAACCCAAAGACAATAATGAAACACAATGAAGCCCAGAAGGAAAGAAGAAATAGAACAATTGGAAACAAATTTGCTTAATCACAAAATAGCTTAGATGATTAAAACCCTAAGGGAAACGCCTCAATCACAACACTATTAGAAGTGACGCCAAGCAACAGAGATAGCACATAGCAGAAGCACGGAGGCACACACTGGAAAAAGGAATGGCCAATATGCAAATGCAGAAAGAGGCACTGTGCATCAATCACATCCAATAGCTTAGAGAAGTTGAAAGTGCCGATCAAAAACAGGGCTTGGTAGAGGGAAGGAAATAAGGGTCTGTTTGGATATGGATATTGGGATTGAAGGAGGCTACAGAAGAAAGCGAGAGGACGGGTTTGACGCTCTTCAGAATGTTGTGTGCACTTTGGGGGTTTTTAAAACGGGAAATTTATTGGCAAACAGAAAATGATGGAATCTGGGAAGAGAGAGAAGGAGAAGCAAGGAAACACAGGCAAGGTGCAAGAAATTTTTTCTTTCTGTTTTCTCATTTTTTTATAACAGATTTTTTTTTTTTTTTTTTTTTTTTTTGCATTTGGGTTAGACCCCAAAATTTCTACAAAAGGGCTAGACCAACCCATTACAAGGTCCAAATAAATCATCCCTACTCTAAAGAAGAATCTCCTCTGTGGCCAAAAAACAAAAGGTTATGTTATGGTCAATAAAAGTTGGTTTAATTGGTATTTGGTAAAAGGATTGACTCATAACTATAAGGTGTTAGGTTTAAATGACTGTTTGAGAATTTCCCAAATTTAGGTTTGAGCAAATCGAGACAAAATTCTTCTCACACACTTACCTCGTAAATCGTAAAAACTATTCTCAAAAGCTAATCCAAACACACACTAAATTTAACTGATGTGAGGATTTTATTGGTGGACGATCTGTAAGTATCTTTGTAAGCGTTCTTTAAATTTAGAAGCATGTCCTGGCCCTAATGAGCTCCCGAGATCCAACTCAAACAATCCTTTTTTACCAAAAAAAAAAAAGGCCATGCTGTGCATTCTTTGCCTCTGGTTTCCTTTATGACAAACAATGTCTTCTAATTTGTCATTAATTTTTTGCCAAACTTTTTTAAAAAATAAATATAAAAATAATTATATCTAGCAGTATCTCATTTGGGATTCAAAACTCTACTGATTATTCATTAAGTTCAATTAATGTGGCTTTGTCTAATTATATTGTTTTCCTAATACTAGGCAAAGTAGACTAATTTTAATACTCATATGACAAGACTTGAATATCAAGATTTTAAGTAAATTATTATTAAATTTTACTTGTACTAAGTGTGTGTCTTTTTATTAATAGACGTGAATTCTAGTGAAAGGGGTTTTCGCCGTTTAAACATAAGATCTTGATTTCTAAGTATTAAGGATATCTTTTTTTTTTGTTTCTTCTAGCAAACTTTGCACTTAAGTCCTAAGTATTCACGATCAAGTTGGAAAGTGAACATAATATTCCTGCTATACCATTTTTTGTCATCCTTTACCTAATAAAGGGACTCACACGTCCATCATATGAGAGAAGAATGCGTATTCATCAAGTTTAGGTTCCATTTATAAGTTATTATATTCATCTGATTGACTGCCAAACTTATTTTATAAATTAATTTATTAACTTAATATTAGTAATTTTTTCGGCTTAATTCTCAGTCAAATATCTAAAATAAAATTGGCACTTTGATGTGTGTGTATAATTTGTAGAAGTTCTCATGCTTTCTTTCAATTTGTTTAGTTCACCTACTTGCATTGCTTCTTACGCTGTCTTTTCTCTCTGCTTTTTTCCCTCTTCACCTTGATTCAATCTTCTCTCTAAATATTGGGAGTTCGTTAAACTGAGAAATCTCCAGAAGCTAATAATCAAAGCTGAATATAAACGAAGATGAGAGTTTGTTTTGAAAGTCTATATTTAAATTTAAAATGTCAGCAATTGATATAAAGTTAGAAACCAGTGGCAATGACATTTAATTATTTTTTTGTTAAAAAAACAATTGTAAAAAATTATGCGGACACACTAATACAAGTAACAATATCTATGTATATCAACTGAATTAATTGACGTTTTATTCACAAAGTCTGTCAAAAGATTTGAGGTAATAGGTACATGAAAATACAAGTTATATATTTGTGAATTTACATGAAAATGGCCCTATACCACCATAGACTGATCAACTTAATTTCCCTAAATTATATATATACTACCCTGGCCCTTAATATAAGATTTACTTTATAGTTTAAAAAGAGAGTCTGGTATCAAGGTCTGGAGGTAGTATAAGAGAAGCCACCAAGAAATTAAAGGAATGCTCTTGAATGAATGATACATGTGTATAGGTATAGATATATTTACAGGCCAGTCATGATCTCCTTGGAGATGAAGCCGTGGTGGTTCTGTAAGCTTTGTTCATGGCTCCAAGTTCATGGCTCCAAGAGAGAGGAGGAGGAGAAGTAAGGAGAGGCCAGAGGTGGTCCACCCTCTGCCTCCCGATTCTACAGTCGACAACCTTGGAATAGTGTTGGAGGACGACTTGGCTTGCCTCCGCTGCTTAAGCATCCGCTTCCTGTCTTTTTCTCCTAAACTACACTGTTTTGGTTGGGATAAAATGTTGGGGCTGATCTTTTTTTTTTTTTTAAATGGTGTTCAGTATTTTGAAGTATTTTTTTGGATTTATCTAGTATGTTAAAAATATTTTTTAAGTAATGTGTAGTATCCTAAAATAATTTTTAGTACTTCTAACCCCTTAAATTTTTTTAGTTATACCCAGTCTGTTAGCAGACTGATTGTAATTTTACTTTTAATGTACTTTTTCAACTCTAAAAATTACTTTAAAATATCTTTTGGTGCTGATTTATTGATTTCCATCCACTCTAAAATATTTTAAAGTAATTTTTAGAACTAAAAAATACATTAAAGGTAAAATTACAATTAGTCTCCTAACAGACTGGGTATAACTAAAAAAATATTTTAAGGGGTTAAAAGCATTAAAAATTATTTTAGAATACCGCACGTTACTTAAAAAATATTTTAAGATACTAAATAAGTTTAAAAAAATATTTCAAAATACTAGACACCATTTTAAAAAAAAAGCTCAGCCCCAACATTTTATCCAAAAACTACACCAAAACAGTGTAGTTTGGAAGAAAAGGACAGGTAGCAGACGCTTAGGCAGCGGACGCAAGCCAAGTCCGTCGGAGGATGGCATTAAGGGCTTTAAGGTAGTTTCTAGAATCATGGTCTATGAGGATGGTGCCTTAAGAGCCATAAACATGGTGGATTATGTATTTGAAGGTGCAAGGAAATGTAAATCCTACGTCGTATCCTTACAAGTGAAGTGTGGTTAATAAATTTAACGGTGGTTATTTTAAATTAGAAGGGCAAATACTAATAGTATGGTGTTACAAGCGGGATCAAACACATAACTTCTTATTTACAGTGTAGCTTTAGTGTCATTAGGTTCTTTTGGGGTTGAACTTTCCTCTTGAGTTCATAATAAAAGTGCCTTCATTGAGAGGCCAATCCTCTCTGTTAGAGATATGGGCTTCTAATATTGGACTTTAGTGAGTAGTTACGGTTTATATGGGCTGTAGGTTCAGCCCAATGTTGTTTGTAATTCCGAGACTGTAATTGTGTAAATCTTTGGGAAAATGACAGCTAGGTCCCAAAGTACAGAAAAAATGTTAAAAAAGTCCCTTTGAAAAGTCAATAGTCAGTTAGGGACTTTTCTGACATGAATTCACAATGTCCATTTACCAAAATACCCCCAAGCAATTTAACTACTGTCATTGGTTACAACATGTTATGCTATGTTTACAACATCGTAAATCATATTAACAACATAATCAGTTATGTTTACAACATGTATATAAAATGCGTGATTGTGTCGCATTTACAACCTCTTCAGTTACGTTTATAACTCATTAAATATATCATAACATGTTGTAAACATAACTGACTATGTTGTTAATATGACTTACGATGTTGTAAATATAGCATAATATGTTGTAACCAATGATAGTGGTTAAATTGTTTGGGGGGTATTTTGGTAAATGGACATTGGGAATTCATGTTAGAAAAGTCCCTAGGGACTTTTCTGACCATTGACTTTTCAAAGGGATTTTTTTTATATTTTTTTATTACCTTGGGAATTAACTGTCATTTTCCCTAAATCTTTCTTACCGTTCTTATTTTTCCTTTATATTGTGAATACTGATTTTTTTATAAATAAGAGATATGGGGATCAATGCTTTTTGATCCTATTACTTAAACCCATTGGGCCATGTTCACCGATTATCACTGTGAAAGGAGGAAATGTATTTTATAAATTTAAAGTACTCGCCCTCATACAATGCCAGTCTTCTCGAACTAGGCTTTGAGTTATGTTCATAATATACTATCTCCACTCCTTTAAAACCTAATTGATTGCTCTGTTCTTTTTTATTTTAATTATAAGATAAAGTTAATTTTTTTTTGGAGAAATTAAGAAAGCTAATTAAATTACTTTAGAGTACTTATATTTTTATTTTTTTCTTCAAAATAATTAGTCTAACTAATAAATTAATATACAATCTAAGGATACATAACATATGATATGATTAAGTAACTTATTTAGCTTCCTTAATATTTCTAAAAAAAGTCAACCCTATCTTATATTTAGGACCGGGGGTAGTATTAGATTTGATCCAAAATATAATAACCTTATCCTCTTTGTCCTCCAAATTTATAATTTTTTTTTCAAAATATCCATATTGATTGCATATATAATGATGCTTCTATTGAGGGAAGTCATAATGAAAGATATTATTTTAGGATAACTAAACTATATTTATAACAAATAACTAATATAACTAACTTCTTTAATCTACTCAAATTAATCAACCAGCTCTTATATTAAGGACCAGTATGTGAATGATATAGATGCATGCATGCCTACCTTTTTCAAGAGATAAGGATGTAATGTGAAGGAGCCGTTCAAGTGCTTGAAGAGCACAGCAAAATGGTTAGGGTAATTGCAACCAATGAATGAAAAATCGGATTGGACTAGTCGGTTCGATTGGTTGAACCGAGAACAGGTCCGTGGTCCGATTCGTTCTGCTATTAAACCGTAAAACCGGTTGAACTGATCTAAAACCGGTTGGACCTTGGACTGGTTTCATTTTTTTAATTTTCAAATTATTATTTTGTGATATTTTGGGGGGGGGGAATGGAAGATTGAAGACCAAAATAAAGAGAAAAGTAGATAGAAAGAATAAATCTAAAAAAAATGAAGAAAATAATGAAAAAAATTATTTAAAAGGATATAATAATTATAGGAAAGAATATATCATTATATAAGTATAGGCATTATAACTAATATTAATAGATTTTAAGCATTTTTTTTTTCTAAAAATCTTCATTTTTATCTACAGAAGTTTAAAAATATATTAACATATATATTACCACTAACAAATTATAATATTCTAACATAACCGGTTAGACCCCGGTTAACCCATTAATCCTTAAACCTATATCGTGACCGGTTCATTACCCGATCCGGTTTTTCATTCCTTGATTGCAACAGATCTCTGTGCATCATAACGCAGTGAATAATGCTCTCATCCAACCCTAGTTCGTCCAGCATCTGTCTTCCTCCACAAAACACAAATGGAGAGCCAAAAGTCACAACTGGTCTCAGTTGAAGGGCTCACCACCTTCATTGTTAGTAGCATTAGATGCACCAGAAGAGACAGACTTCCTCCCAAGAAATGGCCTGTGAATTGGAGCTTCGCTTGATCTCCGTGTTTTCTTAGATGCTCCATCATTTCTGGCATGAATTGCTCGTATAGTCCCTTTGCTGCTTCATAGGTGAACAAGCCCGTTTGTGTCCTACATGAGTAAGAGCGTGTTCGGATTAGTTTATTTTAAGTGATTCCATGCTCTACGTGGTAAATTTACAAGAGGAGTTTTGTCTCGGAAAATATATTGTTCATCCATTAAGGAGGAATTTCATGGGAACAATTCAGAATTGATGGTACGTCAAATTGAGTGGGCTCAAACAAGAGGTTTGCTTGCCAAGATGCCAAGGAATCTGATCCCTGCAAGATAAAAGCAAATTCATCTCACGTTTAGTTTTGTAACCACAGATTTATTCAAATCAATGCATGAATTAAGTGTATGTATCTGAATTAGTAGATAATGAAGACGGTACCTGAATTACAAAGCAGCGAGTATAAGTGTTGAGATCATCACAGACAAACCATTCACAAGGTGATGAATGGAGCGATTGAAGGTCCTTTGCTGCTTCCTGTTTCTCCCTCTCGCCGGCGGTGACCGCCCGGTCATATATATAATGATGAGTAAATCCATTTTTAATTGCCACCATAACTTTATTTCATTTCAGCTTAGACCTTGTATAAGGATGACATTCAAACAAACAAGAGGGTTCAAACAGTAATTACATGATGATTATGTGGTTTATTGACCACTTTGGACAGTAATCTTCTATTGGCAAACTGTATTTTATTGTAGTTTGCATTCCTAAACTGGACAGATCCTTATTAGGCTTAAGGACCATATTGAGAATACAGCAGGCTTTGCAACTCGGCCGAGAGGTGTGCAAGTCCTTATGCTTGATGAAGCTGATCAGGTCCTTAATATAAGATATATTTACCTAATTTGATTAGATTAAAAAAGTTAGTTGAGTAAGTTAATATGACAAGTTTTTTCTAGAACACCCTAATCATTTTCCTTAATTCCCCCATTTCTTCTCCTTCTTGATTGTTGTTGAGAGAACATCAATAGGGATAAATTAGGAAAATATTAACAAATACAAAAACAATAATTTATATTTAAAATCAAGATCAATTCCCTAAATATGTTTTATATTATGAATTAAAGGAGTACTAGACGTGGGATTTTGCAAAGACATCGAGAGGATAATTGCTGCAGTTCCTAACCAAAGACAAACTCGTTTATTTTCTGCCACCGTTCCAGAAGAGGTTAGTTTTTCCCCCAGTATGTTTCAAACTTTAGAAATCCCCCCCCCCCCCCCCAAAATTTGGTGAAAGTCAGTCAAGTCTGCCATATTGCATGGAAAAGGGATCATAAATTCATAAATACAGTTGAAGAGGGTAGTGAGGAGACACATTCACAGGTAACTGTTTGTAATTCCATACTATCAATGCACTAACGAGCACATACGTGCACATGGTTTCTTTTGCATCTGTTCATGCGGGCTGTGGATCTTTTCAGGTTCAGCAGATGCATTTAGTAGCACCATTAGACAAACATTTCTCCTTGCTCTATAAAGGAGCATATTGCAGATGACGTTGACTATAAGGTGCGCATTCTAATCTTGAACCAGCTCTTTTGACAGTGCTTTGTCCTTTACTGCCAAGACACACTGCGATTACAAACAAGAGAATCATATGTCGAATTCAGGATGTTGCTGCCTAGGATTCGGAGACATCCTCCCTTCCAAGGCTTAGAGTGCGATTACTCATACGTTTAACAAGGCACATGTAACCTTTGCTATTTGTTTACTAGGTTCTGGTTTTCTGCAAAACGGCCATGGTCACAAGACTTGTTGCTGACCTTCTTGGTGAGTTGAACTTGAATGTGAGAGAAATTCATTCAAGAAAGCCTCAGAACTGTAGAACGAGGGTCTCTGAGGAGTTTCGGAAGTCAAAGGGCCTAATCCTTGTAACTTCAGATGTATCTGCTCGTGGGGTTGATTATACAGATGTTACCCTGGTTATACAGGTTATGGGGGGAAAAAAGCCTCCTTTCCTCAAGCACTGGATGTCGTTTTAGCATCAACTCAACATGGACAAAGTTGAAAAGTTCAAACGAACACCGAACCAGCTGTAACCAAAATAAGGATTCAGGTAGCAAGGGAGCTGAGAGAAGATAGAGGAGGATGACATCTAACAGTCTTTTTAACAATGTTGTTGCTCCACTGTAAAATTGTTCAAAATTTCAACATATTTACTTCATATTTCTCCACTAAAATCCTACAACACTGTGTAAAGGGAAATCTGTAACAGTAATATTTCTATAAATTCTGAACCTAAATCACATCCTACTGTGATTGGATTACAATGTGTCTAAATGCTTCGGCCAGAAACGAATGATCCGATATCCTCTTTGTCCCACCATCTTCATCCTTACCAAAGGAATTGGATGCAAGAATGTAAGTGAAGTGGGTTTATCAAGTGTAATTGTAACCGCCAGGGCCAGGGCAAGTAGGAATGGGCCCTTTAGACCAAAGATCAACCGAAGATCGTGTGACAAAATTCTGAGTGAGGTGTAAACAACAAAAATCCCTAGAAAGGAGTGGCAATTTCCGTTCTAGTTTTCCCCACCAGAACCTTCCCTGGTCCTGATATATGCAAGACGGGGAAAATCCTCTTTCTAAACTGTTAATTACTCTCAGCCACTCACCTGGCAAAAGAATCAGAGCTCCAAGCTTAGAGTAAATCGAAACATCACAAGAGCAATACAAGTGCTAGAATATGAGAGCTAGCAAGACCCTTCTAGCAAAAGATGAATATCATGAACTTTTCTGGCTAGAGCATATACTAATCAGAGTGTAGAATGGCAGGGTTCTGGAAAATGGAAAGCATGAGCTTAACCATGCAGTAAATTCCAAAAACATGTCTCAGTATTGCAAGCCGCATTTGATTATTCTCCTTAGAGATGGGAGGGCTACCTTGGGAAGTGGGGTGAAGAGGGCTGATCTGGTGATCGTTGAGCAGAACTACTATGAAACCTTTGTTCCTCATATATTCCACCAGATCGACCTCCCTCGTTCAACTGTGATAATTCATTGACACCAGGGAAGCCCATAGGCCCCAAAGACCCAAACTCGAGCTGTTCTGGTGAACAGTGGCGAGCATTATGATCATAAGGATACAACATTACAACAGACGGCATTGTTGGTCCATTCGATGAGACTCCACCAGCGTTCATGGCTGGCAAAGGATACATCCCATAAGCCAAATTGGCAGGACCGTTCAGTGCTGAATTTGAGCGCATGGGACCATTCTGAGTCGGTTGAGATATGAAAGAGTCATGTCTATGTGAACCCCATGGCCTTTCTGCTCGGCTCTCACTTGTTGTCAACCATTCTGGTTTTGAGCTGGGCTTCTCAGTTTGGTTGCGATTATGACCACGGACAGTTCCTCTCAACTTTGAGTTCACATTCCAGTTTCCTTCTCTATCACCATGGTGGTCACTTCTATCATAGTTATAGTTTCCCCTTCTGCTATTTGTAGAATGTCTATCCCGAACGGAAACCTTCTGCAGAAATTAAGAAAAAAAGGTAAAATACTAGCAAAAACAATAAATATTTCTTAAAAAATTAAACAATTTGGTGCTCTATAAGGCCAACTAAAACTAAAAAGAAAACTGAAATACTTCTCCACAAGTCATATAGCAATGACTACTATAAACAATCTAGAGATGTAAGTAATCATTTGCTGCAGTATTACACAAAAAGCACAATAAGCAAGCAAATGAAGAGCCATCACCAATTTCATTCAGCTCCAGTTTGCTCAGCCATGAACAAAACGTTGGAAAGAAAAAATTCAGGTGAGTTTCAATCAAAAGTATTCAGCAAAACATTAATAAATACAAAACAAATAGATGCCTTCCATTATCCTCATTTTCATTTTCCAATTAGAAAACTTGCAAGGCAAACATGGCCAAGTAAAAAGATTCTTTTTGGATCTGATGATTGAGAGGCCCCACATTTGTGAACAAGAGTTACATCGAATGTAATCCGATGCTAATACTAGTAGAAATAAAAAAATAATTCCGAAAGAAGTACCAAATTTCCTAGAAGTTTATCTTACAGGATTAGGCAAGTAGGTTCCAGTTCCACTTCGATACCGTGGCATCTCATCTGCAAAAGGTTGGTATATATTGGTAGGCCTATTGGAAACTGATTGGACAGGAGCAACAGGAACTATATGCGGCCTCCCGTAGTTCATAAGCTGAGTGAAAACATTCATGTTTGCTGAAAGAGGTCTTCCCGGACCATCCCAGGGAAAACGGCCCTGCAAATAAACAGGAGGCACCATAACAGGGGAAGGATAGACCATTGAAGGAGAATTACGTGAGTTTTGACAGAACCGTCCATATTGCAAATTTTGCCAATGGCTAGGAAAATCACTGTTAAGAATGTCAGACTTGGGCTCTGATGATTCAATAGCAGCTCTTCTCATAGAATTAGAAGGGCCTGACACGTCTGGCTGGTCATATCCCTTTGAAGAATCAAAATTCCGACCAGAATCAATGCCATCTGTACCTTCATCCCCATTGAAATTGCTTACTGATGCGTCAGGGGTTCCTGACTCACCTGGAACATTATATACTGGATATATGACAAAGGGGACCGGTGGCCCTGTAGGATAGAATGCAAATGGAACAACCCCTGAATTATCAATGGATCTTTGGCGAGAATTAGGACCTAGAAGCACTGGAGTTAAGGGTATCAGCGAATCCGATCCACTTGTCTGGGCTGATTCAAATCCAGGTAGATGCCTTGGAAGATGCAGGGGAGTAGCAGTGGGGGGCCCAGCACCTCTTTCTGACATATCAGACGCCACAGTTGACAGAGAAGTCCACTCTCTGTTCTCCACATCCACTGGATTAGATGAAATTTCTGGCACGTTCTTACCCTTTGTGTAAACAGCAGATTGTGCTGAGGGAGAATTTTTCCTACCTCTCTTTTCCCTAGTTGATTTTGAGGATTTCGCAGATAGTCCTTCCCAAGAGCTTTCAGATGAGCTTTTACTCCTAAAGTTTGAAGGACCACCAGGTGGTCTAAAATTTGCTGTTCTATCGTCATAATAAACCTCATTTCCTCCGCTATCTTGATACTGAACAGTATCAGCCTGCTCTTCTCTCATTGATCCTCTATGTTCTCTAATAAACTTCTGAATTCCGGAAAAATCACTAGAATTTCCTACCCGAGATGGTGGGGCAAAGTTATAACCACCTGAAGTTGAAACTTGCTTATCATCAGGAAGCATTTCAATATTTCCATCATCAGCTTCAACCCCGCTAGTTGAACCCCTTTCCTGCTCATGCCAGAATTCATTATCAAGTTCCCCAGTGTTCATTTCCCTAGAACTGAAATTCTCACTACTACTTTCAATTGGCTCTTCAGGATTTGAGGTCAATCCAATGCCAGGGAAATACGGAGTCATCATAGGGACTAAACCTGGAGGAAATTGATTATTTGTACCCCAAGGAACCTCAATCATGGGAATGTTACCCATATTTCGGTGAGCATATCCCATTGAAGCGAGGATGGAAAGTGAAATTGGAAGTGGTTGGTGGCCTGAAGCTAAATTCATTGGAAAATGAGCCTGGCCACCGAAACCATAAGCTGTAGAAGATGTCATCATGTTCAAAACATCTTGTTCCTCCTGATGCATCACCTGTGCTCCTCCTGCACCTGCAACAAATGCAAACTCTTCACCCGTGACCCCTGAAGCTGATTCTTCATGGTAACTATTTGAACCACTTTTTGAATCATCAGCAGCATCAAGAACTTGCTGAGATGAGATGTGCCCAGCAGACGAATCATCAATTCTTACACCATGGCCTGCAGCCATTTCAGTTTCATAATTCTTCTTCTCCAACTTGGCAGAGAAATGTTGGCCCTTACCAACTTCTGGACCCCTTGCACGCCTTCCCTGTGAAGAAACTTCACCAAATGAGTCAGTTAGCTCAGGACTTGAACGTGTTCTTGCAAATACAAACCTTCCCTGACCACCAGTCAGTGGATTCTCAGCATGAAAATTTCTCTGATCCTTATCAACATGAGAACCTTGATTAGAATTACTTTCCCTTCTGACCAGGTCAGAGGTCCTTGAATTAGTTTGGTTGCCATAACTCTTATGAGTTCGTGATACTGTAGAGACATCATTGCTCTTGGATGAGCTTTCTGTGGATGAATTACTTTGCTGAGATGGGCCCTTTTGTAAACTATGTGACCCTCCGACTTCAAATACACGACCAGAAGTATTATCATGTTTTTTACTATTGTTCCTGAGATTCTCAGACCTTTGTAATTGGTCATTATTGGATAACCTCAAACGCCACAAGTCGTTGCTTGGAGCATCAGGTCTTTGCCCACTTCCATGTCTATCCCAAGTGTTCAAAAAGAACTGATTAACTTCAAAAATCAGGTCTTCCTTTGGGCAATCAAGTAGCTTTGCCAGCTGTTTAGCCCCAAATGCAAAAGCACTACGTATTCGAAAGAAATTACCTGGAACACGTTTCACATATACACTCATTAGTCATAACAAAAGGTGGCAGAAGTTACTCCAATGAAAGCAAAGCCACAAGTTAACCACTAAAATAAATACTACCTCCTGTCATTAATATAACAAAAGGTGACAGAAGTTACTCCAATAAAAGCAAAGCCACATATTGCACAACAAACCAGATCTTATATTAAGGACCAGAGGTAGTACATTATTAGTTTCAGCCACCTAGCATTAAAGATTTCAAAGCATGCACAAAACTTCTCACAGTTTTCATCATTTATTTTGATCATAAAAACTTTGTTGAAGGCATACTTTGTTCAATTTTAAAGTAACAAATCGCACAAATAACATTATAATTAAAAAAGGGAAGATTCCATGTCAAGAACCACTTCAATCCAAAAGTCTAACCTATTAAACAGAGGCCCATGATTGATTTCATTAAAACCTCTAACGGATACTATCAACATACAGAACAATCCAACATAATCAATTGGATTCCAATACAGCTATCACTTACTTCGCAGACATATGATTATATATGGAAACATTCTTGGTAATATGAAACCAAAAAGACAGTTTATGTTAAATTCTTCTTCACAATTTATCTATTATATGCATTTCTCAGCCAAAAGAAAAGAGAAAGCAACCATCCATGCCAATCCGAACATGGTAAGTATAGCTATTATGCATCTTTAATCTAACAGTTCTTGCAACCTTGTAAAGTTCTGCTCAACAACTACACTTCTCATATAGATAATTAACAATATGCCCAGATCCACACATAAACCAACTCAAAAGCCCACATAAAAACCTGATAAACGGTAACTTAACAGGCATAAAATAAACCAAATCCTAAGTTTTAGAGTTCAAAAGTTCAAAACACCTTTACTGACACTCCGCCCAAGGTTGTTGTTGACACGCAATGGATCAATAACATTGAAATGCTTGGAAACAAAGGGTTGCCCCTTATTTTCTTGACCATCAGGGAATACCGCATAAACTGAGCTACAGGCATCAAGAAATAACTTGCTGAGTAGTAAATCTCCACCATCTTTACGAGGAGGTTCAGCTGCGGAAATTTGAGAGGGAATAGGGAAAACAACCAATTAGCAACATGACAGAAATAGGCAGAACAGATTAGTTCCATAATTGACAAATGAATCTTCAATCAAGTTGCAATTACCTGTCACATCAGGGAGTGAACTAATAGGAACCGGACCCCATAGGCTTACGCAAAAATTATCCCAGTCAAACTTACTGAAAAACTCTAGAAACCGATAGAGCACCTGCATAAATAAATAACTCAGTCAAATAGTCGACCAAAGAACCAAATAAAACATTGCACATTAATTATGAATACCTCAAGGGGTCCAGCGAAGGAATTGTTGTAAACATGAAATATATAGAGAACCAAGGTCTCCAAAGCATAAGTTGAGATAAGTCCATGGTGGGCACCAAGAATCCGGCTCTCATAATAACACCAAGCTTTTATCAGTATAATGCTACGCTTGAACAAATGATTCTGGTTAATCAGGTTGTCAACCTACAATAGCAAAAATTCCATACTCTGTCAACCCGAGAAAATATGGTACCAAAAAAAATTAATTTAAAAAAGACATAGTGGGAGGCTTCCATGGTGCAACATCTCACCTCCTCAAGGAAACAGAGGGTGCACAACCCTCCAAGCTGGTTAAACGATACATCTACCACAATATTCTCCACAAGGCATTTTATAATCTTCACCTGCAGATACAAAGAAGGCAACACAAAGGGGCGTTAACACCATAATAGTAGTAAAACCCATAGCCAAAAAGGGGCTAGAAAAGAAAATGGAATAAAAAAGACTTGGACAATCTTAATCAGGTAAGACGGCATTCAGAACCAAACTGGAGAAACAATAGCATGTCTCTTTACATTTTGAACCTTATCATATACTCCCCATGACTTGTAGGCCAAAAATCCAAACAACTGGCTACATTCTAGAACGAGGCAATGTCCGCATATTGTACAGTTTCATCTTAAAATGTATTGATGTGAAGCAGAACAAGACCTTTAAAGCTTTAATAGGGGTCAGAAGATTGTAAACTTTTGGGTGACCCTAAGCTTTCAACCAAATAGAAAAAGTAGCTAACAGTAACAGGTGAGTGGCATAAACTAGACTGCAACCACAAGCATCAACAATTTTAATGATATTCTGTTACTAGGGAACCTACTTCGGCCTGGATGTACTGAACCTCTTTCACACGGAACTCCGCATTCTCACTTTTCTCCTCGTTCTCCAGCATGTCACGCACTTGATGTGCCCATGTATCCTTCAGATTTTGGCTCTTACTGAATGCTGATAAGTCAATATCCCCATCAGGCAAATAAGTCTTGAGGGGGACAGACCCAAAGGTGAACACCTGCAATAACAATCACCAAGTATAAACCTCAGTATAGGGGCAGGCAGGATGCAAAAGACATTTAGAGCTTAAAAAAATTATTGCGCCTAGCAAACCCAATTTACTACTCCCATAAACAATGGTGCTATAAAAACTTAATATATATACTATTTTAACCAGGGCTTGCCATTTCTTGGTTAGTGGTGTCCCACTATTAGAGGCCACTTTAAAACGGCAATTTCACCCAGAATTACCATTCTTTAAGAAAATCATATCAAGCTTGGAGCCCTAAGCAACTTAATTAAAACAGTATATATATAAATGTAGATAGAAAAGTGCACAATTTACAAATCAAAGTTCCCAACTGGACGAAAACCTGAACTAAATCTGTTAATGTGAAGCACTTAAGGACCCACCTGGCAGGGGAAACACTTCATGATCAGTCGCTGCACATTGTCTGCGACAGAATTTCTGCGCTCTTCAGAGGGTGGATTAGGCTGAATGCACTTAATTAGCTCTGTAGTCCTTTCCTCAGCCTTTAACCATCGCTCTGAATCAAGTTCTCTCATCACGGAGGAGGCTTCATTGTGCAACAGGCCATTCGGCAGTAGCCCACTTGGTGGCTGTGCCCACGCCTCATGTTCGCCCATGCAAGCCTAACCTTTTCCCTCTGCTTGCACCTCGGACTCTTTCCAGAAAATAGTGAGCCACACACGCACAAAACTTGGCGACTCAAAATTATGGTTTCACCAAAAGGAAAACTTCCAGCATACAACAAACTAACCAAGATAGAGATTTATTTCACTGTAAGTTTAGAAGAAGGAAAAAAAAGTGATAACTGCAAAATCCGACTTCACAAATGTCGGGTGTTTTCCAAATGAATCCCAAGAGTACAGATAAAAACTCGATTTCAGAGTTCCACCAACGATAGAAAGGTCCACAACCCAAAAACGATAATAAAACAATGAAGCCCAGAAGGAAAGAAGAAATAGAACAATTGGAAACAAATTTGTTTAATCACAAAATAGTGTATATGATTAAAACCCTAAGGAAAAGGCCTCAATCCCAACACTGTTGGATGTGTCGGCGAATCAACAGAGATAGCAGAAGCCCGGTGGCACACACTGGAAAAGGGAAGGGCCAATATGCAAATGCAGAAAGAGGCACTGTGCATCAATCACATCCAATGGCTTAGATACGTTGAAAGTGCCGATCAGAAACAGGGCTTGGTAGAGGGGAGAAGATAAGGGCCTGTTTGGATATGGATATTGGGATTGAAGGAAGCTACAGAAGAAAGCGAGAGAACGGGTTTGACGCTCTTCAGAATGTTGCGTGCATTTTAGGGGTTTTTGAAACGGGAAATTTATTGGCAGACAGAAAATGATAGAATCTGGGGAGAGAGTGGGAGAGAGAATGAGA
Source organism: Inga laurina (assembly GCA_963855925.1). Classification (NCBI taxonomy): domain Eukaryota; kingdom Viridiplantae; phylum Streptophyta; class Magnoliopsida; order Fabales; family Fabaceae; genus Inga; species Inga laurina. The sequence goes on along the minus strand of OY979711.1, from coordinate 3,075,296 downwards.
AACAAGTAAACGAAGGGAAGGAGAAAGAAATTTTTCTTTTTGTTTTCTCATTTTTTTTCTTACAGAGTTATTTTTTTGCATTCGGGCCAGACACCAACAATGCTCCAAAAGGGCTAGACCAGCCCATTACAAGGCGCAAATAAATCATCTATATTTAAAAGAAGAATGTAGTCTGTCACAGAAAAATAAAAGGCCATGCTGTGAATTCTCTGCCGTTTTTGGCGGTCTGCTAGGGTTTTCCCTATGCTCCGTCTTGGGTTTTCCCGTCATGGGATTACATCGCCATCGTGGGCGTTCTTATTTCCGTTTGGGTCCAGTGCGCAGGTGTGGTTGTGTTGGGTGTGTGTGTTTGTGGGATTTTGGTTCGGTGAGAAAAGGTGGGTTTGGTTGATGGACGGAGCAATGAGGGGGGACACCTATCGTGGGTCGGTGTTTAATGGGGGTTGGAATCGTGATGGGATGCCAGCCGGGGTAGGATCTCTACAGACAAAGGCCCAATAGTGCTCCGATAGGATGATGGGGCTGATCTTTGTAGGTCCCCACTGGAGGTGCGGCCCTGACAATGGAGGAGAAGAGGTATTTGGGTGAGAAGCATTCAGAGACAAAGCTTTGTGTTATGGGTTCGGGGTTAGTGAATTTTTCAATCTTTTAGCCTCTCTACTTATGTTGCTCAGGATTGAAATCAAAGGATGCTAACTTGGCTCTGATCGGTGTTGGCTTAAATCTGTTGAGTCATGCTATCTGTGTACATGAGTTAATGAAAGTTTTTGTAGCTTGGTTAATGTGGAAGCTATGGGAGGATTTATGCTCTAATGAGGTTGGATTTAAGAATAGTTAGTTTGCTTTTAGAAAAATCATCTCTTGTTGTGCATGTGTTCTGATTGTTCCGAGAAAAATTTGTCTATTTGTTTGGGATTCCATTAGTTGGCTCTTAAATAGTCGCCCAAGGATTTTACATCTTGAGTTGGATAGACAAGTGTTTGTTCGAAATACAAATCAACATTTTGCATCATCAGGTTGAAGATGTGATTCCCTCCTTGAAAATTATTTCATCTTAAGGATTTGTTAGGAACCCTTCTTGTGAGTGGATTCCCATAAAAGCAGATTTAATAGCCATGGGTGTTGCTAAAGCTTCAGTGGATAGGTCTCGCCATTCAATTTAGTTGTCGCGGCCCTCGTTTTAGTTGCAGAAATTGTTGATAAATGATGCTTTGAAGATTCTCATTAAGCTTTGTTGCTTGGATTTATCTCTTTGCTATTTTGTTTATTTAGTTGCTTTATGTGTGTTTACATCTGTTCTAGCTTATGTTTTAGTTTATGTTCTAATTTGTTGTTCCAGTTTGTTTGTTTAGTTTCTATGTTCTTAGCACATAAACTTTTGTACTTATAGTTTCATGGTTAATGCATTTCTTGTTGAGAGAGAGAGAGAGAGAGAGAGAGAGAGAGAGAGAGAGTTCTCTTCCTTTGGTTTCTTTTATGACAAATAATGTCTTTTGATTTGTCATTAAATTTTTGCCATTTAGAAAAAATAAATATAAAAATAATTATATCTAGTAGAGTAGCAGTCTATTATTTGAATTTAAAAACTTACTGATTATTCATTAAGATCAATTAATGTGGCTTTGTCTATTGATTACCTAATATTAGGCAAAGTAGACTAATTTTTGTACTCAAATGATAAGACTTGAATATCAAAATTTTAAGTAAACTGTTATTAAATTTTACTTTTACTAACTAAGTATGTGTCTTTCTTTCAATAGATGTGGATTTTAGTAGAATGGATCTTGGCTACTTAAACACAAAGTCTTGAGTTCTTGTTCATATGAATACAGAAAACACCTTTGTGTGAGCTAAATCTAATTTGACAATACAATACTTAAATATAGTCGACTTAGAAACTAAAATAAAAAAATTGTGCATGCCTTTCTTTTCTTGGCCAGATGCCTAGACTATTAAGGGTATCATTTTTTGTTTCTTCTAACAAACTTTCCACTTAAGTTTTAAGTATTTATGATCAAGTTTGAAAGTGAACATAATATTCCTATTATCCCATGTTTTGTTATCCTACACCCAATGAAGAACTCATGCACCTATCATATGAGGGAAAAATTCACAACCTTTTGTATAAATCAAAACTAGAGGAGGTGCTTAGTATTAGTTGATGATAGGGGTAAAATATATTGCCTAAGATTCCTCAAGTACATGAGTTGTATCAAATAATAAAGAACGAGTAAGATATTGTTCCTATGAGAATTTAATACCAATAATGCAGTTGAGCAATGAATTTTTATTTTTGCTTAAATTGAGTCAACACAGCTTGAATAGAAGGTAGGAATAAAAGCTAACTTAAAAAAAGAAACAAATTTAACTATAATTAAGACTAAGGATAAAGGTAATTCTAAATCTTAAGTGGTAATTTAGATTATTATAACTTTGGTTATTTCTTAACATCTAATTTCTCCATTTAATTCATTTAAAGTTATATTTGCTAGTATAGGTTTCTTATTAACCTAAGAGTGTCTTTTGATTCACTAAAAGGCATTCTAATTATGTTAATCCTTAATGTCTTGGGCGATTAGTACTAATTGGATTAATATAATTGCAAAATTAATAAGACTATGCAAGGCCGATAGATATCTATTTATTCTACAAGTAAATTAAGTTAGAAAATTTAATCATGATTTAATTAAAGGTCTAGTCTAAATTCCTTATGTCTGGCTTCTTTTAGAACACTCAAATAGTCCCAATCAGATTTCTCTTGTTTTGGGATAATCGAGCACGCAATTAAATCAACAAATAAAATGTTAAAGCAATTAAAAGAAGAAATTATCATCCACTAATCCATACTCAAACTAAATAATCCAAAACGAAGACTTAGCTACATAAACTGAATATTGTCATTAGTGGAATAATAGCTAAACAAAGACAAAAGAAAGAAGAAAAAAATAAGGAGAAACAAAACTAAATACTGAATTTTTATCTATGTTGTAGATCTTCTGCTTCTCCAAACTTTAATCTCCCTTTAATCTTCTCTTCACCAACCAAGGAATTAGAACACTCCTCCCCTCTTCCTATGCCTAACATATATATAGGTATATATTACCACCTTACGTGAGTCTCTATCACAATATATTGATTTATCTATTTTTTATCGATTATCATATAATATAGATATATTATATTAATATTTTGTTCTCATTTGAATTTTATAATATCCCCTGCAAAATAAATTAGGATATGAGTAGCTTTTATATCAAAATATCCTTTTATCCCATAATTAATTAAATGATAGAAAAATATATAAAAGATAATTAAATAAATATACAATATTCATAAATTTAATCAAACATACCTCAAAATCTACAATTATTTAATTATAAAATATATACTTATCTTCTTTTTTTTTACTAGAAAAGATATTTCATTTCATAATCAAAGGATACAATACCAAAAACAGAAATACAAATGAGAAACAAAAATTCAATAGAAACAATTAGGTACTAGTAGCACTATTCCTAATATCAAGACCTAGTAGATTCAATAAAGCTCTTGGAGGTCTTGTAACCCAATCCTCTAGGCATGACCCATGTAACATAGCCCAAGCTACCCAGTCAGCAACTGCATTGGCTTGTCTTGGAATCTATCTGCAACATTGGATTCTGCATAAGTTCCTTATAAAAAGGATATTTTCCACACAACTCATAGTATGCCAGTCTGGGGGATCAACATTTCCGTTAATACAATAAATGAGCTGTTGATTGTCAGATTCTATAATAACATCATTAAGTTAATTATCATGAGTATATTGTATAGCCTGCAACATTGGCATAAACTCAACCATTAAGACTGACGGTGCACCGACCTTTTTTGCATAGCCATCCAATAGAAAACTATTGGAATCTCTTAGTACAAAAGCAATGGAAGCAATGCTATTACCCAGAAAGGCGCAATCAATATTAATCTTAAGACAATTACATCTGGGGGATGCCATTTGTGATCATTCTTTTGTTCTTGGGCTATTCGAGAATCCAGAAAGCTTGTCTCTTTGTACCAATTATTGGCTTTCCAGAACTCATCAAGGAGCTCCCCTGCTTGCATGAAAGTGAAAATGGGATCAAGCCTTTTTATTTTCAAAGATAAATGCACAACGTCCCTTCCATATTTGCCATAATGTGCAAAGCCATGTTGTATTCTAAAATAAAAGGGTGACTGAATACATGAGACAACCAGTCATGCAACTTAACGATATGTTGTGTGTGAAATGAAAAAGAGAGATTACTTCCATACCACACTCTTCTTGCCCAATCACATCCCAGAAAAATATGACTAATTGTCTCACACTCACATTTATAGATTTGACACAAATCATTTCCAACACATTTCTTTTTTTTTTTTTCAAGTTTGTAAAAGAAGGAAGAGCGTTGGAGAGAAGCCTCTACATAAAGGAGCGAATCTTGTATGGAATTTTCAGTTTCCAAATTTGGTTCCACAAATTAGAAGAACTTCCATTAGTTAGTGCTGATGCCATCCCACTTCCTCCAGGATTATTGGCTTTAATCCATCTATATCCCTCTTTGACTGGATAATTTATTCTCTTACCCCTTAGCCAAATCCATCTGTTTGGTCTCTCACTCAAAATTACATTCATAGCATAAATAGCTTGAGCTTCATGACTAGTGATATGATTATTAATCAATGACAAATCCTACTCCGACCTATTTAATAAAACAAACACAGTGATGTTTGATAAGGAAGGAAAAGGGCTCTGAGATAAAAGTTTATTACCAGGTAGGTTGCATATCCATGGGTCATCCCAAACCCTTGTGTTTAATCCATCACCCACACTGATTGCTATGTTGCCTTCCAAGACTTGTCTACTAGCAAGAATGCTATTCCAGAGCCAAAAGGGAGAACTCCCCTTTTTTGCATTAATAAAGGAAGTTCTTGGAAAGTATTTGCTTTTTAGCACTTGAACCCAGAGTTGTTGAGGTTCCTGCAATATTCTCCAACCAATTTTAGCAAGAAGAGCAAGATTAAAAGCTTCAAAATTCTTAAAACCCATTCCCCCTCTCCTTTTGTCCTCTTAAGAGTATCTGAAGACACCCAATGAATTTTCCTTTTCAAGGTAGAACTATTCTACCAAAACCCAAAGACAATACTTTCTAGTTGAGCCAAAATTGATTTTGGATAAAGAAAACATGACATGGAATATACTGGAATTGAGTTTGCAATAGCTTTAATCAGTACCTCTCGTCCTGCTTCTGATAAGAAATTTCTTTGCCAACCCAGCATTTTCCTTTTGAATTTGTCTACCGCAAAGGATAGTGCTTGTTTTTTCGATCTCCCCCATATGATAAGCAAGCCAAGATAATTCCCTGGGACATCAACTACAGCAATCTGAAAAACATGGCCGATCTCTTCCCTAGTTAGAGCTGGAACATTTTTAGAAAAGTACAAACAAGACTTTCTAAAATTTATCAATTGCCCAGAAGCTTGACAATAAAGATTAAGGATGTATTGCAGATTCCTACAATTCTCGATCTCTGCTTTAAGGAAAAAGACTGAATCATCAGCAAATAAACAGTGGGTCAAGATAAGACAAGATGGTGCTATTTTGATGCCTTTGAAATGATCAATTGCCTGCTATTTCTCAATCATTCTAGACAAAATTTTACTTACCAAAATAAACAAATAAGGAGATAACAAATCTCCTTGTCTAAGTCCTCTATTTGGCAACACCTTAGACATTCTTTTATCCGACATCAAGTTCGAGAAATTCACAGATAAGATACACCATAAGATTCGTTCAACCCATGATTCTGAGAAACCCATTTTCATCATGAGGGCCACTAAAAAGTCCCATTCAACTTTGTCATACGCTTTATTTATATCTAGCTTGATAGCCATGTCATCCTTAGCCTTTTTCCTTTTTAAATGATGAAACATTTTATGGACAATAATAATATTATCATGTATTAAACGTCGCGGTACAGAGGCTCTCTAGTATTTAGAAACAAGCTTTTCAAGTATACCTTTGAGCCTATTTGCCATAACCTTTGAAAAAATTTTATAGGAAAAATTGCACAGGCTAATGGGTCAAAAATCATTAACTGATTCAGATCTTTCAGTCTTTGGAATCAGAACCAAGTCGATTTCATTAATAGCACTAAGTAGAAAATCAGAATCAAAAAATGGGCTGATAAGATTACATACCTAGTCACCAATAACGTGCCAATGCTTCTGATAGAAAACTCTTGTAAAGCCATCAGAACCCAGTGCTTTTGTGCCTCCAAGACTGAAAACAACGTCTCTGACTTCTTCATTAGATATTCTTCGCATGAGGGTAGCATTATCAAATTCTAAAACTTCTGGGTCAACATATTGCAGTATTTCTTCAAAGTCTCTTGTCCCTTTTGAAGAAAATAGCTCAGAATAGAACTGGTTAAAACAGTTGCCAATTTCAGTCTCAACCCATTCATCTTATAAAATTTTTAATCTTGGTATCTTGTTCCTATTTCTTCTCAAAATTGTGGTCATATGGAAAAATCTTGTGTTTTGATCCCCACAAGTAAGCCACTGAACCCAAGATTTTTGAGCCCAGTATAACTCCTCTTGTTTCCATGCTTCTTCCAATTTAGCTTTCAATTAAGCAAGCTCTTCAATTTTTTGACCAACATTAGGCTCATTAGTAATCAAGTTAATCTACTTCATCAAATGTTTTGCCAATTTGAATTTGTAATATCCCAAATTTTATTCACCAAAACTATATTGTAATTATTTGAATAATTCAATAAAGTGGTGAATATTCATGAATTTAGATATTGTGAATTCTGAAATATTCATATTTATAAGGAAATGAGCAAATTAATTCAAAAATATAGTTAAATTACAAAGGGGATAGCAAAATCATAATTTTTCCAATTTAACCAAAGATTAATTATTTTCCAATTAATTGGAGTTAATATCAATTAATCAAGAAAAATAAAGGAAAATGCATAATGTGATTATTCTTAATGGAATAAATCAAGAATTGAGAAATTAAGGGGGATTAGACATAAAATCAATTCTGTGAATTGTGGAATTATGCAAAACAATTTTTCTCCTCCCTTCCTCTCATTATTTTCGTCCATGCATGAAAGAAAAAGGGGAAAAATTATTTTATACATGATCACATGCCATATGAAGAAGGAAATGATAATCAAGGTTGAGTGCACACAAAATGGAAGTATGGTGAATGCATGAAGGGATAGCTTGAGTAAAGGAAGGGAGATACTTGATTGTATGATGAGAATAGCTTGAGTGAAGGAATGAAAGAAATTGAGTGCTTGGAAGAGGACAAACTTGATTACATGTAGGAGATTGCTTGTCTTGTAAGATGAAAAGGGGTAGGGACGTTTTTTTTAGGGACAAGCAAAAGGAAGATCATTGATTCAATATAATGGAATTAGGTGGAGAAATTATGAGGAGGGAGGGAATGGTGACAAGTGTCACAACTTGAGCCTTTGATTGAATCAATGGTTAGGAAGGAAGAAGACCAATTTATTAAACACAAACTCCTTCCTCTTTCATGCACACATTCGGCCAAGACAAAGAAGAGAGAGAGAGAGAGAGTGTGTGTGTGTGTGTGTGAGCTTGGAGAATTTCAAAGTGTTAGAGAGAAGGGAGAAGAAGAGGTCAAGGTTAGGTAGTTTCTTTGGTTTTTCTTATAGCATTTCCTTAGATTCTTCTCTAAACTCTTGTTTCTCATGAATCCATGGTGGTGAATACACACTTTGAGATCAAAAAGAGAGGGAGGAGGAGCCTAGAGTAAGAGGAAATCAAGTAGCCAAAGAGGGTAACGTCATGAACTTACCTTCTTGAGTTGTTGATAATTGTTGTTTGGTTTTTATGATTTTTTGTTTGAGTTGTAAAATTAGAAAAGCCATAACCCTAAGGGGTTATGCTGCCCAAAATCCTTTAAATCATAGTTAAGAAGTGTTTAAGTTAATCAAGGATTAGAAGTGGAAAAGTACAAGTTTTGGGAGCTAAAACACAAAACTTCATTTTTTTTCCATTTTCCCCTAATATTTCGTCCAAGACCAGAACTGGTAGTAGGAGTTGGATATTCATGAAATAAATGGTTCCATTGGACTCAGTGAGCAAAAATAGGTGGGTTTATAGTTGGGTATTTTTTCGGTAGAGGCCGAAAAAACATAATTACGAAAATGCCACTGAAATCACTAAATAGGGGCTGTCAAGGATATTTTCATAATTTGACAGTGAATTTGGTAATTTCGAGCCTGGAAATGGATTCCTTGGGCGAAAATAAGTTAGAATAGCATTAGTCAAAATTTTGGGAAAACGTGCCATTGGGCCGGGTACGACAGGGTCGGGCCGGGTTTCTGGGGGCATTTTTTGTAAATTTTCACCATAAACTAATATAACCACAATAAACACTATGGAAGAGTCTAAAATGATACTTGGATAGGTTATGACCTATTTTTGGTACATTTAATATTTTATGACCGATTTGGAGGCCGGATACGACACGTTCTTCGAGGCATATTTAAAAAAGGGATATTAAAGCTTTGAGGTAGGGACATTATCCTTCATACATTATGCCATAGTTATATGATTGTGTGGATGCCAATGTTTGTAAATGCGCTTTATTAATCAACATGATTTGCCCAGAAAGGGGCCATAAGCGTCAGAGGCACTTACACTGGAGTTGGTGAGAACCCAACCGGTGCAGAATAGTGGGGTTGGGCCCTACTCATGTATACATGCAGATTATATGTTTATAATGTTCATTAATTGGTGCATACATGGCATATATCATATTTACTTTTCGCATTTTCTATGAACGATAACATGTTTCTACTGGGGTTCTCCGAAATCTCACCTTATTTTTAATAAACACCTCAGCGGGTACCAATGGGTCTAAGGGAAAAGATGTAGACGCCAGAAAGTGAGCAGTATGGATCTCGAGGTAAGGACAAGATCGTGGTCATAATTTGTCTATTTTGTGATATTTTGGTGAAATTTGTAAATATTAAAACTTCTGCTATATTTTCTGTTGCAGTCGACGAACGATATTAGAATTGTAAACGAATATTTTTATCAGTATAATTGTACTTTTTTGTATGCCCATTGAATTCCGTCTTTATTACTCTTCGATTATTGAAATGGAAACGGGTGTTGACATAATTGATTCCCAAATTTTCCTCTACCCCAATTCTCCATTACTGCACTCAATAATTTTAGATTATCAGCCAAATCTTCAATATTGAGATTGACGCCTTTAGAACCCCAATTCTCTTTAACCAATTCTTCCAATTCCGGACACTCTAGCCATCTTTGATCAAAACGAAACAATTTGGGAGAGAACGACTCATTTTGCTCAAATTTCAAAATTAAAGGGGTGTGGTCTGATCCGATTGCTTCTAGCACTTGACATATACCTCTAGAAAAACGGTTCCTTCATGAAGCATTCACAATTACCCTATCCAGACGTTCTCTTATAAAACCTTCTCCTTCTCTCATATTCATCCAGGTATATTTACTCCCTTTTGTTTCCAGATCAAGTAGATTACAATCAATCATGAAGCTTCAGAATCTCTCCAAATCCCTCATTGGAACAAGACGCCCCCCTTCTTTGTCCGATTGATAGAGTAGCTCATTGAAATCACCTATAATTGCCCATGGAACATGGGATGCAGGCTTTAAATTAGTAAGATTCAACCACTATCTTCTCTTTTGTATCAGATTACACGGACCATACACACAGGAGATAACACCATAATCCTTCCCATCTACATTAAGCTCATCAATATGAATTATTTACCTACTAATTACACCTACTAACAGATGAACATCCTCAGTCCACCAAAGTGCCAAACCCCCAGATCTGCCAAACCCCCAGATCTACCAACAGGGTCGAAATAGACACTAGAATTAAAACCCAATTTCCTCTTGATTTTCTTATCATCTTTGTTTCATATACAAAAACCACAGCCGGATTGAATTTCTTACATTGGAACCTTAGATTTCGATCTGTCGAGGTGGTTCCTAAACCCCGACAGTTCCATGCTAGGATTATAAATTCTTGGTGACTGGAGAAGCCCAATTACCGCCCCTTTCCTCCATAGAAGAAGACCCCCTCACTTTTAAATAACCTTTTTTTTTCGCTTTCCCTTTCTTAGTCGAAAATCTCCCTTCTCTCGACAACCCCGGAGCATAACTGTAATTAGAAATATTACCAGAGGAAGGAGCACTTACCTCAGAGAGAGACTTCAAGATTGCATTTTCATCAAATTGCAAAATCCTTCTTCCCATTGGACTTTCTCTTTCAGCAGCCTTTTGAAGATATTTTTCCGCATGCTGCTTCTCTTCAGTGAAGCCTGGAGATTCATGAGCTTGTGACTTCTTTCTCTTGGATAAAGGCGAAATCCACTTTTCATCAGTTAACTCTTGCCACTTGGAGTGCAAGATGACCCACTTTACCCCCATAGGCATTAGCAACTTCCACTTCTTGGGCCTCCTCTGTTTCCTCATTAATCTCCCTTATCTCCACTCCCTGCTTTTGGTTATTCTGGGCTCTAGTTTCATTGTTGGAAAAAGATCAACCCATCTCAATCGATATTTTCTTCACGTTAACTTCGGAAATAGTCAACTTAGGCCACTTCAGGTCGGCCCACATATTAGATGACTGGCCCACTTTCTTTCCTTTTGATATATTAACTTTCCTTCTAATTGGGTGAGGGTCCGACTTGCAACCTACGAAAGAATCATTATCCAAGTCAAAATCTGGTATATTCTCATTTATGGAGGATTTATTGTACTCCACAAATTGCTCCTCACTCATCTCCTGAGAGCAGACCCCCAGAGTCTCGGCTGACTCAATATTCCCATCTTTCCCATGCAAGCCATTAATATTCTCATGTTCCCCATGCTCAACTTTGCTTTCTTCCTTATGGTGGCTACTCATCTTCTCCGGTGTACCGGAATAAGCCTTCAGAGCTGAAGTGCACATGCTAGTACTAAATCATCTTTGTTCGGTCCCATAATCTCCACTGCTTGCTTCAGAATCACAATTTTTGCTCTCATGTACAAGTCTTCCACAGACATAACAGAACTTAGCTAGTTGCTCATATTTTACCTGGATCCAGACTGATGTATTTTGTCTATCCTTTTTAACTGGTCTGGTAATATAAAATCCTGGTATTAACAACTCATCAATTTTAACTTCAACCCTGATTCTTCCAAAGCTCTTCGTTTTAATTTTCTCAGGTCCTGGATCTTCAACAGAAACTACTCTACCAACTTTAGAAGCCAAGACTCTATAATTAGCCAAACTTCGTCCCTCTGGAGGCGTATTATGGAGTTGAACCTAGAACAAACATTTGTCTATTTGAATTTCACAGTCAATAACAAAAGCCTCTCGTGTTTGAAGACACAGTATATGCTGCCGGACCGCCCACGGGCTCTCATTTAAGATTCTTCGAGCATCTTCAATCTTGTTAAAGTTGAAAGAAAACATATTAAAACCAATACAATCAACTTCCACTTGATCTTCCTTTAATTTCCAAGCCGCCAGCACATTTTCCCTGACAGTAACAACACCAAGTTGCATTTTTGTAATTACTCTGCCCACAATACACTTCTCATCGTACTACTCCGTATTTTCTTCCGACCATTCGATGTTTAAATCCTGACTAGTATTTGGAGTTAACTCCATACTGATTCGAAAAACTCTAGAAACTTCCTTAAGAATACAAACTTTTCACCGACTAAACAAACCTCTGAAAAAACAGAGCTTAGCCACTTCGGACAAAACACAGATAAAACACCAAAAGAACAAAGAGAACGACTGAGGAGATCAATTATGAAGAGATTAGAATGGAAATAGAGAGAAAGATGGAAGCAGCCTAAAGTCGAGGTTCAACCGAAAAGGAAGAGGAAAAAACAGGACAAGCCCTAGCAGAGTTCTCAGGGAGAGAAAAACAGCACTAGGGCCGATCTAAGTAAAATATATACTTATCAGTTGAGTCAAGCAGCTCTCACATTTCTGCTATACCATTTTGACTAGTGTACATCCCCTTTTTGTTTGAAAAAGTCAAATGCATTCTATAAAAAAGATAACCAATACAAAATGACTCTCAACTTCACATGTCTGCATGGATAGTGAAGCAATAGTTAAGAAAAACATTGAAATGTTCATTTAATTTAAGTTCTAAATATTCATGTGATTGACTACCAAACTTATTTTATAAATTAATTTATTGAATTTGGATGTGTGTGTCTAAAATTTGTAGAAGTTCGCATGCTTTCTTTTAATTAGTTTAGTTCACCTACTTGTGTTACTTCTTATGCTGTCTTTTCTCTCTGCTTTTTTTTCCTTTTCACCTTGACTCCGTCTTCTCTCTGGATACTGGGAGTTTGTTAAACTGAGAAATAGCCGGAAGCTAGTAAAAAAAGCTGAATTTAAACGAAGATGAGATTTTTATTTTTTCTCCAACAACGAAGATGAGAGTTTGTTTTGAAAATCTATCTTTAAATTAAAAAAGTTATCAATTGATATAAAGTTAGAAACCAATGGCATAATGATATCTATTTAATTATTTTTTTTGTAAAAAATTATACGAACACAGTAACACAAATAACAATATCTGTGTATATTGAAATTAATCGACGTTTTATTCACAAAATCTGTCAAGAGATTTGAGGTAATAGGTGCATGAAAATACAAGTTACATCTTTGTGAATTTACATGAAAATGACCTTATACCACCAAAGACTGATCAACTTAATTTCCCTGAATTATACATATATACTTCCTCCGATTCTTAATATAAGTTGCCCTTTATAGTTTAAATTGTTTATTAAATTGAGTCTAATGTTAAGGATCGGAGGGAGTATAAGAGAAGCCCACCAAGAAATTAAAGGAAGGCTCTCGAATGAATGATACATGTGTAGTGTAGATATATTTACACGCCAGTCATGATCTCCTTAGAGAAGCTGTGGGTCTGTAAGCTTTGTTCATGGCTCCAAGAGTGAGGCGAAGGAGAAGTAAGGAGAGGCCAGAGGTGATCCACCCTCTGCCTCCCGATTCTACGGGCGACAACCTTGGAATGGAGACGGAGGACGGCATTGAGGGCTTTAAGGTAGTTGCTGGAATCATGGTCTCTGAGGATGGTGCCTTCAGAACCATAAGCTGTGGGGGCACTTAGGGTTTGCAGAGGGTGAGGTTGGTTGAGGAATGCCCTAAGAACTTGTGAGGTGTAGCCAAATCTAGTGTTGTCCAGAGCATACAAGGCACAACCTGAAGGCAATAATGGATGTGCTGGAGATGTCTTCTCGTCTGGTTGGAGAATGAACATTTTGCCCATTGGTGAGTACAATAGTTTCTGCATAAACATGGCGGATCATCTATTAGAAGTTGCAAGGAAATGTTAATGTCATGAATTCTATATTAGCGACCCTTATAAGTGAAGTATGGTTTATAAATTTAAAGGTATTTTTTTAATTAGAAGCTAAACACCGCAATGGCCTGGTATTAGAAGTGCGATTGAACTTGTAACCTTTATAGAGTAGCTCTCATGCCACTAAACTACAAAGTCACTGACAATAGGCTAGTCTTTTGGGATTGAGTTTTCCACTTGAGTTCATAATAAAAGTGTCTTCACTGATAGGCCAATCCTTTTAAAGAAAGAAATGTATTTCATAAATTTAAAGTGCTCTCTCTCACGAGAGGCTAGTTTTTTGGGACTGGACTCTAAATTGTGTTTATAATATATATACTACCTCGGATCTTAATATAAGAGCTGCCTAAGGAGTAGATTTTGTTTAAAATATAGGATTGAGTAGCAAATTTGCTACGGAAGTATGGGTCCAGGAACAATTTTGTCCTGAAAGTTTTTTGGGATCAATTTCGCTCAAAAAGTTTCAAAACGTAGCAATGTTGCCCTTTTTTGTTAAAAAATTAACAGTCAACGTCAATTTTTTAATAATCAACGTTTGTTATTTAACAGAAAATGGCAACATTGCTACGTTTTAAAACTTCCGGAGCGAAATTGATCCCCAAAAAACTTCCAAGGCAAAATTATTCCTGAACCCATACTTTCAGGGCAAATTTGCTACTTAACCCTAAAATATCTCAAACCTCTGTCTTCCAAATTTTCAATCTTTTTCTAAAATATCCTTTTTTTATTACTCACATTAAAGAATTTCTATCCAAAAATATTCATGACGAAATATAGTATTTTAGGAAATCAACTTATATTTGTTATAAATAACTAACGTAATTAACTTTCTTAATCTATCCAAATTAACAAACTAGCTCTCATATTGAAGTAAAGTAGTATATAAATATAGGTGAATGAAGAAAGATGCAAGCATGCTTACATTTTTCAAGAGACAAGGATGTGATCTGAAGGACCCGTTCAATCGTTTGAGGAGCACAGCGACATGGTTAGGGTAATTGCAAGAGAAGGCTCTGGGAACAATGTCTCTGTGCATCATAACGCAATGAATAATACTCTCGTCCAACCCTAGTTCTTCGAGTATCTGTCTTCCTCCACAGAACACAGATGGAGAGCCAAAAGTCACAACTGGTCTCAAAGTTGAAGGGCTCACCACCTTCCTTTTTAGCAGCATTAGATGCACCAGAAGAGATAGACTACCTCCCAAGGAATGGCCTGTGAATTGGAGCTTCGCTCGATCTCCATGTTTTCTTAGATGCTCCATTATTTCTGGCATGAATTGCTCGTATATTCCCTTTGCTGCTTCATATATTCCTCGGTGAACAAGCCCATTTGTGTCCTACATGAGAAAGTGTGTGTTCGGATTAGCTTATTTTAAGTGATTTCATAGTCTACGTGGTAAATATAAGAGAGTAATCTTGTCTCGTAAAGCATATTGTTCATCCATTAAGGAGGAATTTCATGGGAACAATTCAAAATTGATGGTACCTCAAATTTAGTGGGCTCAAACAAGAGGTTTGCTTGCCAAGATGCCAAGGAGTCTGATCCCTGCATGATAAAGCAACTTCATGTCAAGTTTGGTTTTTTTAACCGGAAATTAGTTGTGATACTGAATAAAGTGTATGCATCTGAATTAGATGATGAAGAAGCTACCTGGATTACAAAGCAGCGAGTATAAGTGCTGAGATCATCGCAGACAAACCATTCACAAGGTGATGAATGTAGTGATTGAAGGTCCTTTGCGGCTTCCTGTTTTTCCCTCTCTCCGGCGGCCACCACCGCCGTCATGGTGGATGCGGCGACATAAGCCGCGACCCGTGAGGCCTCTTCTGCATCATCTTCAACTTCAACATCTCTGCCTTTCCGACTTGAATTATAATCCTCATTACTATTGTGAAGCTGATCTTGTTGGGAGACAGAGCCAAGAGACAAAAGATCCTTAGCTCTGGACCGCACATACGAGGCTGCTGAGGCTGCAATCTCGTACGCAGCAGATGCCTGAATTATAGGCCTCTTCTTTGAGTTGTCCTGAGAGGAATCTTCTGATGATGAGGAAATTGGAGGTACTTGAGTAGAGTCTTGGTCAAGTTTTGTTCTCATCTTGGCCACCTCTGCTTTTTTCTCTAAAGAAGACGTTACCCATTGAAGACCATAGTATCTCCTCAAGTCCTCAGCCTGCAACAAATTCACAGGTTTTATGTGCTGCTTGTGCTTCATCTTTGAATTCTATCTATGTCAATTATGTTTCACTTAAATTTACCTTTTTCTTTAGGTGAAAAGAGACATTTACTTTTATCATATCATTAACGTAACATCTCAGTGCCTCGATATTGTTCACTTTCTTTGGGGCCCTATTTCTCCTCACAGTTTAAAACGTTAGATGTGAGTAAAGTATGGATGAGCTTACCTTGATCTGTGGTATTACATAAGCCATATTGCTGAGAAAAGCAAGCTGAGAGTATAGTTTGGTATCAGACCAAGGAACTCGCTCTAGAAACTTGGAGAAAGACTCACGATCAATTGCTTCTTCTTCTTCTTGTTCTACTTTTTCTTCTTCATCTTGTTCTTGATAATCCACCATGCAAACACCGTCATCTTCATCATCACAATCACATTTATCGAATTCATCTTTATTGTTAATAATATCTGGATCCATATTCTCTTTCACTGTTCTATTCCTCCAATGCCTATTGATCTCCATAAGCCTCTCTACCCAATTAGCCCTCTTCACATCATCTCCCACACCACTTTCGATCTTATTACCTTCCTCTGCAACATTGATGTCCTTCTCTTTCTCTTCCTTCTCCTTCTCAATCAAATTCATGTCCTTGCTTGTTTCTGGATCGAACAAGAAGGATCGAAGTGAGTTTGAAAGAACTGAACCCGAAAATTGAAATGGGAATATCATTCCCATGGATCTACTGCTCTTTAACTTTGGCTCCACCGGCGCTGTGGCTTGGACTCCGCCGCCGCTGCCGGTGACCGCGTGACGGCATAGGTGGTTGTCGGAATAGGACTTTCGCATCTTGGAATAACTCATATACAAGTCCTTGTTGGAGCTTGATCGCCGGAGACCGTTCTGCTCTTTTGCCATGTCCATTAATGTTGCAGAAGCTGCTGCAGCAGAATATGAAGGGATGCTCACCGTAGTATATGCCATTGCTCACAATTTCTATATCAAAAATTTCCCGGCCAAGAGAGATCAAAATCAGAGACTCAGACAAAGATAAATTGAGAGGTTGTGTTAATTAATGGACAAGGATTGATTTTTTAAGACGATGTTATTAAGTATATATGTGCTTGTGTTTCTTGGTATTGTCAATGACTAGTTAGCTAGATCGATTTGTTGGAATTTACCCTTCAAGATACGCAACTTTTTATGTCAAAGATTTCGTTGCTTTTGTCACTGCCAAAAGCAAGACATAGTAAAACTCTGTTAGGTTTGTGTATATACACGCATGCTGTGTTCCAAAGAGACATGAAAACTCTTGACGATTAAAACCATTATAATTTCCCAACTTAAATAATTGAGACAGTGTGAATATTGAGACGGCAAGACATGTATATTCTCGTTGAGTTCTAGGATGTATATATTCTGAATATTATTAAGATCTATCATGAAACTTCAAGAACACGTACAGTTTCCAAGGGAGTGAATATAAATATTTAATATTATATTGAATATATATATATACATACATACATACCTGCAGAATCGAATGGTGGAGTTATGTTTTCCAGTGAAAGGTTTCAACTTTGGATCTTCTTTTCACTGGGAAACTTGGTCCATGCTTCAGAATCTGCAGTACCTGTTATGATTAACAGAGATTAAATTCATCTCAGTATTGAGCAAGAGGCGTTGGCATCCCTTATTTTTCTTTCTCTCCTTTAATTCCGAGAAATAGAATGACGAATCCACATTACTCTCACAAGAGCCTAAAAAATAGGATCACATTACATCTAGCTAGCTAGATGCACCAAGAAATTTTTCTCTTTAAAAAAAAAAAAATCTTAATCTTTCCTATACTCACTGAAATGTCTAACAAGTGCATGATTATTTGAACATTTCTGATGCGCGTAATAAATTGAAAGAATAAAAATATAGAATATAATCTAATATAGAATAATTTAATAATACAGTAGAAGTTTAAAAATAAAAATGAAAATTATTTTCTTCTCTTAACTCGTAAGGGGATAAATTAATAGTTTATTAATTTCATAATTTGTAGGAATTGATCACTATAGTAGTAGCATATATGGACTATATATATTGATAGTACGTAGTTACCAAAGCACTCATCACAGAATCATATTGACGTGCTTTGTAAAATATGTTTGGATGGATTTGGAATTATGGGGTTGTAATAATTAATTATTTCTTAAAATTTAAATTGATAAAATAAACGTGTGCTGTTATTATGTTGCAAAGTAATTCGGCCCCAGAAAAAATGATGCAGGTGAACAATATTTTTTTGATGAAATGTAGGTAAACAATATTGGTCATGAAAACAATATACTATAAGAATGGAGATAAAGGCACCTTTGACTGATTATGGGTTAAATTTCTTGGTTTTGTCGAATAATATTTAATATTCCAAGCTTAGAGCCGACAAGGTAGGAAGGAAGAAAACTTAAAAGAAAAGGACTTCTCCAATCTGAAGACACACAAATAGCCCGGAATTTCCAAGTAGTAATACTTTCTTAATTACGGGTCGTTGGCTTGATTGTTTGTGAGAAATTTGGGGGAAAAAGAATTTTGTCATTTT
The DNA here is from genome assembly GCA_963855925.1 of Inga laurina. Taxonomy (NCBI): domain Eukaryota; kingdom Viridiplantae; phylum Streptophyta; class Magnoliopsida; order Fabales; family Fabaceae; genus Inga; species Inga laurina. Next base: position 3,057,070 of record OY979711.1, on the reverse strand, counting down.
TTTAACCTGAAATTTAATCAGTTTCTCTTTCTTAATACCTAACTATATGCATGATGTAATATAATAATTGCAATAGGCTTCACTCCTATAAAGCGGAGAATGTTTAAAATTGATGAAATTAAACGCAAAATAATATTACAGGAGTATTTGTAGTTTTTGTTGAAATTGAAATTCACCTACTTCACAAAAGCAGTATAATATACTCCAAGTGCTAGAAATCCAACAATATTTTATCTTAAAGTTTAAATTTTAAAACCATGTCATTAATTATCAATATATAATTTAGTAAGAAAATACTTATAGACTCGAAATATATCCTAAATCCTTTAATTCTGACCAATTTGAGGGAATGAGGCTTTATACAATATATATAAATTTTAGAGAGTAAACGAACATGTCTGAAGTAAAAAAATTTTATAAATAAATGAAGAATTTGATTAAAACTAAAATATCTTCAAATATTTTTTCATAACACCAATTTCATATATTCTATTAACAAAGTTATTAATTGAAATATGACGAGGATATGATTTTACAATAACAATATAAATTTTGCATAATTTAATTGAGCAGGTTTACAGATATTTATCAAGGATCATGCAAGTCACGTATTTGTCATTTGAAAAATTATTACTTAATAGCAATACAGAATACAAGACCTATAATAAATCATACTATTTGTAAACCATTTATAATACGACTCATCTCAATATGTATATAGAGAAATGTATATATAGTTTTAAAATCAAGATATGAAAATTGTGTATAATTTTTTAATTTGTCATCATCCTTTCCTTTAAGATAATACTTCCTCCGGTTCTAATTATAAGACAAAATTGATTTTTTTTGGAGAAATTAAGGAAGCCAATTAAATTATTTTAGAATATTTTTATTTTTATTTTTTTCTCCAAACTAACTAATTTGACTAATAAACTAATATATGATCTAAGGATACTAAAAATATAAACACTCTAAAGTAATTTAATTAGCTTCCTTAATTTCTCCAAAAAAGTCAACTTTATCTTATAATTAGGATCAGAGGGAGTATAATTTATGTACTCGTACACAACCAAACATATTTTTTCGGTACAGAAATAAACCCCAACCAACTCAAAGTGAAGTTAGAGAGACATGGATTGAAACTTGGCTTATTTGTTAAAATTGCGGGGGGTAAAAAATGATTAACATGCAACGTTACTTACTAATTTTACTAAAACATTTTATAATAACTTGTATTCATGTGCACGATTAATACTTGTAATAAAAAATATCCCTTTTTTCAACTCGTATATTTTACATGTCAAGTGAGTTAGGCAAACTATAACGTACTGGCAAAGCTAATTTTTGGAATTTAGAAATGTAGTTTGGTTTGGAATGAAAAAGGAAGAACAACGTGACTAGATTCCAGAAGAAATTCCAGAAATGTATCGAATAATTAATGATATGAAACGTGGAAAATTGTAATACTCCAAAAATGATATACAGAATATATTTATTATGGTGTTGAGATTGCTTATAAGTTATTTTTTGATAAATCAAAATAAAATTCCTCTTACGTATGTCATAAGGCTCTATTATAATTTTATTGAAAAGAAAAAATGAGAAGTAAAAACATAAAGAAAACGTGAATAGAGTAAAGAGAGAAGATCGAACAGAAAGCGAAGTTTGTGAGGGGGGAAAAATTCACCATCAGCAATAATCCGATTTGAAAGCTTAGCACACAATTCATCGCCACAGAGAAGAAAGAAACTGAAAAACCACAGGACAGACTAGAATCTACACAGAGAAGGAGGAAGGAAGTAATGGAGAAGAAATTAATGTATTTACCGGAAGAGGCGATCGAGAAAAAATGCAGGATCGTCGAACAAGAAAATCATTCACTGTTTCTGACGAAGATGAAGCAGAAATCTCACTGTGTCGGAGCTCCAACAATGGCGGCTACCTGAGGAATCTTGAGTTGTTGTACTGATTCGAACCAGTTGACGATTCCTCTCTGATTAATTATGATCTGTCCCCCCCCCCCTCATATAATAACGCAACAATTGGTTCGATCTCTGAGATGATTGAGATTCTCAATGCGTACATATATGTGCAAACGAACTTGATTTAACGTCTCTTTCCCTATCTACAACTCTCAGATATTTTATTCTCTGTATTTTTATAGAAGAAGTTCAGGAGGTGGAGGGGAGAGACGGAGAACGAAAGGGCACGAATGAATCATCAAAGAGAAATAGGCATGGAAGAACCTGCTCACGTGGATGTTGAGGCCTGCCGGCTTCGAATAGTGTCATGACCAAAATACCCTCTCACTTGCCCTCTTTCTGATTCGGTGATTCCGCGGAAACAGGCGGGTAAGGTAATAGTGAGTGGGACTCACCATAATTGCTTGCTTGATTCAACTAATTAACAATAGTTTTTTTATAAGGTATTAAAATCCGGATCGGGTCTTAAATTGATCGGGGTACTGGATTAAGGATCAGTGGGTCAAATCAAAACTAAATCGAGACCAAACCAATGAAAAATTAAAAATTTTAAACTTATAGTATGAAATTCTAAAAGAAAAATTAAATTAAAATTATTTTTTTTTTAAATGGTAACCCGGATCAGGCCGGTTTCCGAGCCAGATCGGATGGTCCGATCCAGATTACATAACATTGATTTTTCGAGTTCAAACCTAAAGACATAGCAATGTGTTTGTTGTTGTTCGATTTGATTCAAATTAGTTTGAATTCTAGTGAAGCTCTTAATCAGAAGCAGTCATAAGATACCGCAATGGTTCAATAAAACAAAAAAATAAGGTGGAATTTATGGCCTAGAAGCTACTAGTTTTTGAAGATATGGGACTTCAAGACGTACAATCACTAAAAACTTATGAACCTACGATAATATGGTGGTTCAATTTTTTATATTAAATATGTGTCATTTCGCTTTTGGGTCTGGTGGCTTTCAAATCAAAGTTTAAAATAGTTCTAAAAAAAAAATCGAAGTTTAACAAGAAACCAACCAATGCAGAGGAAGACAAATTAAATGTGGGAAACCACAAATTCAAGCTCTTGAACACCGAATTACGAAGTGGTCCCAGTTGGGAGGAGGGGCCACATAATAAATGCCGTACAAGTTTGAAAGTAAATGGGAGGCGGGGTTATTATCGTCTTATCACATTACATTCTCGGAGGCACAGAAGTTTTGGTCACACTTGTCCCACGTGCAGTAGCCGCTTCATGGCCAGGTACGAAAACAAATATGCTTAAAATTGGTTTGTTAGAATTGTGGTTTGGATTAATTTTTTAATAATATTATTCTGATTTTATTTATAAAATTTTTTTTATAAAAAATTTAGTCCTATTTATAAATTTATCTTTAGAGCAGTAAATATATTTTGTCTTTTTTACCTCTATTAATTGTAATAAACAAAATAAATTTATTCATATTGATTTTTGGAACCAATCATAGATAAGGGTGAAATTGGAAGTTTAAACCATTATTAATAAGTTAACTAACTATTCTTAATATGTGAAAATTACTTAAAAGAGACTTATAAATAGAATCAAAATGATAATTTTTATTATTTATAAAATAAATATATAAGATGAATTTTATCTCAATTTATAAAAAAATATTTTTAAAATTATAGTTTGTAACTTACCCAAACACACACTTCGTCAGAAGCAGCCACATTCGGTGCCCCCGGTGGCCAGGCTCATGTGTCAGGCGTGAAATGCCCGCCCACTATATATTGATGCCCCGAACATTTGAACCCATTCTGTCTACGATTTTGTCCTGTTACACGTGTCTCCAATTACTGAATCGGACGGTGGGAATTTTCTCTGCTTTCTCTCAAGTCTTTGGAACATTTTTTTTTATAATTTAATTTAATTTGCTTTTTGTTTTGGGGGAGGCGGGGTGGGTTGGTTTGGACCTTAATTATTATTCCCTCCGGTCTTAATTATAAGATAAAGTTAACTTTTTTGGAAAAATTAAGGAAGCCAATTAAATTACTTTAGAGTACTTGTATTTTTAGTATCCTTAGATTATATATTAATTTATTAGTCAAATTAATTAGTTTGGAGAAAAAAATATAAATATAAATACTCTAAAGTAATTTAATTGGCTTCCTTAATTTCTTCAAAAAAGTCAATTTTGTCTTATAATTAAGACCGGAGAGAGTATTCTAGAAAAGTTCAAGCCCATTCTGCCCATTTTCCAAGTTTTATCAAGTTTGAGTCCGTGGGGTATAATGGTCGTTGAGGACCTATGCCTAGTTTTATATAGTTCAAATCTCTATATGGAAGTGTCCACATTTAGTATCTAACAGTACTTCAAACAGGATCATCTTTAATAAGAGGATACATGTGCTTAGCAAAAGAATTTGATTTTCATTCACCAACAAAGATTGGGTCTAGTGGAAAAAGTTAATCTCTCATAACACAGCGAATCAATACTTGAATTTTCATTGAGAGAAGTACTCATGTTTAGTGGCCGACACTGTCTCGAATAGAATTTCCTTTAATAGAAACATATTTGTGCCTAGTAAACACGTTTGGTGTCCAACACTTTCTCAAATAGAATTTCCTCCCACAGAAAGATACTTGTGTATGAGTATGAATAAATACACTCATAATTCCTAAATACATCATATTAGTCGTCACCCGTCAGAGAACCCTCAATAAGCAAATACGTGTTTTTCAACGTTGCTACTCTAAAACCCGGCCTACGCTATTTATAACCTCTCATCAATGCTTGTAATAGCTTACCAGCTAGGCTGGTAACTCTAAACCAAATTTCTATCCAAATCACGTGAAAGAAAAGTTCTCTCACGGGTTAGTTTGGACCTTAATTATTATGCTAGAAAAGTTCAAGCCCATTCTACCCATTATCCAAGTTTTATCAAGTTTGAGTCCATGGGGTATAATGGTCGTTGAGGACCTATGCCTGGTTTTATATAGTTCAAATCTTTATAAAGAAGTGCCCACATTTAGTGTCTAACAGTACTTCAAACAGGATCATCTTTAACAAGAGAATACATGTGCTTAGCAAAAGAATTTGATTTTCATTCACTAATAGAGGTTGGGTCTAGTGGAAAAAGTTAATCTCTCATAACACAGCGAATCAATACTTGAATTTTCATTGAGAGAAGTACTTATGTTTAGTGGCCGACACTGTCTCGAATAGAATTTCCTTCAACAGAAAGATATTTGTGCCTAGTAAACACATTTGGTGTCCAACACTTTCTCAAATAGAATTTCCTCCAACAGAAAGATACTTGTGTATGAATATGAATAAATACACTCATAATTCCTAAATACATCATATTAGTCGTCACCCGTCAGAGAACCCTCAATAAGCAAATATGTGTTTTTCAACGTTGCTATTCTAAGACCCGGCCTACGCTATTTATAACCTTTCATCAAGTCTTGTAATAGCTTACCAGCTAGACAGGTAACCCTAAACCAAATTTCTATCCAAATCACATGCGAGACATAATCAGCAGATATTTTATCCAAAATATATTAAACTAATAATATTTAAAACAATTACATAGTATTCATAATGACTACATAATATCTAGATTATTTAATTTAATCAAAATAATAAACTAATATATATTTTATATGATCAATCAATAAATATGTCTAAATACAATATGAGTAAGATATAATATTATCATATTAATAAAAATTCTAACAACTTGTGCCTAGCAAAAAAAATATTTTCATTCAAGTTATTGTGTTACTCCCTGCTATTCTTTTTATAAAGAACATTCTCTCTTATAGAGGTGGTCCTTAATATAAGGAATAAATCCTTTATGCCTGAAATTTTAAACTGATTTTTCGATATTTACTCTCATTAAATATATGTCACTTATTATCTCTCTGTAGTAAATTTTCACCCATTATCTCTTATACACACTCTTTTCTAAACATGGGAATAATTGGAAAGAAAGGTAAAGAGTTACACATTTATTACTTTTAACTAATATTTTGAACTGTGTGATTTTAGTAGTTATTACTTATAAAAAGAACCGGAAGGAGTATTGTTGAACCAAAATTCATATATTCTCTTTTGATTATTAAGCCATGTAAAAGCTTAAATAACTAAATATCCCTCCTTTTGAATTATTTATAAAAAATGTATGCTAATTTTTACTAAAATATCCCTCCATTTTAACAATCACTTACATTGGGTATTGTTTATTAGATTTTAGTGAAGTATATATATTAAGTTGGTCTTTTTATCAAAATGATTCAAGTCAATTTGATAGGACCAACCATTAGATTATATACCTTCACTCCAATATTTATGCAATCAATGTGGGACTATTCTTTTTTTATATATTCTAATATTCTTCCTACTATTTTTTTTTTCTTTTTGTTTTTTGTTTGGCCTGGGCTTGTACTTTTTTATTTTTTTTAAGTCTCAGAGGCCTCAGGTCCACAATATTTTTTTTTCAATATTCATTTTCTTCTTCTTCTTCTTTTGTCCCATTGATCAGATAACTTTGATACCATATTAGATTTTGGCGAGGTATATATATTAAGTTAGTCTTTCTATCAAAATGACTCAAGATAATTTGATAGGACCAACAATTGGATTATATACCTTCACTCCAATGTTTATGCAATCAATGCGAGACTATTCTTTTTTTATATATTCTAATATTGTTAAGCTAACTATAAGATTAGATTGGGGAAACAATAATACATATGAGAGACAAGTGAGGTTTTTTTGGCTATAGCTCACACACTCATTATAGTAATAAAAAGTTCAAACTCATAACCTCACAGTTAACAAAGACTTAGGAGAGAAGCTTTATGTCATTAGGCTACAAGACTCATAAGAGACCAAAGAGGTTAGGGTCTTGCATCTTAAAACAAAACAAACTCCCCACTAACTGATATATGATCACTACTACCACCACTACTATTAAAACAAGGTGGCTCAATGTGCAAGGCTCCCACGAGATGAGGTCTATATAGAAATAGATGTATGCAGCCTTACAACCAACAACCATAATCAAAAAGATGGTTTACAGGATTTGAACCCACCTCCAAGTCACATAGCAGCAACCTTACCGTTGTATTAAGGCTCACCCTCTTCACTACTATTACCACTAAAGGATGATTATTTTTCCCTTGTTTATATTGATTATGCTGAAACACCTTGATAATGAAATTTTTAGCTGACACTAATGTTTGAGATTTAACAAATGTAAAAAAAAGGAAGGAAAGAAGAGAGGCCAACCTCCACACTTGATGATTGTTATGCCGCTTTCTGGTTTTATTTCTCTTCAACTAGACCAATTTGTTACTATTAAACTAGGTAATTAACTTTCTCATCGGTTTGGCCCGGGTTAGCTCCTATTTGACTCTGGTTTGACCTAATACCCCGATCAGTTCAATGACCATTGCAAATTTAATAATCTTGCTATTAAACCCCAAGCTCAGACAACTTTATGGAAAACCAACTAATAAACAAGACAGGTTGGTTGTCGTTGTGAACGTATGGAGAAAAAGTCGATGGATTTTTCTTCAAATGGGAAGACTTTTGATCTGCCAATAATAATTAGAAGAGAGATTTTATATGCTAGTTATGTGATATATTAAGATTAGACTTGTAACCCAAAAAATGAAAAACCAACAACGGGTCGGAAGAGGTGGGTTAATTGAAAATTCAAACTCACTAATTTGCCTTTGCGCGTGTAATTATGCCGCCGGGTCGGTCATGTTTTCACTTTTTGTTGACATTAATCGTACCTGCCTGAAATCTCTCATCCCCTTTAATCCACTCCATTGTTTCTAATCTGAATATACGTGTAGATTGGGGTTGTGTTCTTATCAAAATGATTTGTGTTTATTTGGGATAGTTTATATTTTGAATTATAAGTGTTTATAAATCGTGATTTACGGTATACGAGGTAAGTATGTGAGAGGAGTTTTATCTCGATTTACGTAACAAGGACTTATTGCCAAAAAATTAAGTGATGCCAAACTTTTTATCAAGTTACTCCATCCGGTCCTATTTATAAGCAACTCTCTCTCTCTCTCATAAGGCTAGTCCATTTTATAAGAAACTTTCACTTTTTGTCTGAAAATGTAAGCTTCTTTTTCTTATTTTGCCCTTATTAAATATTCATTATCTCTCATATTTTATACTCATTATCTCTCATGCTTTTTATCTATTTTCTCTCTTATACTCTTTTCATAAATAGGGGTATATATGAAAAAAAGCATGACATTTTTTATACACTTATTGCTTTTAACTACCAGTTCATTTTGCACAATCAAGGAAAAACTTGCTTATAAATAGGACCGGAGGGAGTATTAAAATTGCCTCGTTGAAGTATTGGGTCAGTGCGTCAAATCGGAATTAACCTGGGAGCTAAACCAGTGAGAAACAAAAAAATAAAAAATAATTTAAATTCTCATCATGGTATCATACCATCCAAAATCAATTCAATATCTTGAATTGTTAACAAAATAATCATATACTTATCCAATATTCTTTACAATTTTTTTGACATATTAATATCATAGTATCAATTCACCATCCAATGACACTATAATTAATAATCACTAAATATTCTTCCTAGCAAATTTTCAAAATAGATAAATGATAACAAAATATTCCCCTACGATTCTTTAATCACTAAACTAACAGTCATTAATACAAAAATTATTATTATTTTTGACTGAAATTGAAGCCTACAATTCATACCCACATAAAAAAAGGGGAGAATTACCCAAAAATGCCTTTGGGGTAAATTAATTGTTGATTACTACCAAGCATGCAAGCGATCTTTTGTTTTGTGCAAACCATCTTCCGTGTGTGCAAAACTCTTCCATGCAAATGTGCAAACAATCTTCCGTTGTGTGCAAAATATCTTCCGTTATGTGCAACAGATCTTTCATGATAGTATTTAGCAATTAATTTATCAAAAAGGTATTTATCAGCAATTCTCCATGAAAAAATATTTTATTTTTTATTTTTAAAAAGCAACCAGGCCAACCCTAACAACTTGGCTGGATTGAGACTAGGACCCCCTGGGTTGATGCAATGTTGATTTATGAACCTGCTAGAACTGGTTTCATGTCCAGGATCCCCATTTCCGTGTTGAACCGGCCTGTCCTGTTTGATAACCATGCTTTTTATGTACTACCTTCAATTCAATGAATAGCTTTTCTATGGGGACATATTCTAAGAACTTTATATTATTATTTAGGACTCGTATATTAAAAATGTTCTGGTACAGTGACATAGTTTTATGTATAATCTGTCTATCTCTTTAATATTCCAACAAGCCAATTTAAAACTTGGGTAGCAAGTGTTAAAATTCTTTTTGAAATAAGGGAAGGAACAAGAAAAGATGAGAGGAGCACTGATACTATGAGCTAATTTGTAACATTCCAAATTTTATTCCCCGAAAAGATATTATAATTAATTGAAAAATTCAATAAAACGGTGAATATTCATGAAATTTGGAACTTATGAATTTTGAAATATTCATATTCATAAGGAAATAGGCAAATTAATTCAAAAATTGAATTAAATTACAAAGGTGATAGCAAAATCATAATTTCGCCAATTTAGCCCTAGATTAATTATTTTCCAATTAATTGAAGTTAATTTCAGTTAATCAAGAAAAATAAAGGAAAATGCATAAAATGGATTATTCTTGGTGGAATAAAATCAAGAATTGGGAAATTAAGGGGAATTATACATAATTCATTTATATTAACTATGGAATTGTTAAAATCATTTTTTTCCTTTCCTTCCCTCTTGAAATTTCGTCCAAACACCTAAGAATGAGGAGAAAATTTAATTTCATAGACACATGTCCAAAAGGCTACATGAAGAGATAATGATGATTAATTTCCAAGAAGCATAAGTCAAATACTACATAAACATTGCAATGATGATAATGGTTGAGTGATGTGTTATATTTAATGTTGAGTGCGTGATGGAGGGATAACTTGAATAAAGGAAGGGAGATACTTGATTGCATGATGGTAAGCTTGAGTGAAGGAAGAGACAAACATGATTATATAAAAGGGTGTAAGAGTATGGACATAAAGTAGAAAGCATGGTTGGAGGTATGTGAAAAGGGATGGTGTCTTTGACAAGTGTTGAAATCTCAACCCTTGATGAGATCAAGGGCAAGGAAGAAAGAAGACCAAATTAATAAAAACATTCTCCTTCCTCTTTCAAGTCATATTTCATTCAACACCAAAGAAAAATAGAGAGAGAGAGAGAGAGAGCTTGGGAAACTTTGAAGAGTTAGAGAGAAGGAAGAAGAAGAAGCTAAGGTAAGTGTTGATCTCTTTAGTTTTTCTTGTAGCGTGTCCTTAGATCCTTCTCTAAATCTTTCTTCTTCATGGAATCCATTAATTTGAAGACACATTCTTAGTTCAAGAAGAGAAAGAGGAGATGTCTAGAGAGAGAAGATTCAAGATCTCAAGAGGTAACATCACAAACTTTAGATCTAAACTAGTATGGTGTTGTTATTGATATTTGTGTTTGGTTTTGGCGATTTTTGTCAAGTTTATAAATTTCGAAAGTCCTAATCCTAAGGGGTTATACTGCCCAAATTTCTTTAAATTATGATTAAAATGTGATTAAATAATTTAAAAAGGGATTAGAAGTGGAAAAGTACAAATTTTAAAAGCTAAAACACAAAACTCCATTTTTCCAATTTTTGACCAATATTTCGGCTAGCACAGATCTGAGGGAAGGAGTTGGATTTTCATAAAATAAATGGTTTCATTGGATTCAGTGGATAAAAATAGGTGCGGTTACAGTTGGGCACTTTTTTGGGAGAGGCCGAAAAAGCATAATTATGAAAACGCCCCCTGAAATCCCTAAACCGGGGCTGCAAGGGTATTTTCATAATTTGACAGTGAATTTAGTGATTTTGAGCCCGGAAATGGATTCCTTGGGCGAAAATACGTCAGAATAGCTCTAGTCAAAATTTTGGGAAAACGTGCCATCGGGCTAGGTACGACAGGGCCGGGCACGACGGGGCTGAGCCGGGGGTCCTGAAGGGGATTTTGGTAAAATTTCACCATAGCATAATATAACCACCAGAAACACTGTAGAAGTGTCTAAACTATACATTTGATGTTTTAGGACCGAGTAAAGAGCCCGAGGGATTGGCACGCAAATCGATGCATGTATTCGAAGATCAGGGAAGGGCGATTAATGTAGGAAACTTACCTCTCCTGCATGTATTTGATAATTGTGCTGGTGTATTGATGCATGTTATTACTTTGCTTGATTTTGTGAAACATATATGAATAATTGAAGCTCTGGTTTTATTTATGCTATAGCCATACGTATATTGTTTGAAACATTGAGCACATAGATATGTCATTGTGTGAGCATGAGTTATGTAATGCAAGCACATCATGTCTTAAGTACTTATCTTTCATACATATTGGTATTGCTTTCTTACTGAGATTTCCCAGAATCTCACCCTCCCCTACCAACAATTTAGACAGAAAAAGACAGAACGTATACTAAGAATAAAGAAGAGAACTGTATAAGGGGATTGTAGTGGTGGAACGAAGATGGAAAGATGTCTCAATTTCATTGAAATGTATTTAGACACCACGTAGCACTATGAGGCTACGTTAATTGTAATTATCAAGTACGAACCCGTATGGGGAATTTCCGTAATCGCGCACATAATATCAGTATATCTATGTTATTCCTGTGTTGCCCACTGAATTGTGTATCATTTTCCGCAAATATTCTGAAATAGATGAAAATAAAATAAGGGTGTGACATAATTCAACTTGTATAGGGGTGTGTTTGGATTGACGATAGTAAAAGTGACTTTTTTCAATCTGATTTTTGCAAACATAAATAGGGTAAAAGTTAGATTGTGTTATGTGATTTATGTTTGGATTGACTTTTGATAGAGTCATTTTGATAAACTGAAAACTGTTTAGATGTAAAATAACTAAAAAGGATATGAATTTAATAAAAGTAAAAATATTTAATTATTATTGGAAAAAAAATCAACAATACTAAATTACTTAAATTTTAGGAAAAATTGAAGAAAAGTCTCCTTTTAAAAATTTAATTGATGAAAATGACTTCAATAAGAGTATTATCATTTATCATATATATAAACTTATCATGTTCTTATTTCCATGTCTTACGTTTGAGCTATTATTTTTATTGAAAAAAATTATTAAGTTATTCACGCCAATTAAATTTCTAATGGGAAAGTTTTTCCCTACTTCCCTTAAAATTTATTATTTATTTTTTCTTTGGATACTTTCATAAATAAGGATAAAATTAGAAAACAATGATTAATAACCTTTAAGTAGACTTATATAATTAGGACTAAAATTTTTATCTACAAGTAAACTTATAATAAGGACCAAAATGTTATTTTAATAAAAGGTGGGACCCATTATATTTTTCTTCATGAGATATTTAATTTATTTTTTCTCTATGATAGAAACTTTTTCTCTCTCCATGGTAAAAAAGTGAAAAACATGAAATTTTGATTTATTGCCTAGAGCAGCTTTTTTTTTTTTTTTTAAAACAAAGCCAAATTGAAAAAATGTGGATCCAAACATCACAAAAAAAGGTGGCAAGTGACTCTTAGATGCTGAGATGCATGTTTAAGCCTTGAATTGTGATCCTATACACACTTTAAATTGACTTATTATCTGACTATTTGGTACGAAGAAAATCTATGGTGGAAATCAATAAAATTTTTTGACAAATTTAATACTCCTTTTTTTTTTGAATTACAATGACAAGAGAAACGTTCTCTTGAGAGTCTCGACGTACTCAAACAGGAATCAACCTAAAACAGTCAGTAGAGAAAAGCCAAATCTTAGCTTAAATCTGCTAACATTTGGATCAAACAAAAACCTGGAGAGTAGTGTAATAAGGATAGGTCATTGTTTGAATCTAGAGCCGCTTTTGCCAAAAGATCTGCACATGCAATAACTTCTCTGTGCGAGTGATGGATCTCCAAATCCCAATTTCGGTATATCAAATCCCTAATTTCCTCTAATTCATTGTGCAGAGGATGATAGGGCCCACCTGCCTGAAAAAGTAAATAGAGTGCTTCGGTGGAGTCAGTGTACAGCCTCACCTTCGTGAAATTCATGGATTTGCAAACTTGTAAACCGATCAAAATAGCCTGGAGTTCTGAAGCTGTTGACCCGAGGGAGAAACCCAAGTGCTTTTGAAAACCACATATCCAAGCACCTGAACTGTCGTGAACAACTCCTCCAACAGCAGAATGTCGATGCTCGTCAACAGCCGCATCCACGTCAACCCGTACGTATCCATTTAGTGGTGCGATCCACTTATCTGAGTCTCTATCTGGAACTCTTAGTATCTTGTGTCTGAAACGTCCCTCTTCAATGCCTTTATGAAGGAAATGCAATCCTCTGTGTAGTAGTTGTTGTGGTTGATCGCAAGATCCTTCGAAAGCTCTTCTGCATCTATTCTTCCATATGAGCTAGCACAAAGAACCAAAGACCCTTAGCCAGGGCCATTGTGCTACTCTGCCGCGTCCAGGGGAGTGTTGCATGTTCCATTTGATCTAGACCTGCAGATTGCCAGAGAAAAAAACAGAGTGATATATTGGGTTAGTACAAGAAAGCCACACACTACTAGCAAGCTCACAATCTCTCATGGAATGAATAGGTGTTTCCTCACAGTTACACTCAAAAGGACACTCGGTGTTTATCCTCACATCTCTCTTAGCTCGAATTGAATTTGTCGGGATTCTCTCTTGGAACAATTGCCACATAAAATACTCGACTTTCTCAGGAATTGGCCATCTCCAGATACGTTGCCAAAAAGGATCCGGCGTCTCAGAACGCGACGAATAAATCATTGAATAAGTTGATCTTATGCTGAAGTTACCATCAGATGATTTCCACCACCAGAACAAATCATGTCCCGTTAGGGAAGGAGGGGGGATGCACTTGATCTTATCAATCACCCACCACGGCAAGAATATGGCCCATTTGTGCAAGTCCCATCTTCTGTCTGAGCCGACAAATTTGCTGACCTCTTCGTCCGGATTGATTTGGTTCTGATTCTTGTCAACGTAGTACATGAGTGGTTGGTCAAGATTAGTCCAAAGATCCCACCAAGCCTTCGTTGAATTACCGCTCCAGAGTTTGCTTCCTACTGCTTTCCTGAATGAATCCCAAACAGATGTAATCGCGCTCCAAACTGCCGACTGATTTCTTTTCCTTTCAACCCTTGGGAATCTATCATCTCCACATCCATATTTTGCTTTGAGGGTTCTCACCCATAAGGCATTGGGCTTAGTAATTAGATTCCAGCAAAGTTTCATAATGAGGGCCTCATTTTGACTTGTTAGGTCTTTAATGCCAAGACCGCCTTCTTTTTTGTCCTTTTTAATTGTCTCCCAGGAAATAAGATGCATTTTCTTTCCTTCTTGCCCCTGGTTCCAGAAGAAGTTTCTATTCAATCTCTCAAGATCCTGGAGTACCCCTTTGGGAAGGATGGTGGTTTGCATCTGGTGAAAAGAAAGTGTAGAGAGGACAGAATTTATTAGAACCGTTCGGCCTGCCAAACTTAAGAATTTGCCCTTCCAATTTGAAAGTCTCTTTTGAACTCTAGAAACTAGCGGAGCATATGTCACACTCTAGAATTTAATACTCCCTTCAACCCATAATATAAGACGTTTCTAGAAGGAAGATATGATACAAAATATAAGTCACACTCAATTTCATTAATGCTCCTTTTTTTGTTTTGTCCCTATGATTAATACTCATTTTTCATCTTTATCCACGCATTATGTCTCCCATCTCTCTTTAAAATAACATTTCCAAAGTTTTAGGTTGTGCAAATATATGAGCGAAGGAAGCTCATGCTTGTAGCAGACAAACGGTTCTCCTTCCAGAAGTTGCGCCAAGTTGCAGGGTGAGGTTTTTGGCGAATTAGACTGCTGTTAATAGAAATGTCTGACTTGGGTATTTTGTGCTATCAAGCGTAGCTTGCCATATGTAATACAAAAAAAAAAATCCCCAATACAATTAAACACATTTCTTAGAAAAGGTAAAAATGAAAAAAATTTACATTTTATAACATATTAAATGACTTAATTGTTATTTCTTATTTTTCGTAATATAGTTGAAGTGCCCTATATTATGAACCGAGAGAATATTTTTAACTGTTATTTCTTATTTTTAATATTTTTAAAAAACTACAGGACACTTATAGAAAAATAGCTTAGTTCACAATATAAGTCACTTATAAGATAATTAATGTTTATTTTTCAACTTTGTCCTGTAATTAATACTCATTTTCAATTTGCTCACTCATTAACTTTTGAAACACATTTTCCAACATGGGTATAAGTGGGAAAAATTTTTAACTTAGGATATATTTATTGAGTTAATTATCATTTTTTATTTTATATGAATTAATTAAAATACCCTATATTATAAACCGAAGAAAATACTAACTAATTATTTGGATGTAAAAATTGGTTAGAAGGTACAAGCACTGTATTGTACAAAATGGAAAAATGACCCGCATTATTTACAACGCATCACTTTCAAAACAAAAGACACCTTGATACAGTAATGAGACCCTGTTATTACTTAGCTTGTTGCATGCCTTGAGGATTATTGGCTCATTTTGAGCAGCATTCAAAGTGCTCCATGTCAGGCTGTTGGGGTCAGAATAAGGACTTGGGAGTTCACTTCTCTGCACAAAATCTTATTCCCAAAGTCATCGCTTCATCTCATCTCATCTTCTACCTACAGGATTTTTTTTTTTTTTTTTTGCCAACACCTACAGGAATTGCTCTATTCATACGACGCGTTGATTAAAAAAACATACTTTTAGAAATGCGTGACAAGAAACGTTTACAGAGATGTCATAACTGATCCTTGAATTTGAATTTGACAAAGTCATACTAGTAATTGTGCGACCGACTTCTCTCCCATGCGGTTCCGGTCCATTGCCTCTCCCTTACTACAAGCGACGTCGTTTGGTGCGCAACACAAAACCTCCTTCAATATTGAATCCCTTCGTCCTCCACTTTCCTCTCACAGGTTTAAAAAAAAACATAAAGTCTTCCACTTCCCTCCCAGACTCACCCATGTGATCAGAGGAAGGGTTGTAAAAATATATTTAAAAAATATTTATTCTTTTAAAAAATTAATAAATGTCATATTTTTTATGGTTTACTTGGAGATTGAGAAGTCACTGCACACCATTTACTTTTCAGTAAGATACTTATCTAGCTTGCAATATGTTTCAACAAAATTAAAATAATATTAAACTTTATTAATTCGGTCTTAAAATTTAACAAATTTTTAAATTTACCCTTGTTTATTATACATTATGCCCTATTAAAAATATTCATTCTAATAAAAAAGATATGATGAATCCTATTTATAAGTCATATTATTAAATCTTTTATATAGATGTACAATTTTATATTTCATTTATTATATTTATACACTTTATTCTTATAGGGTATAATGTATATTAAATAAGGATAAATTTAAAAAAAATACATTTTAAAGCAAACTTAACGAGGTTTAATGTTATTTTAGTTTTGTTGAAACATATTGCAGGCTAGATAAGTATCTTACTGAAAAGTAATGGGTGTGTAGTGACTCCTCAATCTCCATGTAAACCATAAAAAATAGGGAAAATCCAAAAAAAAGATACCATCAAAATAGGTAAATCCCAAATCAGTGTGCCGAAATTGTGAAATCCCGGTTCAGTGCTATGTCAGTACAGATTACAGTGATCGGTCGGCAAAAAGACGATTTTGCCCTTCAGCACTTCCTTTCTCCACTTCAGAATAACAACAAGAGACTCTTAATTAACAACTCTGGATTCTTGATTAACAACTCCAGTTTCTTCTTTATACTTTCACAATAACAACACCAGTCTTATTATTAACATCATCATATTCTACATTAACAACTCTCATTTCTTATTTTACAACTTCGTATTTTAAGTTTTAGGGCCAATAACAATACATCTTTCTTCATTAATAACATCATATTTTACGTTAATAATACTATATTTTTTAGATACGAAGATATGAAAGAATAAAGCGGAGTTGTTAATTAAGAATTCGGAGTTGTTAATTAAGAGTCTCGTGTTTTTATTCTGAAGTGGAGAGAGGGAGGGCTGAGGGCAAAATCGTCTTTTCTCCAACCCAGCACTGTCATCCGTACTGATACAACACTGAACCGGAATTTCGCAATTTTGGCTCACTGATTTGGGATTTACCTATTTTGAGGGTATTTTTTAGGGATTTTTCCTAAAAAATATGACATTTATTAATTTTTTTAAAAAATAAATATTTTTTAAATATATTTTTACAACCCTTCCTCTGATCACATGGGTGAGTCTGGGAGGGAAGTGGAGGACTTTTTATTTTTATTTTTTAAAACCCGTGAGAGGACAGTGGAGGACGAAGGGATTCAGCATTGAAGGGTATTTTGTGTTGCACACAAAACGACATCGCTTGCAGTAAGGGAGAGGCAATGGACCGGAACCGTATGGGAGAGAAGCCAAGCGTAGTAATTGTGTGCTCGATTGGATGAATGATTGGAATGCTTAAAAACAACTTTTCAATTAAAATTTACGGTATATAAGGTAAATATATGAGAGGAGTCGTATCTCGATCTACGTAAAAAGTAACTTATAAGCAATCTGATCATTAAAACAAACATACGTTGTATTAGCAATTAATTAAATAATGGATACGTAGTAAATTTGTCCCGGAAGAATGGGTCCAGAAACAATTTTATTCTGAAAATTTTTTGGGGATCAATTTTATCCCGAAAATTTCAAAACGTAGTAATGTTGTTCTTTTCCGTTAAATAAAAAATATTAAATGTTAAAAAATTAACGTTGACTATTAATTTTTTAACAAAAAAAGGTAATATTGTTACGTTTTGAAACTTCCAGGACGCAATTAATCCCCAATAAATTTTTAGGACAAAATTGCTCCTTAACCCATACTTCCGAAACAAATTTACTACTTAACCCATTAAATAATTAATGTTGGCCGGAAAGCTGAAAGTTTGTTGAGGATTTGACAAATAACCACACCGTTTGGAATTTCCCATTCATCTTCTTCACCTGTGGCTGGGTCTCTCTGACTTTTCATCCATTTCCATCAATTTTTCTTTCCTTTCTTCGCTGCTCTTGCCATTTCACTCCTGTATTCCATTCAGACTTTTTTATAAGTAATTTTTTTTATTGTGTCAAATGAACTAAAGATTAAAATTAATTAAAAATAATAAATCTATAAAAAATATCATATTTCTTCTAAATATATCTCTGTTCATGAAAAGAGTACAGGAGAAAAAAATGAGTAACAAATATGAGAAGAGATGAGCATGAAATATAAGAGATAATGGGTAATAAATGATTCAATAAAAGAGAATTAGTGATAAATAGCGGATAATTAATATAATGATATGTATTTAATAGGGAAAGAAAAAAAATAATTTAAATTTTAAGACACAATGAAAAAGTTATTTATATTAAGGATCAACCTCAATAAAGAGGAGGTTGCTTATAAAAATGATTAGAGGGAGTATATGTGCATGTGAAAACTAAAATACTCTATCTGATCCTTTTTATAAAGAATAATTATCAAAATCATGTAGTTCAAAATGTTAATTAAAAATAATAAGTATGTAAGATATATATTTTTCTTTTCAATTATATCCTTATTTATAAAAAGATTACATGAGAGAGGTAATAAATGTAAATTTATTGCAGGAGATAATGAATGAGCAAATGATATATATTTAATGGGATAACAATAGAAAGACAAATTTAAAATTGTTATAAAAATGGGAAAATACAAGAGATGTCAAGTAAGAAATGAAGAGAGAAAGATGGAGCAATATCTTATTCATTTGGATGCCAACAAAGTGTAGTACATAGTGCTCTATTTATAGGCCCTCATCTACAACTAAGAGTTACACAAAATAAATGGCAAACTTTAATCCTCATGAGTGTACACATTGTAACCTTTGAGTTATGGGCATGAAAACTCCTAAAGATCATTCATTGGAGAGGTTATAGGATGTAGCAAATGAAAGGTCAAGAGTTGGGAGCTCATGGACATCCACCTTAATTTGTATTTTACAACACTCCCCCTTGGATGTCCATAAAAAAATATTGTGTCTCATTAAAACCTTACTAGGAAAAATCCATTGGGACAAAAACCTAATGAAGGAAAAAGAGTACACAATGTTTACTCCCCCTAATGACAACATCACTTTATGTCTTTAAGCCTACGCATTCTAATACCATGCACTAACTTTTTAAATGTTCTAGTTGGTAGCGTCTTGGTAAACAAATCTGCAAGGTTATCACATGAGCGAATTTGATGAACATCTATGTCACCACTCTTCATAAGATCATGAGTGAAAAAGAATTTTGGAGATATATGTTTTGTTCTATCTCCCTTAATGTACCCTCCTTTCAATTGAGCTATACATGCTGTATTATCTTCATATAGTATTGTTGGAATCTTTTGTTCAGGAAACAAACCACACACTGATTGGATATGTTGAGTTATTGACCTTAGCCAAACACATTCTCGACTTGCCTCGTGAACTGCAATTATCTCTGCATGATTTGATGAGGTAGCTGCTAAAGTTTGTTTTGTTGATCGCCAAGATATAGGTGTACCTCCACAAGTAAATAAATATCCTGTTTGAGATCTACCATTGTGTGGATCTGATAAAAACCCTGCATCTGCATAACCAATCAATCGTGATCCAGATTCATTAGAATAAAATAATCCCATATCATTTGTTCCTCGAAGATATCGGAATATATGTTTAATTCCGTTCTAATGCCTTCTTGTTGGAGAAGAACTAAATCTTGCCAATAAATTCACAGCAAATGCAATATCAGGTCGTGTTGTATTGGCAAGATATATTAGTGCACCAATAGCACTAAGATATGGTATTTCTGGACCAAAAAGTTCTTCTGTTTTTTCTTGAGGACGAAAAGGATCCTTCTCCTTATCAAGTGATCTTACAATCATTGGAGTAGATAATGGATGTGCTTTATCCATATAGAATCACTTTAATATTTTTTCAACATAAGTTGATTGATGAAGGAGAATTCCATTTGTTAAGTGTTCAACTTGCAGGCCGAGACAAAACTTTGTTCGTCCAAGATCCTTCATCTCAAATTCTCTCTTTAAACAATCAACAGCTTTTTGAAGCTCTTCAGGAGTTCCAATTATATTCAAATCATCCACATATACAGCAATTATCACAAACTCTGATCCATTTCCTTTTATGAAAACACATGGGCAAATAGGATCATTTTTATAACCTTCTTTTAACAAATATTCACTAAGACGGTTATACCACATTCTTCCAGATTGTTTCAATCCATATAAGGATTTCTGCAAACGAATTGCACAATTTTCTCGAGAATTCTTACATCCTTCTGGCAATTTGAATCCTTCAAGGATTTTCATATAAATTTCAGCATCTAAAGCACCATATAAGTAGGCTGTAACAACATCCATTAGACGCATATCCAGTTTTCTGCTCACTGCCAGACTAATTAAATACCTTAAAGTGATTGTATCTACCACAGGAGAATATGTCTCTTCATAATCAATACCAGGTCTTTGTGAAAATCCTTGTGCTACCAATCGTGCTTTATATCTAACGACCTCATTTTGCTCATTTCGTTTTCGCACAAATACCCATCTATACCCAACAGGCTTTACACCATTTGGTAGTTGGACTACAGGTCCAAAAACTTCACGTTTTGAGAGTGAATTTAACTCTGCTTGAATTGCGTCTTTCCATTTTGGCCAATCATTTCTATTTCTACATTCTTCAACTGACCTAGGTTCAAGATCCTCATTTTGATTAATTATTTCAACCGCAACATTATATGAAAATACGTTGTCGACAACTATACTTTCTCGGTTCCATATTTTTCCCGTAGTGACATAACTCATTGAGATCTCTTCATTATTTTCAGGTACCTGGACCTTTTTCGGGGTCTTTTGATTAGTTATGTATGCCTCCTCAACTTGACCATCTTGGTTAATCGCTCCCTTTTTCTTTCTAGGAGTTTTATCTTTGGAACCAATCGGCCTACCACGCTTCAAGTGTGGCTTAGTTTCATTTGCAATTGATGGTTGTCCTACTGGGACATCAATTCTAATTGGAGCATTTTCAGCTGGAATGTGAGATTTGGTAATTCTCTTAAAGTCAGTAAATGCATCTGGCAGTTGATTTGCAATATTTTGCAAATGAACTATTTTTTGAACTTCAAGCTCACATTGTTGTGTACGAGGATCTATATGTGATGGTGATATTGTTTTCCATGTAATTTCTTTATTCAGCTGCTTATTATCTCCCCTTAATGTTGGAAAAATTGTCTCATCAAAATGACAATCATCAAAACGTGCTGTAAATAAATCTCCAGTTGAAGACACTAAATACTTGATTATAGAGGGAGATTCATAGCCAACATATATTCCTAACCTCCTTTGAGGTCCCATCTTTGTGCGTTGTGGTGGAGCAATAGGAACAAATACCGCACATCCAAAAATTCTATGATGGGAAATATTTGGCTCCTGACCAAAAGCCAATTGTAATGGGGAGAATTCATGATAACTTGTTGGCCTGATGCGTATAATTGATGCCGCATGTAAAATTGCATGCCCCCAAAATGATATGGGAAGCTTTGTTCTCAAAAGCATTGGTCTAGCTATCAATTGGAGACGTTTAATGAATGATTCTGCTAGACCATTTTGAGTGTGGACATGAGCAACATATTTTTCTACTGTTATTCCAGTTGCCATGCAATAATCATTAAAAGCTTGAGATGAAAACTCGCTAGCATTATCAAGACGAATTGTCTTAATTGTATGATCTGGAAATTGTGCTCTTAGCCTAATTATTTAAGCGAGTAATCTAGCAAATGCTAAATTACGTGTTGACAACAAACACACATGTGACCATCTTGTATATGCATCTATTAAAACCATAAAATATCTAAATGGTCCACATGGTGGATGAATAGGCCCACATATGTCCCCTTGGATACGCTCTAGAAAAATAGGGGATTCAAGCCCAACTTTTGTCAAAGAAGGTCTTGTAATTAATTTGCCTTGAGAACAAGAAGCACATGGAAAATCCTTAAATTGAAGAATCTTCTGGCTCTTCAATGGATGTCCGTGTGAATTTTCAATAATTCTTCGCATCATAGTTGATCCGGGATGGCCTAACCGATCATGCCAAACAATAAATATATTTTTATCAGCAAACTTCTGGTTCACTGTAGCATTTGTTTCAATTGTACTAATATTTGTATAGTACAAACCAGAAGATAATGTTGGTACTTTTTCTAGGACACATTTTTCACCAAATCTAGCAATTTTAATTTGCAAATATTCCATATTCTTCTCATTTATAGTCTCAATATGATACCCATTTTGACGGATGTCCTTAAAACTCAATAAATTTTTGAGAGACTTGGGGGAATATAAAGCATCATTAATAACAAATTTCGTTCCTTTGGGTAATATTATAATTGCTCTTCCAGAGCCTTGAATTAATTTTGTATTACCCACTATGGTATTGATGCTTGCACTACTTCTTGTTAGATGAGAGAAATATTTTTTATCTCTAAGTATGATGTGTGTTGTAGCACTATCTATGAGACATATCTTCATTCTTGTGTCCAATGATCAAATCATCCATAATCTTCACCAAAAGAAAAGAAAAATGCATTAAAACATATTCAAAAATACATGATGAGCAATAATACCCTTATTACATATGAAAAAGGGGAAATGAAAGTAAAGCATAAACTAAATTAAAAAAAACCATAAATTAAAACATTTTTTATTGTTCTTCCAACCAAACTCATCTAATCATGATTCTAAAAAAAAATCAGCCACCTCCAAGTGTGCCATATCATCAAGGCCATTAATACCATCTAGCTCATTAACACCATCATCCTTATGTCCCTCAACATTATCATCTTGAAAAATCAAATTTGTTTCCACATTGTTCACACTCCTTTTCATAGAGGCTTGATAAAGTTTTGCTAGATGCTCAGGCGTACGACAGGTACGTGACCAGTGCCCCTTCATACCACATTGATAACATTGATTCTCAATAACTTTTGAAGAACCACTCTTATCGTTTTTCTGCCCTTCATTATATTTCTTCTTCTGGTGGGTATTAGGATTATAATTATTACTTTCACCTCCATGATAACGGTAATTACCACGTCCCCTACCACGACCACGACCACGACCACGTCCACGTCCACGTCCACGGCCACGGCCATGACCACGACCACGACCACGACCACGACCATGAGCATGGTAATTATTACGTACACTCACATTCGCTTCAGGGAATGGAGCAGATCCAGTGGGACGATTTTCATGATTTTTCATCAACAGCTCGTTGTTTTGTTTGGCTACCAAAAGGCATGAGATTAATTCAGAATACTTTTTAAAACCTTTCTCTCGATATTGCTGCTGAATTATATTCACTTACAGTCTTAAAATCTTGTAGCCTAAGGTGTATCCATTCATAACGAGCTCGAGGCAAAATCACTGTTTTTTGGTGATCATGCATTTCCTTCAAATTAATCCACAATTCTAATGGATCTTTTACCGTTAGGTATTTAGCTTTCAATCTTGACTAGTTTCTTCATTTCCTGGTAAAATAGCCTTTCCTAGACCCTTAGCATCTAGATGGATTTCAGCGTCTAAGACCCAGGATAGATAATTTTTTCCCGTGATATCAAGAGCTGTAAACTCAAGTTTGGCAAGTTTGGCCATGATTCAAACTAAAAATAATGATAACAATTAGAATCACGGTAAAATTGATGAAACATAAAACATCATTTTGAATTAAAACATATCATAATCAACATATTTTTAAACAACATAATTAAAGGGAGAAAAATTTCATGAGTAGCCAACATATAATTCAATAAAGAAAATTTCTTGAAAATATTCTCCCTCCCTCTTTCTACTTTTCTCCTTTATATATGTTATTATATGTTATTTATTGGAATATAAATGGTGTATACAAAGAGGAGGAAATTATAGCAATCCAAATGGTGTAAAGAATAAAAGAGATAACACTATATAGTCATATATAATACTATAAATAAAATGACAATAATATGGTAATAAATGTAAATAAGAGTAAATGTAAACAGATACAATATATATATATATATATAAACATAAATATAGCAATAACAAGGGTGAAATGGCAAATAAATTAAATAAAAAAAATAAAAAATGAATTATAAATAAGAAACAAATAGAATAATAAATGTGGTGATGAAATAAAAAAAATGTAAAAGGAATAATTAAAAATAAAATACAAATAAATAATAAAATATTAGAAACAATAAACAAACAAAACAAAATGGCTTAATAAAATGAAATAATATAACAACATCAGTAAATGAAAAATAAAATAACAATAAAATGAGATAAATAACGTAAAATAAAGAAATATAAATAATAGAATATAGCATGAAATGTAAATAAAATAACTATAAAAAATGAACTAAAAGAAGCCCAAACAAAACAACAAAATGTATGAGAAGAAGATAATCGAATGAAAATAAATAAACGTAAATATAAATAACAAAGCGAAATGAAATAGAATGAAATACTAGAAAGTTGTGCCAACATAAAATCAGAATGATAAGCAAATAAAATTAACTATTATAAAATGTAAATAACAACAGAATCTAAAATAAAGAAATATACATGAAAATAACAAAAATCTCCAATCTCAGCCATGGAACCCGATGTATAAAACAATCGGTAAAAAGATCTCTTTAATTCCATACAATAGCTTAGATCATCCCAGATAGATTAAATAGAGATATGGTAAAAGAAGATAGAGGAAAATGTTGAGACAACGGTAAGGGAAAAAAAATACCTTGGTTAGAGAATTGTGCTGATAACGTGTTATAAAAATGGGAAAATACAAGAGATGTCAAGCAAGAAATGAAGAGAGATGAAGAGAGAACTAGAGAGAAAGATGGAGCAATATCTTATTCATTTGGATGTCAACAAAGTGTAGTACATAGTGCTCTATTTATAGGCCCTCATCCACAACTAAGAGTTACACAAAGTAAATGGCAAACTTTAATCCTCATGAGTGCACACATTGTAACCTTTGAGTTATGGGCATGAAAACTCCTAAAGATCATTCATTGGAGAGGTTATGGGATGTAGCAAATGAAAGGTCAAGAGTTGGGAGCTCATGGACATCCACCTTAATTAGTATTTTACAACAAAAATAAAATTTTAGATAAAAGAGATTTGTTCCTTATATTAAGGACCGTCTCTATAATAGAGAATGTTCCTTCTGAAAGGGATTGGAGGGAGTATAAATAAGGATCAATGTTCATCTATTCCCTTCGGTTCATTTTATAAGAAACAACTGCAAAAATCACACTATTCAAAATATTAAAAACAATAAATATGTAACTTATGTGCTTTTCTTTTCAATTACACCCTTTTTTTTGGTAGAGGGTATCCCAGGCCCGACAGGCACTAGACTAATCCCTTACGCCGTATCGAGTGCCCCTTTCGGGGGGTTTGACGTGGCCACATCCCCTGCTGCATACACGCCGCCCCAAGGATCAAACCCGGGACAAGACGCTTAAGCAACCCAAGCCACTTACCACTTGTGCTAGGGGACGTGGTTCAATTACACCCTTTATTTAGAAAGGATATACATGATAGATATTGGGTGAAAATTTAAGGTTAAGGTGTAAATTTGCTCCGGAAGTATACGCAAAAGAGCAATGTTGCTCTGAAAATTTTTTTTGTCTCAATATTGCTTCGAAAGTATCAAAATATAGCAATGTTACCCCTGAGTTAACAAATGCTAAGTTTGATTGTTGATTCCTATATTTGACCATTTTATGAGCTAGGAGATGACGTGGCAGCTATTTAATATATTAAAAAAATAAAATAAAATAAAAACACAAAAGACCCAAATCATCATAATATTCATTTGGAATAATGATTTGAGTCTTTATAACAGTTTTTACGAGATGAATATATAAAAGAAATGTTGTTTCAACTTACGTATAAGAATTATAAACCTCTCAAAACCTCATCCAAACAAGCTTCATGGTTTCATCTTAAAAAGCACCGTCCTTCCCCCTCATCCTTCTCCCCCATGTTCAGCACTCAACCTCTTTTGTTAGCGCTTCTTGCTTCCAGAATTATACTCATCATCTCACTCGTTGAAATAAAAAACTAGTAAAAGCATATAACAAGGCAAGCAACACCAAGCAATCATCAGATCCCCAACACCGCCACTTTAACCCCCACTAGGCCCCATTACAAAGTCTTCACATTGTTTCAGATCGAGAATTAAAGCCCAATCCCCATATACCCAAGCCTCACTCAAATTGTAACCATACAAAAGATTTAATGCCTCCCCCAAACTGAAACTGAAAATCTATTACCAAGAAAGTCATCACCATAGCAGAGTATCACGTCAATTTGCAAGGAAAAGGACAGAATTAGAAGGTGAACGAACACATAGGTCATCGCCAACGGAGTCGATCTCCTTGTTGGCCCTTGGGCTGAAACAGATCCCACGTCGTTCAATATCTGATCCATTTCCCCCCGGCAAAATCAACAATCGACCTCAACTCAAATCTGATTCGCCCGCAAGAGAAGAGAACGTCGTTACCAGTGAGAGTGGAGAGGAAAAAGGATGCTGAACACTGGTGGTGCTCCGTCCAAAGAGGCCGCCGCTGCCGCTGGTTTTTAGTTCGAAGATACCGCCGCTGATGGTGCTTCTGCAAGCCTAGATCTATAGAGAAGAAAGAGGAAGAAGATGACGACAGCAAGGAAGAATATGTGGCCTCTGATAAGAAGGAGGTGAGAAGGGAAGAAGGATGAATGAGAGGAAGAGGTGTGCCTGTGTAGGTGGTACGGAGGAAAGGAGGAAGAAAGGGAAGCGGAGGAGGAAGAGCCAGCCAAACAAAACGGACGGGCAGGGAAGATGATGAGGTGGAGAGGGAATGTTACGTGGCTGCCACACAAGCAAATTCGGTCAAACAAGCATAGTATTTACAACTACCAAGAAACATTTACATACTCTTTTTTTTTTTTGAATTGAAGTGACAAGAGGGAAAACTCTTGAGGCCATTACGGGCCATTACATTGGACCTAAGAACAGAAAAATACTAGCTAGACCCAAAAAGTTAGCTGAGGTCAGCTAACATTTGGATCGAACAAAAATCAGGAGGTTGATACAAAAGAGACAAATCGTTTGCCGAATGGAGGGCCTTCCGTGCCAAGATATCAGCACACATAATAGCTTCTCGGTGACTGTGAGTAATCTCTAAGTCCCAATCCCTGTAAATTAGTTGCCTTACTTCCTCTAGCTCATTCTGGAGGGGATGATACTGCCCGCCTGACTAGAATAGCAATCGAATGGCTTCCATTGAGTCGGTGTGTGACTTAATCTTTTTGAGATTCATGTTGTGGCAAATCTGGAGACCTGTTTTGATTGCTTGAACCTCAGAAGCTGTCGAACCAAATGAGAATCCTAAGTTCTGTTGGAAACCGCAAATCCAAGCTCCTAAGCTATCACGAATCACTCCTCCAACTGCAGAGTTTCTGTTTTCATCGACCGCAGCATCTACATCAATCCGAGCAAAACCCGCCGGCGGAGCATTCCATCTTGCCGTGTCTCTCTCTGGCACTCTGAGAATCTTGTGTCTGAGTCGTCCATCTTCTATGCCTTCATGAAGAAAATGTAGACCTCGGTGTATAAGTTGTTGTGTAAGGTCGCTAGTCCCTTCAAAAGCTCTTCTACATTTGTTTTTCCAAATGAGCCAGCATATTGAACCAAAAACCCTAAGCCAGGGCCATTTGGACATCTTTCGATTACCCGCCGAGGGTTGCATATTCCAGTTGATCCACACCTGTAAATTTCCAGAAAAAAATGCAGAGTAATAAATAGGGTTAATACAAGAAAGCCAAACAGAACTTGCAAATTCGCAATCTCTCAAAGCATGAATTGCTGTTTCCTCACAGTTACACTCGAAAGGGCACTCAGAGTTTATCCTCACAACCCTCTTAGCGCGGATAGAGTTCGTAGGAACTCTTTCCTGGAACAGTTGCCACATAAAGAATTTAACTTTCTCCGGAATAGGCCATCTCCAGATACGTTGCCAGAAAGAATCGGAGGATTCCTCAATCGATGAGTAGATCAAAGAATAAGCAGATTTGACGCTGAAATTTCCATCATAGGATTTCCTCCACCAGAATTTGTCGTCACCCGATTGGGATGGAGGGGGAACTTTCTTGATCCTTTCCTCAGCCCACCAAGGTAAGAAGTGTCATCTCATCTGTACTCTGACTAATTAAAATACAATAATTCATCTAATTTTAATTCTACATGACATATGAGTCATCCGAAAAAATTCAAATTTTATAATATTATGTTAAAAAACAACTCATGGGAAGGTATTGCGTCTTTTGTTTTTCTAAATTATAAATTTTATGTTTTTTAAAATTATAAAATTTGAATTTCTCCGGATGACTCATCTGCCATGTAAGATTAAAATAAATTGAGTTATTGTATTTTAATTAGTCAGAGTACAGATGAGGTATGCTTCTAGAGTATAGAGCTGGGAATTAAGGCCGGCCGGCCTAGCCCTTGACGGGCCAGGGCCTGCCCTAAAGGGCTCGGGGTCAAAAAAATTGTAGTTTTTCAAGGCCCGGCCCGAGAGCATAAGGGCCAGGGCCGGCCCGCAGGGCTGAGAAGTCCTTTTCACAATATTTAACTATTTTTCCTGCGTATTTTTCCCAGAGAGATATAATTAGTAAATACCAACGATTAAAGTTCTAATTTAATATATAAATGTTGTCAACATTAAGGTTTAAATAACAAGTTTCTTGCAACAAACAAACACAATTACTAATGTATAATCAAAGGTAAAATCATGTTCATAAATAACTCACACAAAGGCCAAAGTATAAGAAGGCAAGAAGTTAAATACTCTAACCTCTAAACAACATGAGAATTATGACTATCATTTTCACCTTCTTTGCCACTATCATCAATTTCAAGGATATTTGATTGTGTTTTACTTTGAGCAGTAGGTTCAAGTAGTCAAATAATCACAACCTCCATCAAAAATTATACTCTATCAGGCAGAATAGTATATAATATGATTTTATTCTAAATAGGCAGAATAATATACTAAAAAATCACACTCAAAAATTACAATATGATTCAATTAGACAAAACAATACACTCAAAAATCATACTCTATACAATATGAGGACAGAGTGACATATAGATTCAATAAGGCAGTTCAAAAATGTAACATGGTTACTTTTCAAGCATAAAAAATAAAAAATAAATGGGCTTAAAGGGTCGGCCCGAGGCCCTATAGGGACGACCCTTTTAAGCCGAGGCCTTACAGGGCCGGCCCTTTTAGGCCCGACTTCCTTTTGATGCTACAATTTGCAAGTCCGGCCCTTGAAGGGCCGGCTCGACGGGCTCGGCCCGTTTTTCCGGCTCTACTAGAGTATGTAAGTATTTCTTTAGTATTAACAGTAAGGGATGCCATTATTAGGTTTTAAACTTTCAGGGTGATATCATAGCATGTTGCCGCCAGAAACAGAACCCCGTATTTTTTCTAGAGAATCTCCTAATTGTTTCAGAGCAACTAGAAAGAGATTCTTTAACCAGAAAGAATTCAGTTCAGATGTAGGATACCCATCCAGAAGTTTTTGCAACTCAATCATGTATGATGGAATCATCAAAGATTTGAGACTAAAATAACTTTTAGGGCAACATAACTCTTTCGCATATACTTTTGGGGTGAACTTATGCCTTAACCCAAAAATTTATTGTATAGAGATGATGAATGATATATACTTAATAAGGGTAAAAATGAAAAAACCAGATTAACATTTCCGACAAATAGAATTAATGTTTATTCAATTAATGTGGTTAATGAAACAAACATATTCACTTTAATTTTAAAAAAGTGAAGTAATAACCATGAAATCACCCAATACACTCCCTCAGTCCCTCCATCCAAAATATAAGGGTATGTTTGGCATAACGTTTGTCATAGATTATCGCACGTTTTGATTCAAAAAAGCCTAGTGGATACTTTTCGACCTTTTGGCAAAGCTTTTAGATCTACTGTACTTTTATCACATGTAGCTCTTTTATAAAGCTCATTTGCATAAATTTTTGGTCCACCGCACTTCTAATCTCTCTCTTCCATCACGGTGGATCATTAAATGTTGCAAAGGACCGTTGCAAGCATCAAATTTTTTGCTTACCAAACCGTATGAATTCAAGACCGTTGTTCAAGCATGCAAAAGGAGATCTCTAAGCTGTGGTTTTCGTTCGACTCTGAGCTTCCGCGGGTGCATGTTCGAGCGCTCTGTCTAGTTCTCCATGTCTAAGCATCACCGTCGTGGGTCATAGCACCGTCCAGATCTCCATGTCTGAAGAGTCGTTCCAGTATGTGCAGTGGCAATCTGTGTGTTTTCATTACACTCATAACTGAGCTCATGGCTTGCCTTCGGTGGTTCAGTATTTCCTCCTGATCCAAGGTTGCGTCTCATTGGCGTCTAAAGGTAGTTGGCCAAGGCACGTGGTTGTGGTGAACTTGGTTGCTCAACTCTGTTTGTCTTGTGGCAATCTGTGCGACTAGGACTCAGAGGCCCAAATCCGTGACTTGGGACAGAGAGCTAAGGTCGTCAGAGTTTTTGCAAAAACCAAAATAGTGTTAGGTGGTCGGTTCTTGTCTCTTCATCTCCTCATTGTGTCTCTATCATATCTTCATCCAAAATTGGCAGCCAGCATTAGGTAAAAACCATAGACATCAGTATTTTTCTACTTTGCGATCAGTCTCGGTTACGAAGCTCACAAGCA
Source organism: Inga laurina (assembly GCA_963855925.1). Taxonomy (NCBI): domain Eukaryota; kingdom Viridiplantae; phylum Streptophyta; class Magnoliopsida; order Fabales; family Fabaceae; genus Inga; species Inga laurina. Next base: position 3,026,102 of record OY979711.1, on the reverse strand, counting down.
CTCACGGCGATTTAGTGAAGATTTTCTGTTCCACGTTGGTAAGATTCGCCTTTTATAGTTTCTAACTCTCTGGCCTGCTTTGAGGAAACTACATGGAATTGTAATTCATGATCTTGTTAATCCGCTCGCCTAGTGTTACTTGTGTTTTGTGGAGAGTGAGTTGATACTGGTTGTTTTTATTATTGTTGTATGCATGTCGATGCTATATTGTATATTATGTATGTGTGTATCCTGGCTGCTTGTAGTTTGGTGCAGAAAACCACTTGATGAAATATGCACTTGAAATATAGCATTGTTGTTTGAAGTATAATGTGGATTTTGTGTGTGTCTTGATTTGTCATGGTCGGATCTTGTGCAATAGGCGGAAAAGTTGTGGTCGCCGGAGCTTTATTTTGTTGCTGAGTAATGCTTTGGTTTTTTTCTGTTGAGGACCAGAGTCTCTGTTGCACTCTTTTTTCCCCTGATTGGTTGCAGCTAGTTGCACTGTTTTCCCTTCCCTTATCTGACAGTGGACGGTGGCGGCAATCATCGTGTTCACAGTAGTAGAAAAGTTAGCTTTCGTCTGCTATTTGGTATCTATTTGATTCAACCATTTTGAGCTTCAATTAATTGCAGTTAATGATTATTAGCATATGTTGTTGGCAGCATGGTTTTGTCTTCCAACAGTTTTGATTCATGTCTTCTAACTGTCTGTATTTTAAAATATGCATGTTATTTCTGGATTCATTCTTGTCTTGGCATTTCAATGACTGTTATTTTATGAAGGGTAGTGATGTTGAAGAGGCACGTTCGTTATTTCTGGCTTGTTATTGGTATTGGTTTTGATTGTTTGTAATATTTTCCGGCTCTATTTTTGTTATTTGGATGTTTATTTCTAGATTTCTGAAGCTGAAATGTTTGTTCTATAAAGTGCCCCATTTTGGGGTTTCCTTATTAGTTCTGGCAGCTCTGTAAATTTTTTTAATGCTGAAATGGTGTATTTAAAATTTATATTTGAAAATATTTCTCCTTCACAACGTTGTTCAAATTTGATATTTTCATTGTTTGAAAATGACAATGGTAAAAATTAAACACCCTTCCCTTTTTGAGAATAATTCGTTAATAAATAAGTCCAACATGCATGCATGGTTTATGAAAGGTAGACATTAATTGTGCCACTAGTTATAAATGACCAGCAATGAAATAATTGAATATATGTTTGTGTTAACTTCTTTATAGTTCACATATAAATATAAATAAGGACAAATGTAAAGCAACGTGGGATGTAAGTACCACAGGGATTTTCATTTACGAATGCATTGATTAAATCTACAAGAAAGAACGTCAAGGATCTTCATTCAGGAAGGATGGATGGAAAAACATTAGGTGTGATTTAATGAGAAATCAGGACAATCATATAACAAAAAGCAACTTACAAATAGGTTTGATAGCCTGAGGAAATAATGGAAAGCATGAGATAAGTTATTCTCAAGAGAGAACGGTATAGCTTTTAACTCAGCGACGAATATGGTTGTTGCAGAAGACGAGTGGTGGGAGAGGAAAATGTAGGTGCAAATTTGTTATTGTTGTTATTATAATAGAGGGTTGAATTTTGTTGTCATTTTATTATTATTATTAATTGTATTGTCATATTACTATATCCATGCAGGAGAATGCAGAGTATGCAAAATATAGGTACAAAGGCCTCCAATATGCCAAAGAATTGGAGATTATATTTAAGGATGTCATGGCATCAGGAAGCAACATGTTCACACCGTCTTCTGCACAACAAATGTCAGTAGGTGATGATAAAGATGATGTCTACCAACCCACAATGGACCTAGAAGAAGGATTGGGAGATAGTAAGGAAGATCTTGAAGGTCCTGCTACAGGAGGTAGTGTGGGAGTGACAAGTGATTTCAAAGGAATAACGTTGATAATGAACACTGGACCTAGTGGTTCAGGAAACAGTGGGAAGAAAAAGAAAGTTGAAGGGTCCAAGAAATCAAAAAGAAAAAAAAGACCAACTTCCAAAGTAATAGCAGACGCGGTTAATAGAATAGTTGATGCATATACGAATAGATTACAGGCGATAAAAAAGATCTCTACCAGTGACGCACCAGTGAGTGACATTGTAGTTGAGTTATTCACAATTCCAGAAGTTGTTAATGATAGGGAATTTCGCCGCTGATGTTGTAATATGATGATGCATCAGATGCCTCATGACATGTTTGGTGGATTGAAAGGAAACAAAGAAGCCTTGCTAGAGTGGTTGCAGGAACATGCTTACAATAGCCCACATCTTTAGATTGCCACGAAGCCCTGAACTCCATTTTATGTTACTTTTGAAAACTTGGTCATGTGTAGTTATATCGATATCTTGACCTTATGTATGTTATGATAGTACTTATGTTAGACAGTGCACCTAGATTTTATGTCAGTTATGAATGTTACTAACTTCTGCTACATTGTATACTTATATCGATATTTTGACCTTATGTATGTTATGTTATTCGTACTTGCATATTTTCTAATTGTATTTGATTTCATACAATCTTGGCAAAAACACAGGTTACATCATCTATGGCAAGTTCGAGACGTAAAGAAAATTCAGAGTGTACGAAGGAAGCACGATCGTCTCGTGCAGATAGAAGGTCCCAACTCATATCCCTGTTAGATGAAGAGATGATAGAGTATGAACACGTAGGTGCCTTGATGGCTCAATATCTCGTGCTTTACATTTGTAAAGAGTCATGCAAAACTAGTAAACAAACAGGTGCAAAGTGGATACAAGAGGTATTGGAAGGGCATGATGGCGTTTGTCATGAGAATTTTCGAGTGGAAAAACATGTCTTTTTTCTCTTGTGTTCTGAATTGGTAGAACATGAGTTACGGAAAACTATGTATATTGGAATTGAACAAACAGTTACCATGTTCTTATATACAGTTGGACATGCACGAAGAAATATAATCCTACAGGAACGATTTCAACATTCAGGAGAAACTGTAAGTAGGATCTTCCATATGGTTTTACATGCTTGTGTCAATCTAGTGACAGAAATTATCAAACCGCTGGATCCTAAGTTCCATCATTGTCACCCAAAAATATGCAATGATCGGTGATATTACCCATTTTTTCAAGATGCAATAGGAGTAATTGATAGAACTCACATCAAGTATGTGATCAGTCAGTCAGAGCAAGAGAGATATATTGGAAGAAAGGGATATCTAACACAGAATATCATGACAGTATGTGATTGGGTTATATGCTTCACTTTTGTGCTGGCAGGGTGGGAGGGAACTGCACATGATGCTCATGTCTTCCAAACGGCTATCTCTACTCCATCTATGAATTTCCCCCATCCACCTCAAGGTATATCTTCAACACCTGCACCTACATAGTGTCTTTGTATTTTCCCCCCACATTTGCTATAATTTTACTGTGTCAATTAAATTATGTGTATTTGTTAAGGAAATATTATTTAGTCGATGTTGGCTATCCAACACTAGTTGGATATCTTGGTCTATAGACACGAGCGTTATCACCTTCCAAACTTCAGGCGACGCAAGGGATTTGCAAATCCCAACGAGATGTTCAATTATTATCATTCAAGTTTGAGGACCACTATAGAAAGGACGTTTGGAGTCTGGAAGAATAGGTTTCAGCTATTGGGGGAAATGAAGTCATATAGCTTTGAAACACAAGTACGCATAGTTTGTGCAATAATAACTATATATAATCTTATTCGAAGAAATTCCCAAACAGATATGGCTTTTCAGGAAACTAAACGAGGAAATATACTTGGTGAAGGTAACAGTGATCCATTTGATGTAGCATCCATATCAACTATCTGTAGATTATCTTCAACACAAATAAATTATATTCGTGACACAATCAGAGACCAACTTGTTAGCGGTAGATGATTCAATAATTATACACTTCGTGTATGCATTCTAATATAAATATAAGTTTATCTATTTTTTGTGGAGTATTTTAGTATCTATTTTTTTTAATAATAACTGAAGTTTGTTTTAACCAATTTTTATTTATGTTTTTTCACTTCAAGTATCTCAATATATACAAATAATATATATGTATGTGTATATGTGGTGTTCAATAACATCCATGTCCTTTTCAATCATTTTGCATCTAAACGGGCTTGTCAAACTCTAATCCAAACAGGTTAGAAAAAAATTCAATTCTGCCACCTAGAAAAAAAAATCACTTCTGTCATCGCTACTCCAAACACAATGTTAGAAAAAAAGTCATTTCTGTCACCGCTAATCCAAACACAAATCAAATTTAGATTTTGACTTTTATCCTATTTTACTTTTCCAAAAGTCAGATGGTAAAAAAGGTCACTTCTTCACCACTAATCCAAACGGGCACTAAGTCATTTCCAAATATCTCACTAAAATTAAAAGACAAGTGATTGACTCATTAAATTTTTTTTAAATTAAAAAAATAAAATTCCAACTTTATCACAATTATATGATATTTTAAATGAAAGAAAAAATACAAGAAATCACATTTAAATATTACTAATATGAGATAAAATTGCCAAACAAAGAATAATTACTCTAGAAATGACTGATATTGTGAGAAAAAATATTTCTAATATTTTTTTTTGCCAACAAGAAATGCATTAAACACGAAACCATAAGTATATAAGTTTGTGCGATAAGAATTAGAAACTAAACAGGCAAATTGAAACAACAAAATTGAAAAAAAAAAACTAACACAAGCTAAAACAGACGCCAACACAATAAAGTAATCTAATAAAACAGAAAAGTAACAATATAAGTCTGAGCAACAAAGCCAATGGAGCAACTTCCAATCATCCTTCAACAGCAATATCTGCAATTGAAGCAAGGGTCGCAACACCCAAATTGAAGGGGAAGACCCATTCGTTGAAGCTTTAGCAGCACTCAAGACTACTAAATCTGCTTCTCTGGGAAACCACTCACAAGAAGGGTTCCTGATAAATTTCCCTAAGATGAAACATTTCTCAAGGAGAGAATCACAGCTTTCGCCTGATAAAATCAACTGTCAATTTGCATTATGAGCAAATACTTGCCTATCCAATTCGAGATGTAAATTCCTTGGGTGACCATCTGAGAGCCAGCCAATGGAATTCCGAACTAATAGACTAATATTCCTCCTAGCAATCAGAACACAGACATAGCAAGATATGATTTTTTAAGAATCAAACTGAATACTCTCGGTTCCAACCAGATTAAAGCATAAATTGTCCCTTAGATCCCGTATTAACCAAGCCACAAGATCTCTCAGCCACTCAATTACACAGATATCTCGACTCAATAAATTAAAGCCAACTCCAATAAGAGCCAAATGAATATCCGATAATTTCAATCTTGAATCAACATAAATAGAAAGGCTAAAAGAGATCAAAAATTTCGCTAACCTCAGAACGCATACTGCGCATCGATGGTTTCAGCTGCTTCTTATCCAAATACCTCTTCTCCACCATTGTCAGCATCGCACCTTGGTTCTGGGAGCGCGTTTGCGTCGTTGCCATTGGCTTCCTCAGAACAGCTAAAGAGCCTTGAAAACCCCTTATTAGTTGATTCATCATCACCTTGCAGTCACCTGGGGTTTTTGTTGGCACCGTTAAGCTCAGATGTCTCATACGCCGCTCCTCCACCACAGATCTCGCTGTTGAAAACCACGGAGGCACCCATCGGAGGTCGTGGTCGGAGATCGACTCGGGAGAGTGATGCTGGAACACCTCCTCGCCTTCGGCCACCCTCCAACCTCACACGCCTACACCACTACCATCGGATGATTTCCCAGTCAGCACAACTTCTAGCCACAATATAATAAACCATCCTAGATACTCCACCAGACGGAGAGGAGAAGCCCTACACGGAGAAGGGGGTGACCACCACCTGCACATCTCTGCTTCTAGCCGACAGTTGGCCCCTTCGCGGAGGGAAAGAAAACCCTATCAAAGGGAAAAAAGTTACACACGACGAAAATCCTAAGTTAATATTGTTTAAGACTTTGGCATGATAGAAAAAATATTTCTAATAAGTTACTTATATTCTGGATAAGAGGGGCTAGGGGAAAAATGAGACAACAATATAAAAACAACTCCAATTATCAAGGTTGTTCTTGGACCGCTCGAGGATATATTATTGGCCTAGCCCCAATAAAAAGGGATGGTATTTGTAATATTAATTGTATTTTTATCGTGGAAGTCTAGAAGAGTTTTGTATGGTGGGAAATGAAAGATACAAAAAAATTAATGAGTTTGATTTATAAAAAATGAATAAGTAGTTATAAAATTTAAATAAATAAAAGATGTGAAAAGAAGGAGTAGACAAATTAATTAAAATTCGTGCAAAATTGATCTCATAAAGCATTTATCGTCGTCAACAGTGGTTGGCGTAAATGGATAGGCATCTGCGCTACACTAATCCATTCTTGGGTTCGATCCCAGGAAACGGAAGATGTAAAAAATTTCCGTTAGGAACTCTCTCCCATGTGGCACCACCAAAGGTGGCATGGCCTTTTGGGCCTATCAAACTAGGGTCGCCAGGACTAGCCGGTTGTCAGGGGCTATGTTGATAAATTCGACGTTGGCCTTTAGGTTAACACCGAATACTTAAAAGTTGGGTGCACTGAAAGCCATGAAATGATCCATTGCATAACCATAAAAAAAAAAAGAGTATTTATCGTCACTTGATTAGTGGAAACAAAGTGTATTTGCACAATTTCTTTTTTAAATTATGGATCGAAGACCTAATTTTGACACAAAAGTGTATTTGCGCCATTTCCCTTTTTTTTGGATAACAATTTTTATTATAACTGCACCATTTCCCTTTTAAATTACATGAGATTTTTTTAAAAGTGTGTCCATCATCAAATATTATTTTTTTATGGAAAAAAGTAACTATAAACTTTTAAAATAGGTGAAAAAATACACATTGATTGTTTGTTTTAATTTTTTTAAGGGTTAAGGTGCAAAAATACCCATGAGATTTTACTAAAAGTGTGCCCAACACAAATGTTTTTTTTTTGGAGAAAAAGAAAATGTGAGCCTCCAAAATGTGTAAAAATACGTATTGATCATTAGTTGGCTGTTTGAATTTTTGACTAAAAATGGTGACATTGAGCATGACGTGGATGATTAAAAATCAGCTTGGAGAGAAATATTTACATACTTTGGAGTACCACATCATCTAAATTCTATCCAATGAAAATATAACTCATATCATTTTAATTATAATTGATTGATAACTCATCTGAAAAAATTTCAATTTTATCTTATTTTTAAGAAAAATATTAGTCAGACAACTTGTTTCATTTTTTTTTTAAATAAGACTTTTCTCAAAAAACAAAATAAAATTTGAATTTTTTTAGATGGGCCTTCAACCAATTAGATTGAAAATGATATGAGTTGTTATATTTTTACTGAACAGGGTTCATATGATGTGATACTCTTAAAATATGTAAGTATTTCTTCAATTTAAAATAATAATTTGCTGAACTGGGCAAAGGAAATTAATTTCCACCTAACATTTTATCGCTACCTCATCACTTCTTGAAGAGAGAAGGAGAGGAGAGGAAGGATTAGATGGAAATTAATTTCCCTTGCCCAATAAGCAAATTATTATTTTAGGTTATTTTTTAATCATCCACGTCATCCTCCAGTCCACCATTTAAGTCAAAACATTCAAATAAATGGTTAATTAACGATCAATATGTATTTTTGCACATATTTTAAAAGTTCATGGTTATTTTTGCCTCTCAAAAAATACATTTATGTTAGGCGCACTTTTGGAAAAATATCATGTGTATTTTTGCTCCTTATTCAGTTAATCCTTAAAAAGTTTAAATAAACGGTTAATTAATGGTCGATATGTATTTTTGCACATATTTTAGGAATTCATAGTTACTTTTGCCCCTCAACAAATATTTGGTGTTGGGTATACTTTTGAAAAAAATCTCATATATATTTTTACACATTAACCCTTTAAATTATGGATCAAGCAATGAAAAAAGCAAGAGCAGAAAAATTAATTAAAACTAAAGTTTTCTCTCACTCTCTTACTCACATAAGGTTTAATCTTGTAATTATTATCATTTAATGTTTGTTTGAAATAACGATTGAAGCCTTCAAAAGCAGCTTTTTAATCGTGATTTATGGTATACGAGGTCAGTGTGTGGGAGAAGTTTTATCTTGATTTACGTAAAAAACACTTATAAACTCTTAAAAAATGATCCCATACATGCTTTTAGTCCCACAAAATTTTTCATACGTACGTCGTCAATAAACTTTTTTTCCCAGTGTTACCTCGTTACGGTTCACAAGAAGAAGATTTGAAGTCTAAAGTAATATATTTTTCTATACTCCAAAATATGGATAAGGCGGGAAAAATATTTTATTTTTATGCAAAGTTAATGAATTAATTACATTTCTTTAATTTTGATTAAGTAGTTTAGAGGTGACTTCAGGCCAAAAAAAGGGTTTTGAGGTGACTTGTAATATAGATGTGAGGAAGTAGCTTGGTAAATGAATTTTGATTTGCTAAGTTTTTTGGGAACATTTTTGCCCAAAGTTTAAAAACATGAGTAATTTTGTTTTGATCGTTATCTCAGTTAGTTTTAACTGTTAGTTGATCAAATACGCTGAGTTGGTAGTCCACATATCATTCATATAATTTTTGTTAAGGTGCAAATTTGTCTCGGAATGTGTTATCCACTTCATTTTTTTTTTCCGAAGTTAGATTTAAAACTTTCGAGGTAAATTTGCGCCTTAATAAAAATAACATTGATGACATATAGACTGCCAGCTCAGCAAATTTATTCAACTAACTGTCAAAATTAACTAAGATAACAGTTATGACAAAACTGCTCCTTTTTTCAACTTCCTAGATAAAATTGGCCTTTGGTGAAAATTTTCAAAACAAAATTAACCCTTAACTCCTTTTTTTCTTTTTTGGCAACAGAAGTTGATAAAGGAAGTTTCCAAGGGCATAAGAGGAAGAACGATGCTTGTGCATATATGATAAAGTAATTATAAAAAATTGAATCACTTTGCTAAACATGCGCATTACATTAAATTTAAATGAATCCGAGCAACATAACAAAATGTTGCTATCTAGCTTCCTGTAGTATCCTTAAATTTGATATCTATAGTACTCGTTTGGGATATTTTTTTTTAGACACTAAATATTTAGAAATCGTGATTTACGGTATACGAGATAAGTATGTGAGAAGAGTTTTATCTCGACTTAGGTAATAAGTACTTATTCTTAAAAAATAAGCTAATCCAAACAAATTGAAAGTCTCCCTATTTTTTTTATTTCATTCTTTCTTTCACTTAATCCTTTCTATACATCAATCAAATTTAAGAGTCAATATTCATACAATCATACATACTACTCGAAGACAGATTGCAATTTTCAGTTTTACCACTAATTACATAATGATAAATTGTTTCATGATCAGTGAATAATTAAATGTGTTTTCCCCATGTCTATAACTCATATTTGTGTGTGTGGATATATTGTTATATTAGTATCCATGTGTTGATGATTTCTATTTTTAACAAAAAATAAGTAACTAGCTATAAATAGATTTATATACATGAAAAAAAAAAAGGACAGTGGAGAGGACCTGATGAAACTCTAAATTATTCGTGAACATAACTTTTTTCGCAATTTTTTCCCAATAATTTTAAATAGTTCACAAGGAAGGTTGGCAAAAAAAAAAAAAAAAAAAAAAATCACAAGGAAGAACTCCAAGTAGAACCTCCTCTCGTGTGTATAGTCAGGCCAAGACATGTTTTTTTATTCCAAGGCTCAAAACCTTATTCTTTGAGTAAAAATCATCTTCTATTCAAAATCACCTCATTTTTAATTAAGATAAAATAGTGACGTGAAAATATATGTTAGGATTAGTATAATTGTTAATCCTTATAGTTTGATCAAATTTGGTGATCCCACAGTTTCACAAATATTTGGTATAAATTTAACAGATAGTCCCTAAACTGTTAATGAGTTCTAATTTTAATCTTCTTATAAAATTATAGGCATAAAATCAAAATTTTCATTTACAAAGGAATTTCCATCATGAATATGTTTTATGATTAGAATTGAAGGAGCACTACCTTCGGTTTTTAATATAAGATCTGTTTGTCTATTTTAAGAGATTAAAAAAGATAAATAAATTATTTTAGAATATGTATATGTATCCTTTTTATATTGAACTAATCTATCTGATTTATAAACTTATATGTAATCAAATAATACACAACTCGGACAAAAAAAATCAAATAATATACAACATATATTATGATTAATTAACTTATTTAACTTTCTTAACATCTTTTAAAAAATTTAATTGTATCTTATATTAAGGATATAAGGGAGCATAAAATATGGAATATTAAATATAAAAGGGAAAATGACACCTAGGTCCCAATGACCAAACAAAACACCGAAAAAGACCATTTGAAAAGTCAAAGATCAGAAAAGTTCCTAGGGACTTTTTTGTGATTATTTCCCAAAGTCAATTAACAAAGTTACGCTCATTGAAATTGCTAAACAAAAAGCACATGAGGAGAGGAGGAAAGCCGTGATTTTTATGATTAAGGAGAAAGAGAAAAACAGACAAACGCCACGTGTTGGAGGTGCAACATAGAAGGGATAAATCGTGGTGTTAATGTCGTTGGCAAAGGATAAAATCTATAGCCTTTATCTACGGGTATCGAGGTACAATAGCGAATTGAATTTTTTTTTGTGTGAACGTTGGTTGGATTGACATTGAGGGGTTGGTCAAAGGTTGGAGCTTGGGCTCAATAGTGGAGTAAGTGGTAGGTGGTAGATAAAAAATGCTAGGAATTTGCTACACATATGATCTTGACCCTTGAAGTTGGGGTTTCACCTTGGTTGGCTTGTATTTATGTTAGAATGCTTTGTTTTTGGGGAAGATTACAAAGGAACTGTTGTATCTTAAGTGGGAATGGTTGAATGTAATTGTGGTTCTTTGCTCTGAAAATGCTGATATGAAAACAAAAAGGTGTTGTAAATTCGTGCAGTTGTAGTTATTAATATGACAATTGTAATTGTTAATACAGAACCCGTACTCTGTTTTGGGCAATGTAATAGAGGGAATGCTCTGTTTTTGGGAAAGCAAACAGAGGGATAACCTTTTTTTAAGTTGATGTTGTGTTGTTGTCACAGGGGGCACATGAAATTTTACAAACTCCAGCAAGTTGGTCAATGAACTTATGAAAATAACTCATGTCGTTATGAAAACATACATAATGACTTATGAATAAGGTCATCAGCTGTTGCAAATGTGGCATCTGGAACTGTAATCAAATTGAGTCAGTATTGTGTTAAACTGATGGTAAGAATTTGTAACAGCGGGAAGTTGTGAAATTTATAAATGGCTAGAGGAAGTTGTTAAAATAACTCATCATTTTGTAAATGAAGCCTAAGAAGTTGTAAACAACGCCGTTCGTAGTGTTAAACTTGTTGATGTGGCCAAAGTTAATTTCTTGGTGCAATGACAAAAAGCAATTGTAAAACTAACTTAACATGTTATAAAAATAACTAAAGATATTGTAAAATCAATACAAAGTAGTAAACAAATGCATTTTTAGTGTTTAGCGTAGTTTCATGTAGACATGAGCTTAGTCATTATTAAAATGACTCATTATGTTGTAAAAGAAGCGTAAGAAGTTGTAGACAACGCCATTCGTAGTGTTAATCTTGGTGATTTGGCCATAGTTAGTTTTCTATTGCAATGACAAAAAGCAGTTGTAAAACTAACATAACATGTTGTAAAGCTAACTGAAGGTATTGTAAAAACAATACAAAGTAGTGCGCATTTTCAGTGTTCAGCGTAGTTTCATGTAGACATGAGCTTAGTCATTGTTAAAATGACTTCGTAGGTTGTAAAAGAAGCCTAACAAGTTGTAAACAACGACGCTTGCTGTGATAAACGTACATAAGAAATAAGTTGTTAAAATGACTTGCAGTGTTGTGAAAACAGGCTTATCGAGTTGTAAACTAAGCAAATTGTTTGTGGTGACCTTGATGTGTAAAAACGTACTTCCCTTAACTTGTAAAACAACTTGTAAAAACGAATAAACATGTTGTAAACATAAACATAACGTGTTGTAAAAGTTCGGGCTTAGCAAACTTGAAAGTAAATCATTCCATAATAACATGTTGTGAAAATAACTGATTAAGTTGTTAAAATAACTCATGAAGTTGTTAAACGTCTCATTATATAAGTATTACATTAGTGCTTTTTCTACACAAAGGCTTTCCTACAAAATATCTATATATGTACATAACAACAAGCCTTTACTATAAAATAACATCACAAATGCTACATGTCTTTCTTCCTTTTCATTTGTTGGTTGCCAGCAACAATGGACATCCCCTTTTGCGCCTGCACTCCTCATTCTTGCTCTTCTTGTTCTTATAATACTCTTATGTGAACAATATATACCCAGACACTTTTGGCTGCCTTTCTCCGTCTCCATCTTTCTTTTTTCTATTCTTTAGCATTTTCTTCTTAACGTGAAACATAATTATTATTTCAATCACCCACTAGCACAAACATAAGACATGCGATCTAAATATTTTTCATTGACCAAAGTTCTTCAATACAAGGAACAAGTAATTTATGAAGTAAATTGCAATTTAGTATCAGCAATACAAAGAACTGAGTCAGGCTATGTTATGTTCAACACATGAATAAATTAATAAGCCAACAAAGTTACAAAGTCATGATTCAACTACATTATCAGAATTCTTATTTGCCACAAAGTCAACCTTTACAAACATCTTCATTTGAGCACAACAGACAATCTAGTTATGGAGCATCAAGCAGTCAAAGCAATAAAACCAATTCCTATATATAAATTGGAAACTAATTAACATCTTATTGTTTAAAGTTTCTTATTTTTTATTTCACATAGATTTCAAAAACTTAACTTTAATTAGATTAAAGAAGTAAGGAGAAGAGGAAGAACAGCTTTATGCAAAAAAAAAAAAAAAAAAACTTCAAAAGTTAAGGATTCATCACATGGGATCAAGAACCCAGTATCATATCCATATGTAAGCAGAGACAGAAGCATAAGAAGGGCTCTCAGCTTTTAAACCAAAATTTAAATGTACAAATATCAACAAAACAAGCCAACGCATTAGGTAATATGTGCGCACGCGTGCATTCATAAAACTTTGCACACATGTTGAAGTAAAAAAAAACGCATTACAACATGAAACCAATAACATATATGCAAGCATCAACATATGAGAAAGAGAATGCCACATGCATACAAGATCAAAATGTTCATTCATCAAATTCATATGCGAATATATACGTGCGGATAAAGAGAAGAGGAGATAATGGCATAACCAAAATGCAATCACTTTCTTTGATTTCAAAAAGCAAGAGAAACTTGCATATAAAAACATGTTTATGGCAAAAATTGCAAAAAAAAAATGGAGATATAACAAAATCATATCACATGCTTATATCGAATAATACAAGAGCGACGGAGGTTGGGTCTTCAGCACAACAATAGAGCCTACGTCATAGGAGGACTGTTGACGCTACTGTTGTGAACGAACACCGAAGGCTTGGCCAACAGAGCGCGATGGAGGCTTGCGCACCGGAGGAGCAACGGTGGGCGACTCGAACAACATAGAGGGATACCTCGAAGCAAAGCAACTCTTCTGGGAATGAAGGTTAATGAAAGTTTTTAAACTTTTTAAAGCCGCAGAGTTTAAATTTTTTGAGGGCAACTATATAATTAAACTTTGAGAAATAATCATAAAAAAAATCCTTCATCTTTAATTTTTTAAAGAACCTTTTTTAATGCTTTGTTAGGTTCATGGAAGTTAAGTGTCATTTTTCCAATATAAAATGATGATAGGTGTTGGTGTGCATGGGTAATGGGACCCACCAAGCATTTATGCATCGAGTAGTGAGCTACCTGAAAGAAATGCCTAAATTGCTATATTTTGTGCGACTCAACTCTTTCATATGCTTTATGCTTTGCTTCTAAGGCATTGTTTGGCCACAGTTAATGAACTTCCCTCAAAAGCGAGTTCCCTCCCCCAGCCGCTACCTGCCCCCACCCCTCACATTCACATCACATTTATTCAGAGGGGGCGGGATATCATTAATTTATTTATTTAACATACAAATTTAGATATATACATGCACACACATATTCAATTTGCTCATATATGTAGACACCAGCACAGAATATGTTTAATCTAATATTTTCAGAATAATTTTTAAGTTCAACAATAGTTTAAATTGTGTATGTATAAAAAAAATAATGGGTTATATAATTTTTTATCTCTTAAATTTACCTTCATTTTTGTTTTGATCTTTCAAGTTTTAAATAAGAGATTTTGGTTCTTTCATAGACAAAATGATCCAGATTTTTATTTAATGATAGGGACCAGTGTTTTAAAAAGAAGGGTTAAGATGTTAAAATAACCTTCAACTTTTATCAAAAGTCCAATAGTAATTATAAACTATTTTTTGGAGCAGAAGTAACCCTAAACTTTTAAAATTGGGGTAAAACCGTTTAACTCAACTAACTTCTTTTTATTACAATTGGAAAAATTAATCTTTTGGTAGTTAAAGTTTTGACTCACTTATAATTCAGTCCCTAAATTTTTGACTTACTCGCAACTCAGTTTCTGATGTTTTTAAGTCATTCTATGTAACAAAAAATGTTAGAATACTATTAAAAATTGCTTAGGTGGATTTTACATAAATTAAAAAATAAAAAATAGGGTCATGATCCCCACCAACTTGCATCTACTCCACCTCTATTCTTCATAAACTTTTAAATGCTAAATGATGAATAACACTTGGAAGAGGATGCAAGTTAGAAAAGGTCGAAGCAAATCCAATTCACAACATACTTAGTGCAAAATTTCTCCTTTTAATAACAAATAAAATTACAAATCCTTTACATAATGTTCATAATTTTGAAGGTCCTTTAATATCAAAACATTGATCTCACTTTATGCTTGAAAGGAGCATTTGACGGATATGTCATGGACACCACATATGCCTAGCGATATTTCTAGAAAACAAAGGTGGAGGAGGACTCAAGTCGGTGAGGACGAGGGCGCTGGTTATTTTTTTAAATTATGTAAAATCCACCTAAACAAATTTTAGCAATATTTTTAACATTTTTTGCCACATATGATCACCTAGGAACATCAAGGATTGACTTGCAAATGGGTCAAAAGTTTAAAGATTGAGTTGTATCGATTCAAACTCCAGGGACTAAGTTATAAGTAAATTAAAACTTTAAAAGTCAAAAAATTAATTTTTTCTATTGTAATAAATGAAAGTTTGTTAAGTTTAACGGTTTTACCTCAATTTTAAAAGTTCATAATTACTTTTGTTTTAAAAATAGTTTATGGTTACTGTTGCACTTTTAATAAAAAGATTAAGGTTATTTTAACATCTTAATCCTAAAAAGAATGAAACTTGAGGAATCATAACTAAAATTAGAGCAAATTTGCATACCAAAGATCTTAGCGTTCATTTGGAATAGTTTATTTTTGGGAAATAAGTATTTATAATTCGTGATTCACGGTATACGAAGTAAGTATGTGAGAGGAGCTTTATCTCAGTTTACGTAATAAGGACTTATTTCCCAGATATAAGCTCTTCAAAACGCACACTTATTAAGCAAGAAAAAGCGCTCTTTGTATAATTGAGCTCAATAATGTTTGAATCTGATAGGATAAAACATTATAAGCTAAATGAAAAAATGTCACGTTCCTAAAGAAGATCCAGTCACCTCGAGCATCACCCACACACACACCTTGTACCCTCTTCCATCTTCAATTCTTTAGGTTTTTTTTTTTCCCAGCCCAACCTCAAAATAATACTTTCTCACATCATACAGACACGAGTATGTAATAACAACTTTACATAAATTCATGAAGTCAGTTAAAATTAGTTATTTTATATCAAATGTCGAAATTACTCTTAATAAAAATCATAATTAGAGGAGCTTGGTTATTTAGTTATAAATTTTTATAATTAGTTAGAGATGTTAGCTGTAGTAAAAATTAACACTTCAGACAAAAACATATTACTGTATATTATATACTCCCTCCGATCCTAAATATAAGATATAGTTTGTAGTACAAATTGTACTATAAATTATGTCATATATTTAGGACCGGAGGTAGTAATAAATAAGGATAGGAGTGAGTGCTAAACTACTATAGTAATCTTTCCCTCACTCTCGCTGTCTAGTTACAAAGCTGAATTATGTGAAAATGTAAATCGAATATGCCAAGAGATACCACAAATTAAGTTGAGAAAAATAATGTGATAAATTCGTGGGAATATCATTGACATGTATTCGAGGATAGACTTCTTTTAAAAAGGAATTGAAGTAGGCCTTGACAAATTCTACCTTTTGATTGCATCATATGTGTGTATATATTCACACATAAAAAGAAAAGCAGTCACCTAATTATGCGGAACTAGTATTACTTTTCATCTTTAATACTCCCTCTTATCTTGAATATAAGATAAAATTGATTCTTTTTGGAGAAATTAAAGAAGTTAAATAAGTTACTTAATTATATCATATGTTATGTATCTTTATATTATATATTAGTTTATTAGTCAAACTAATTAGTTTTGAAGACAAAACAAAAATTTAAATATTCTAAAGTAATTTAACTAGCTTACTTAATCTCTTAAAAAAAAATCAAATTTATTTTATATTTAGAACCGGAGGGAGTATAAAATTTAATTGACTAATTTAAGAATATTAAAGAAGTTAAATAAATTATTTTAAATTATTTATCATTTCTTTCAAACATATCAATTTAACTTATAAAATGATATATAACTTAATGATACATATTCGCATTTCAAAGATATTATTTAATATATGTTATAATTAAATAATTTATTTAATCTCTTCAAATTAATCAATTTAGACATATATTAAACATCAGAGATGGTATATGTGTTTATCTTGGGAAGCAAACACCTATACCCCTGGTTAGTCTTCCTTCATGGATGCAGATTAAAACAAAAAATTTTCTGATTTGAATAGAAGAAAATTAATGCTGCTAAATTCATTAATGCTTTTTTTTTAATGAATTCGTAAAAAAATCATTAATTTTCCCCAAAAAAAAAATATTAATGCTACCATAATGATACAAAAACAAATCAATCAACTTAAGTTGGCGTAACTGATAGAAGTCGTAGAACTCTGGTCACTTAAATAAATCATTAGGTTTAAATATCATCCCTAATATATTAACACACACACACACACACACACAATTTTGGTACTTATTACAAATCTTTTGTAGTAGAAGAAAATTTTGATCTTAAATATAAATCCACTAAGAGGATTATCAATGTATGTTTTCCAATTCTAATCTTATTTAATTCTTAGTGAAAAGAAAGACATGAATTATTTGAAAAAGTGGTGATAGATAATATTTTTCTGGTGAACTTAAAAAGTTTACCAATTTAAAACATATTTAACAATTAAATTATCATCACTTATTACCGGATTGGAGTGGTATGCACAGTAATTTAGTGGGAAACAGTCTATTATTTATTCTAAATATTCCAAAAAATATCGGATCTACTGTGACTGGGCTCCATGTGATAGTATATAACAACAAAAGTAATATATTCGTGCTTTGAGAAAAATAAGGCAGAAGCATCATGTGACTGTTCATCATTAATAGGACACATATTTTTATTATGCTAAAGTTCGTATAGCTGGATGCCAGCTTATTAGATCAAAAGAAAATAAAATATAATTAAGTGCAGATAACCCAGTTGGGGTTGGTTTTGACTTTTGACGGGTGCATATTTTAATTTTTTACTCGTATTATAATTAAGCTCCTTTATTAACAATAAAAATACAACGATACAAAGTTACTTAATTACTAGTATATCAAGTATCTAGATCTTAGTTATATATTAAATTACTAAATTTAAGTATATTATAGTATATGAAAAATTAGTTTCTTATTTAACGTGCGTAAAATATAAAGCCAATGCCAAAAAATGGACACAAAACACTTGACAATATTTCTTTTATACCTTTGAAAATTTGGTTGGCAAAAAAAAAAAAAAAAAGCTTTTAAAATCAGTGTAAGTAGTCCTTTTGTCATTAAAAAAAAATCGGACAAAAATTTTTTGATATCGAATTAAAAAAATAATTTTTAAATAGAAATTATCACGTCCAATTGAAGTTAAGTGTAAAATAAAATAAAAAAAATATTGAAACTAAAATAAATTTTATCTGGTAAAAAAATGAATTACAGTAGATTATAATTAAGAATGTCAGATAGTATACTTGTTGTCTATTGAATCAGCTGAAGAGATAAGTTCTAGATGTGGAATTAAATGAGTTAATGAGATTTAAGATAGAAAAGCACTATTATTATATACTCCCTTCGGTCCTAATTATAAGATAAAGTTGATTTTTTTGGAGAAATTAAGGAAGCTAGTTAAATTACTTTAGAATATTTTTATTTTTTTCTAAACTAATTAATTTGACTAATAAACTAATGTATAATCTAAAGATACTAAAAATATAAATACTCTAAAGTAATTTAATTGGCTTCTTTAATTTCTCTAAAAAAATTAACTTTATATTATAATTAGGACCGGAGGGAGTAATTAACTATATGTGGAATGCTAGCAGGATCTACAGGTGACAACCCCAAATCTTAAGACAAGTTTTTTTTAACAAACAAGAGGTACGATTATGAAATTATATTATTTAAATACAAGGATTGGCATGTGCATTTCCTTGTACTGGTAGTACTAAGTAGGGCTGAGCAAAACGCCCGCAACCCGCCCGTCTGCCCGCAACCCGCGAAATTTTCCCCGTTTAGGCCCGCCCGTGTATGGCCCGGAACGGGAAACGGGTTTCCCCGTACCCGTTTAAACATAACGGGGGGGTAATGGGTTTGGCCACGGGTAACCCGTTCCCGCCTGTAACCCGTTTAAGTGGATATATTTTTTTTTTGTCTAATCATCCCCAGACCAGACCGCAATTCGCATTTCGCACAGCCCCCCAAATCCCCAATTCGCCCACACCAGTACACCACAGTGCTTCGCCTTCGCTCCCCATCCGTCTCTCCCGAGCCCGACAGACCCCCCAGGCGGCCAGGCCCCCACTCCGCGCAGCACGACTGCACCACGCCCTGAGACCGAGTCCCCGACGGCCGAGACACGGCCGGCGATTCCCTGTGCGCCGCGATCCCGAGACACGGCCGTCGAGGTCCAGCAATCCCTCCGGCGGTTCGGCCCTCCCTGCTCCAGTGCTCCCTCTAGAATCTCGATCGCTATCTGCCGTCATTGCTCCAGCCTCCAATGGTCCTTCTCGATCGGCCGATCGCAATCGCCCAGTGGTCCTCTAGAATCTTGCTGTTTTTTTCATGCTTGCTGTTTTTTTAATGAATGCTTGCTGTTTTTCGTGGTGCTCAATCTCAGTTGCAGAGCAGTCTTAGTTTTTTTTCCTTGATCCTGAGCTTTGAATCTCAGCTCAGTGTGATGTTTTCGAAAAAAAAAAAATTAAGGTTTTCTTCACGGGTTGCCCCGTTACCCGTTTATAAAACCCGTTTAACCCGTACCCGTTTTTTTACGGGTTAAACAGGTAGGGACACGGGTACGGGCGCCCCGTACCCGTGTAAAGATAAACGGGCGGGCCGCGGGTTGGGTCGCGGGGCAGCCCCGCCCGCCCGTTGCACAGCCCTAGTACTAACCACTAACCAGTTAGTTTTTTTATGTAAATTAACGTCCACTTGTGTGTCCTTTGTCTCCCAATCAAATCACTTAAATTATTAACCCTCAGTATTTGTTGGATCTTTATTATTTTTCAATAGCATTCAACTATTTACTATTCAAATGTTTTATAAAATTTCACAGCAGCACAGTCGCCTTTTTATCCTTTTTTAAATCAATTTATAAGATTAGCAACCATGTTTCTCATAAGCAGCTTCACATGTTTCAACTTTCAAGTGAGTTTAAATTCACATTGGGTAAAATAGAGCTTATAAAATTGGTGTATAGGCACACTTGATTTAAAAATAAAATGTCTGGATAAATTTTTAAGAAAGTATAATTGAAAAGTAGACAATAACAGCTTATGAGATCATTATTATTTTTTTGTTCATAATTGATTTTGGCTTCTAAGGGGCGCTTTGCAGTTTGTGAAGTAATAACCATGATTTTTATTCGTAATTAATTTTTAAATGTATTTGTATAAATTTAATTTTGTATATCAAATAAACTATACTTGAGCCTTTATAATAATTACCACTGGACAGGTATAAAATAATTTTCAAAAAAATTGCATGCAACTCGAGGGTCAGGAGAAAAAAATAAAAGTGACTTTGGTTTAAGTTATACTTATATATTGATTGAATAAAAACACAACATAATGAATATTTTATCTGGGTTTGGTCGGTGGATTCCATATAAATGAATTAATTCTCAACATTGATATCATAAATTAAAAATATTTTATATTTATTTTGCTTTCTCGTTTCTTGTTAGATTCTCTGTAATAAAAAGTTGGATCTTACTTTGATTTTTGGACTCCAGGCATCCGATTCCCTTTTGAGTTGGTCATCTTCGAGGTACGCTCAAGCTATAATAATTTTTAAAACTTAAAGGTTAATATTTTTTTTATTTTTTTTTTGAAAAAGGATAAAATAATATTAATAAAAAGGAAAAGGTAACATTCCGAGTGCAAAACTGAAGATTGAATGATAATTTGTACTCCGTCTTATTCTTATCTTATGTATGATATCACTTGTGCTAAATTTTATTGTTTTTATATACCTTTTTCTTCTTCATGTGTTACATGAAGCGCAACCAAAATTATTTTAATCATATATTTTTAAAAAATATAATACTATCAATCTTATTTTTAAAATTACATGAAGTTTGATTTCGAAGAATCAATGATACTACTATTTTTATATGATGAGTCATATGATTTGATATAATTTTTATAATTGCTTCACACATGTTCCTAAATAATCCGTACTATTTCTAATTTATATATAATATGGTTACCATGTATGTACATATTTTATATTTAAATTATTCACCTAGATCGTTTATATTTTGAATGCTAATATAGAAGACCAAATTTCGTAGAGATAATTAAATTATTCACTGCGGAACTTAAATTATATATATCCGGAAAATTTGAGTTATAAATATATATAGTCCATGTATGTGCCTTTCAATTGTAATTATTGTTTTACGGGCTCTAGTAAATGGGAAGATTAGAACAAAGGACCTAAAGCATATGATATTTATTAGGAAGGACGGTAAAAATTATAATTATTTAAAAAGATCAATTACTAAAATAAAAATTTAAAAATATCAAATTGCACTTGATTAAACCTCGTGCATTTTCTCTATATTCTATTTTTAAAACTACCATGAATTTTTAAATTTCATTAAATTAAATGCAATTTCTCTATTTTTTTTTTACCATTTATGTAGGTATCTATTGAAAAAAATAGCTCAAACATTTTTCCATTTTTTCAAAATTATAACTTTCAAAGGTTGACACAAACTTTAATTGAAAATAAAAATTATATAATTTTAGAAAAACTCAAAATGTTTTATAATTTATTATAAATGTTAAAGAAAGGTTATATACATCTATTTTTTTAAAAAAAAATTCAATTTTAAACCATTTAAAGGAGGTTAATTTGCATAATTTATTTTTAAGTTAGAATAGATTTATGTGATTTTTAAAAATAAAAATTCACTTAATTTTTGTTTACCAAGAACCATGTGATGTTAATATACTTAAAAAAAGTCTAGATAATTTATTATATTTTTTACTCGAGAATGGTATATAGGATTGCCAGAGAAAAATCATATGTAAACCAAAAATTTAATGTCAAAAAACTTTAATATAATAAAAAATGTCTATAATATAAGCAAATAATAATAATATTTTTCTTGTGGGGATAAAGCTTTTTTAACGGTTAAGATATTAGATAGAAAATTTAATGTCTTCTAAATGTGTCTATTTTAGAGTTTATTTTACATAAGATTATATATCAGGAAAAAAAAACTTAATAATTTAAATGGGTTAATATCCATGTTAATAATTAAATGATACATTGATGATATGATTAGGTAGATGTTTGAAGTTAAAAAAATGATGATTTTGACGGTTGTAATTTTTCTTGAAAATAAAATTTAAATTACTTTTGAGATAGAAGGTGTAAGAGATTTAAGGAGAAAATATAGGAAGTTTGATTAAGAATAATTTACTTTTTTAAATTTATATTTTGGTTATTGATCCTTTTTGAGTAATTATATTTTTTATGGTCACTCTCAATAAATATAAATATCATTTATTGTAGATTCTTGAATCTAATTTTCCCCTAATAAATTTATGGGAAAATTAATTAGGCAGTTTTTATAGTTTCATCTCATTTTGAATTAGGTCCCTCTAGTTTTATTTCTTTTCATTTAATCCTCATGCTTTGCTATGTTAAATCCATAGGTCCTTCTATTAAGAAATCTTCAAAACACCGTGAATTTCTCTCTCCCTCCCCTACTAAATCTACAAGTTGGAGTTGGTGACTCTCTCCCTAACCATGACCGCTCATATCACATGGATAAAGAGAAGGGCTCCTTTTTCAGCCATTTCTGCTACTCCATCAATCACGATCTTGAGCTCACAAAAATCAAATAGAGCAGATGGTGATTGAAGTTTCTCAGGCTGAGGGATGAGTATATTGCAAATGAATAGCTTTGTCACAGAGGACCCTCTACCTTAAAAGCTGAGGCATCATCTTCTGGCACAAGTTAGTATTTTTATCATCATCATACAAGTTGGTCTTTTCCTCTTAAAAGTTGAACCAATATAAAGGTCTAAACTTATATGAAGTAGAAATTAAGTGAAATTTTCTTTTCTGATAGCTAAGCATTACAAATGAAAATAGTAGGCAGGATCATCTGGAAGTGATGGAAAGATGGAAGGAAGAAAGGAGCAAATCGGTGATATCAACAAATATGCAGATGGTACTATCAATGGGATTTTGCCATATGCAGCATTAAAGGGGTGCACCACGTTGATGGAGTAGCAAAAATAGCTAAAGAAGGAGCCTTCTTCTCTTTCTTGGCGTCATCTGAGCAGTCATGGTGAGAGAGAGAGAGAGAGAGAGAGAGAGAGAGAGAGAGAGAGAGAGAGAGAGAGAGAGAGAGAGAGAGAGAGAGAGAGAGAGAGAGAGTAGCCGGCTCCAGCCTTTAGATTTAATGGGAGAGGGAGAGCAAAATTAATGATGTTTTGAAGATTTATTAATAGAAGGACCTATGGCTTTAATAGCATAAAGTATGAGGATTTAATAAAAAGAAATAAAACTAGAAGGACCTCATTCAAAATGGGATGAAACTATAACGACTGCCTAATTAATTTCCCTAAATATATTTCCTGAAAAAGTTTGAGTCGTATCACTTCTGTGAATGCTAATTTTGGAAAGAGAGCGTACAAAATGTCTCTGAAATTTGATCCGTAAAAGCGACGTCTCTCTTGGTAATACAGCGACACTTACCATTTTAGTGAAAAAGGTTGTTCTTGTATAATTATCACTCTATAATTGTAGTACCAGTACAGGAAGCCCTCAGTCGTACTAACTCGTACTTCACTCCTTTTTATTTTAATTGAGAAACAAAAGTAAAGAGAAAATAACCTAAAAGGTCCCAACATAATAATTTTGAAACCAATTCGTTTGGCTCAATGGACGCCAAGGACCTCCTTAATTATTTCAGAAGCTTGAGGTTTAAATTTGGCTCTTCGTGGATATGATAGATATACACCCCGTGTGCGTATATATAAGTAAGTTATTTTCGATAAATGAAAGATGATAAAAAACACAACAATTTTGAAAAATGATACTTAATTTAATCCATTAATTTAAAAGGTAAGGAGTGGTGCTTATTTTCATAGATTGTTTCATATTAAAAGCTGTGAAATTAACTGCAAAAATAATAAATCGTGGATGATAAAATGTTAACATTTTTAATAACTATTAGTTAAATTAGTTTTGTAATGTTTTAAAATTTAACATTACAATGTGAAAAATCTGCAATTGATGACTTTCCACCTTTAACATGAAAAATGAAGAAAAATATTGAACTAATATAATATAGGGTTAAGGGTAGGGGTGGAAACAGGTCAGGCGGCCTGTCAGGGGCCTGTAACCTTGCTTGTGATTGGCCTGTTCAGGCCTGGCTGGTTAGGATAAAACGTCAGGCCAAGGTAAAAATAAAAGCTTGTTTTACTTAATAGGCTAGGTCAAGGCCTATTGCAGGTCTGTCAGGCCGGCCTAAGCCTATTAAAATATTTTTTTAAAAAAATCAAATAAGGGTTAAAGGATAATTTCGCCTAAGCATGTAAATTTTAGCCTATTTTTGACTTGTTTAAGGAGGCCTGTTTTCGGCCTATGGCTTGTTAGCCTATTTTGCAGCGAGGCCTGTAGGTTTATTGGTTTGCTTAAAAAATTTTAAAAATTCAAGCCTCCTTAAAAATTGTTTATCGGTTAGGTCAGCCCTGTGAAAAGGCCAGGCCTAGGCCTAAAAATTGGCCTCCAGCAGGCCACAGGCCAGGCTTAGGCGAGTTTGTGCCTTAACAGGCCAGATCTGTTAAGGCAAAAGCCTGGTCTGGCCTGGCCTATTTCCACCTCTAGTTAAAGGGAAAAAAATACCTAAAAACTTTTATCAAAAGTGCATCAACTACTATAAACCTTTTTTGGGTGTAAAAGTAACCATAAAATTTTAAAAGGGGGACAAAAGTGACACCTTCATTAAAACTAACTAACAGTCGTTAACTTCAACGAAAAAATACCAAAATACCCCTGTCTAAAAAAATGGTTAAGGGACAAAAATACCCATAAGATTTTTTCAAAAGTACATCCACCACCATAACTTTTTTTTAGATAAGAGTATTTGGTACTTTTGCACTGGAGTTAATTGCAGTTAGTTTTAACGAAAGTGTTGCTTTTGCCCTCCTTTTGAAAGTTCATGGTTATTTTTTTACCAAAAAAAAGTTTATGATGGTAGATGCACTTTTAAGAAAAGTTTATGGGTATTTTTGTCCTTTAACCCTATAATATATATACACACGTACATGAATTCTCTACTAACCTCCCAAAGTTTGACATTGATATGATCAATGTTCTATCATAGATTAAATTATTCATAAAGTATATACACAAGGATCTTACGTTATAGGGGAAAAGGTAAATAAATACCATATGAACTTTTAAAACTTAAAAAAGTTTATTAACGCTTGCAAGGATAGAGAAATCATCTGGCAGGAATTTGAAATATCAAAGTTTAAGTGAAAATATTTAAATGCCCTAATCTTTCTTCTCTCTATTTTCTCACTTTCTTCTCTTTCCTATTTCTCTTGATTTCCTTCCCCACCGGCAGCCACCTCCATTGCTCACTGCCTCTCCCTCCGGCATCCACTTCTATCTCATTTTCTCCCTTCATCGATATGCTAATCAGATGATCTGCAGCCACAATAGAAGCAGAACTCGTGGCTGAAGGAGAAGAGACGATGATCGGTGGCTATGTGTTTCACAACCATCTTGTTGGCAGCCATGATTAGTAGGGGAGGTCGGGAGGAGGATGCAGCGGCGAAGCCAAGCCGTGGATTTCCCTTATATAAGAGACGATAATCGGCGACTGTAATTCCCAACCATCTCGTTGAAGGCTTGGATTTTGAACAAAAGAAGCTCCCAAAGGCTGAGAAAGCTCCTCTAATGAGGGAAGGCTGAGACCTACAAAATCTACATCTTCAAGTTGACATCTTTTCTGATAAGGCTGGGAAAGCTCCCGAAGGGCAAGGCTAAGAAAGCTCCGCTGATGAGGGAAGGCTAAGACCTACAAAATCTACATCTTCAAGTCAACGTCTTTTCATGTTTTTTGCCTCTGATTCTTGGCTCTTGGGTATGGAGGAGGAAAATAATAAGGTTAAAGAAGGGAAATGAGATTTTTTTTTTAGCTATGATTCTTGGCTCTTGGGTATAGAAGTGAAGAAGGAGGAGGTTGAAGAAGGAACATGAAATTTTTTGGGCTCTGATTCTTGCTCTTATATGTGGAAGGGAAGAAGAAGAGGGTTGGAGAATGGAGGTGAAGGAAAATGTAAATGGAGAGAATGAGCTCTTTTTTAAAAAATCTCAGTGACTACTTAAGTATAGGCAATAACAACCTGAGTATAGCAATTAACAACTTGCGTTTAGAGATTAACATCTTGGGGAGCTCAAGTTGTCAATCTCTATACCCAAGTTGTTATCACCAAGATTCAAGTTGTTAATGATGCCGGGCGTTATTAACAACTTGAGTATAGACAATGACAATTTAAGTATAACAATTAATAACTTGGGTTTATAGATTAACAACTTGGAGAGTTTAAGTTGTCAATCCCCATACCAAGTCATTAATTGCCTATTCTTAAATTGTCAATGATGCTTAATAAAGATAGTTACTAATTGTTATACTCAAGTTGTCAACAATGCCAGGCATCATTGACAACTTGAATATAAACAATAATAACTTCATAATAGTAATTAACAACTTGGGTGTACGTATTGACAACTTGGGGAGTGCAAATTGTCAATCTTTGTACCAAAGTAGTTAGTTGCATTATTGGAGATGTCATCGGAGCTCCGACGACAGGTAGGCCGGTGAGGTGGGCCTGCCGAGCGGCGGCGACCCTCCAGCAAGGTGCCCTTTTCTCTCTGTTTTTTTATTTGAAAAATTGAAGGGTATTATGATAAAATCACCAACACTTTAAAATCAATTTGGTCCCCTATCATCTCTATGTCCTTTGTAAGTGTTAATAGATTTTTTTGGGTTTTGAAAGTTCACATAGTAGTTATATGTCTTTTCCCCTACATTATATCTATAGATTAAAGATGACTTTCTCTCTTTCACAATCACATATTTTTTTGTGTGTTTTGAATGCGGGAGATGTGTTCCATGAGGGTAAGATTGTCAAACTCACGAGTTTGCTTAGTGACGTAAAATCGTACTGTAGACTCAAATTGCAAATTCATAAGAGTATATTTTTATTATTTATCAATAGTATATAATTAAATAATTAAAATATAAAAAATTTGACAACAATTTGATTTAAATATGTTTTAAATCTAAATAATTGAAATTAAAACCATCAACATTAATAATTTATCATACCCAACAAAATTTTTTTATTTAATTTATATATAAAGCTAATGAGCATTGTCAATACCCATTTCTATTTCGATAATTGGAGAGTAATAAAGATGGAATTTAATGGGCATACATAAAAGTATAATTATACTGATAAAAATATTCGTTTACAACCCAAAGTCCTTCGTTAACGAAATACAGAAAATACATAAGAAGTTTAATATATATAAGATGACCCAAAATATCTAAGGCATAAACTAATTATAACCACTATCTTGTCCTCGCCTCGAGGCACATGCCAATTACTTCTCGACGTCTACGCCTTTGCCTTTCGATCCACTGGCACCCACTGAGATGTTTATTTAAAAATAGGGTGAGATTCCAAAGAATTCTAATAGAGACATGCTATCGTTCATAAAAAATGCGAAAAGTAAATATGATATGTGTCATGTATGCATCACTTAATGAACAATATAAATATATCATCTGCATGTATACATGAGTAGGGCCTAGCCCTACTAATCTGCACCGGTTGGGTTCTCATCAACTCCAGTGTAAGTGTCTCTGGCACTACTGGCCCCTCTCTGGGCAAAACATGTAGATTAATCAAGTACATTTACAACAATGATAACCACACAATCATATAACTATGGCATGATGTATGAAGGATAATATTTCTACCTCAGCTTTATAGATTCCTCTTTAGATGTGTCTCGTAAAATGTGTTGTTCTGGCTTTCGACTTAATCCTAAAATATTAAATGTATAAGAAATATGTCATAACCTATCCAAATATCATTTTAGACTCTACCATATTGTTTCTTGTAGTTATATTAGTCTATGGTAAAAATTTACCAAAATGCCCCTGGAACCCTGGCCCGGCCCGATGGCATGTTTTTCCAAAATTTTGACTAGGGCTATCTTGAATTATTTTTGCCTAGGGAATCCATTTTCTGGCTCAAAATTACCAAATTCACTGTCAAATTATGAAAATACCCTTGACGGCCCCTATTTCAAGTTTTAATGGCGTTTTCGTAATTATGCTTTTTCAGCATCTACCAAAAAAGTGATCAATTAATTGGAAAATAATTAATCTTGGGCTAAATTGGCAAAATTATGATTTTGCTATCACCTTTGTCATTTAACTCATTTCTCGAATTAATTTGCCCATTTTCTCATAAATATGAATCTTTCAAAATTCATAAGATCCAATTTCATGCATATTCACCCTTTTTATTGAATTTATCAATTAATTATAATATATTTTTAGTGAATAAAAATTTGGGATGTTACAAGCATGATAAAATCAAAAAAATTAGTACGAGTTTATAAGTAAGTTAATATGATTTTGTAAGCTAAAAACATAAACGTGAATTTGTGAGTTTGACTGAGTTTACAACCAACATAAATTTAAAAGTGACTTGACATAATTTTATAAGGTTGAAATGTAAAACAGTAAATTCAAAGAGTCAATTCATGAATTTGATAACAATGTATTAGAGGGATTTCCAAAGTGGACAACTTCCATGCATATTGATTTTTCTTTTTAAAATGTCCAAATTCAGCGGCATCAAGTTTGGACAAAAGTGTGTAATGGCATGAAATAATTTTTTACACAATTATCTAGGAGTATTTGATAATGATTTATATTTAAGTATTGTTGGTATAATATATTTCCTCCGGTCTTAAATATAAGATAAAGTTAATTT
The DNA here is from genome assembly GCA_963855925.1 of Inga laurina. Taxonomy (NCBI): domain Eukaryota; kingdom Viridiplantae; phylum Streptophyta; class Magnoliopsida; order Fabales; family Fabaceae; genus Inga; species Inga laurina. The sequence continues at coordinate 2,997,168 of OY979711.1, read as the reverse complement.
TTTTGGAGAGATTAAAGAAGGTAATTAGATTACTTTAGAATATTTTTATTTTTTTCTCAAAACTAATTAGTTTGACTAATAAACTAATATATAATCTAAGGATACATAACATATGATATAACTAAGTAACTTATTTAGCTTCTTTAATCTCTTAAAAAAATCAATTATATCTTATATTTAAAACCGGAGGAGGTAATAATGATGTTTCTTGATGTGATTTATGTAACGTTGCCAGTGAATTAAGGCTTTTCATTTGAACTGATGAATTTTATGAATATAATATTATTTTTTCTTTATATCATAAAAAGATTAAGTGAGCTGAGCGGGAGATATTTATAAGATTAAAGCATAATTTCATTCTCAAAAAATATTTGTAAAGCTATTTACGAATCACCTATCACAAAATAAGATGTTTCCTATGGTCTTTTTTATAAGAGTAAAAAATTTAACTGACTATCTTTTTTACAAAAATTTGATAAAAATTGTCTAAAATTCAACAATTTTTTTTATGATTGCCCCCTCATTAACTATACATATTATATCAATTCAACGGTTGGTGATAGTTATACTCCATTTATTCTAATTCTCTACTCCACTTGCTCTCGCATAAATAATAGCACAGATAAAAAATTTAATTCAAACATATTTATTATTTTTAATTAATTTTAATCATTTTTTTAAATTATATAATTCGATTAGTAAACTTTTACAAATATATCAGGAGGGCGTAGTAATTATCTTCTCACTAAGGTAAATAATATTTTTGACCTTTGAACAAAAACACACTCATATATAAATAAATATATATATATATATTCTTTATAAAAACAAAACATTTATTTAACTGGATGCCTGTAGGAATTTTTTTAAAAAAAATAAAGAAATGCTTGTGGTGCACATGCCTTGTACGCCAAAACTTAACCCACAGACTTCTTTTACATAAAAAAACAGTAATAAAAAAACTCTATTTGTGCACTGTATATGAGGGATTTTTTGTTTTGGGGGGTAATTGAAATAATCATGAACTTTGAGACCAATGGATCCAAATGCTTTAATATTTGGGGTCCTAAAATAGAATATAATTATATTATATTTGATAAGCCAGTACCTGCCCTAGGGAAAGCAGCCAATGGGCCATTGGGAGCATTTAAAGGATAAAATAAAATAAAAACAGTGTCGGTGGGTTCATGGACTTTCTGATAGATAGAGCCTTTAACCCCTTTAAGCCTCTATCTTTCTTTTGCGCCAAACACAGCCTTCTCTGCTCACAACCAAACCTTATCCTTCTCTCTCTATCTCTGGAACCCTCTGCCACATCTCGGACCACAGCGAGCGAAGAAGGAAGAAGGTGGAGAGTGAAACGATGAACGGAGGCGAATCATACGGTGCCCTAGAGAACCAGTACATACGGAGACACCACAAGCATGAGCCCAGGGAGAATCAGTGTACTTCTGCTCTGGTCAAGCACATACGAGCTCCTGTTCATCTTGTAAGTGGTTGCTTGTGTTGTTATATTTTCGGATCGGAATTGGTTATTCGTGCTTGATTTCGCTTCTGAGCTTTGTTTTTGATTGGTTGGTCTTAATTTGTTTCGTTTTTCAAGGCTTTTGACTTTTGCCTTTTCAAGATCTGAGCAATTCCGCTCTTTAGCCTTAACGTTTCCCTTTATGGATTCTCTCCTGGTCTTGTCTCTTTCTTCATTGCTGATTTCTGTTAATCGAAAATCGTGAGAGATAGGATAGTTTTTTGACTTCTCATATGTGTGGTTATGAAGTCAGTTATGGCAACAAATGTCCTTCGTTCATATGTCATGACCGTTTCTCTTTTTTCCTTGTCAGATTCCGGTTAAATTTCATTTGGATAGCAAAAAACGACGAAGTAGGCGTTAAGAGCTTTCTTACTCTTGTGTAGCGCTTTGAAGTTTTTTTCTGATTTGTTTCCAGAAAAAAACCGAGCAAATGCAAAGCATTAATATCTTAACATGTGCTATTTTATCTCCTTTTTTGATGATCAGCTGAACTCTAGGTTTAGTGTCAATATATTATAGCGTATATGTATTTCATCGTACGTTTCTTTATTGTGGGAAATTTGTGGCCGAAGAAAGAAACTAATTGATCTGACTCGGAAGTTTTTTTTCTCATATCAGGTGTGGTCTCTTGTTAGAAGGTTTGATCAGCCTCAGAAGTACAAACCTTTTGTGAGCAGATGTATCATGAAGGGAGACCTAGGTATTGGGAGCGTTAGAGAAGTGAATGTTAAATCGGGCCTTCCTGCTACAACTAGTACTGAGAGGTTGGAACAACTTGACGATGAGGAACACATTCTTTGCGTCAAGATTGTTGGTGGCGACCACAGACTGCGGGTATGACTGTTCTTCCGTTACCTCCCTAATCATGTTATTTTTCTAATTGATTCTTATTGCAAAAATAATTGGAGAAGGGGAGTAATCAGAGAAGGTAAACGTTTATGCTTTATCTGAACGAAGCAGAGCTTGTGTCCTCCACTCATGGTTGTTAAATCTTCTGATGAAAGTTATACCCGCATTATTTCTTGAGCTAAAACTGAAATGCATGGAAGTTAGAACGATCACCCTAATGACCCTGCATAAGCGCATGCTATGTCTCTGTGTGCATGTGTTTGTGTGTGTGTCTTTTTGTGCTTTGTGGAGCATACGAGATTTCTGCTACTGTTGAAATGTATCTTTTTCTCTTACTGCTCAGTGTTACCGTTGGAAATGCTACAAGGTACCTCATCCTGATATGATATTGGGTATAATATCCGGGATGTTTCTCTTTACTTCTTATAATTATGTCATTGGCCTATTTCTGCCATCATATAGATGAGAAATTGAGTGAAATGAATGTGGAATAGAGAGCCAATGGTTTGTTTTCTTGTATTTACCTAATCCGGTGTTTTGGTTAGAGACTCAAGATTACCTTGCTTCAGAAGATTCTTACGTATTGGATGCACTGCTGGTATCTCTCTAAAGTTTTGTAAATGTGCTCGGTACAAGTTAATTGATGAGATGGTCAAGATTTACCTTTGCTGTTGTGCAGGTGTATGTATTAGTTCTTCCATTCTTCTAAACTTATATAGAGTGCAACTAAACGATATTATGTGAATTCTGCAGAACTATTCCTCTATAATCACAGTCCATCCAGAGATCATTGATGGAAGACCAGGAACAATGGTGATTGAATCATTTGTGGTGGACGTACCTGATGGGAACACCAGGGATGAAACCTGTTACTTTGTGGAGGCGTTGATCAGATGCAATCTGAGCTCCTTGGCCGATGTCTCAGAGAGGATGGCTGTGCAGGGTCGGATTGATCCCATCAACCATTAAGTAGGTCTAATGGGAGAACACGGTCGGGTTATGCAACTATAAGATCTGTGGCTTTCTAATCCCAGACCAGGTGTAGAGATTGGTTGGATTATTCCTTCCTCGTTCTCAGAAGTTTTGGGTGTGGGTTGCTGCCAATTTGTATTTCAATATCAAGGACGCCTTTCCCCTACCATCCCCATCTGCATATACTTGAGAACAGCTAAGTTTCTCCTCTTCAGTTTATGCGAGATGAGATCCCTCAGCTTCAGGATGGGAGCGGGAAGCGGTCCTTTGTTCTCTGCTATTCTTACTGGACTATGTGCATGTTGGTGTGTTACTAGAGCTATTTGTAAATATTTATGGTGGAAAAAAAACAAAAATAATGAAAAAAAGAACTGCAACCTTTGCTGTTTCGTGTTCATTAGCAAGATATCTGGACTGGTAGGAGAAAGACCCGTTAGTTGCTGCTGCCTTTGTTGCTCTTATCTCTTGCTCTTGTGTAAGTTTAGGATTTTTTTTTTTTGTTTGTTAGTTGATTTATTCACTTTTTTCCTCTGTTTTTGAATTCAAGTTTAGGACACACATATCCAGCCAACTTGTTCTTCCCACCTCACTTTTTCTATAAAAGAAGGGCCCTGATACAGTGATACCTCAGGAAGAAATCGGGGGTGGGGTAGGGGAGAGAGAAATGTAGCAGTAAGAGATTATTTATTAGCATGGTTTAATGCAATTAGTGAAAGCTTACTCGTATTAATAGGAGGTAGGATGATTTATTGCAATTAGCGGATCAGTGGATGCTTACTCGGTGGAGATTATTAGCAGAAAACGGATTAAATTTTCCTGAAGGCATCTTCAATCCTATCTTTCAATTTTTTTTTAAGATGCGTAAATTGGCCAAGCTAGTTTGGATGGTAAATACAGCAAAACATATTAAACATCAAAAGATTGTAGAAAGTTTTCCCGTATTAGGGGAATACATCCTGAATGGGCCACTAGTAAGACAACCAGACGTTGAATTAAGTTCAGAGTATCCTTGGCTAGGTAATCAGCACACCTGATTGTATGTCACTATGTATAGTGAAGTTCAATGTCTTATTCGAAGTAAAGTAAATCCCTAACTGCATTAATCTCAAGTCTTAGTGGATGATGAAGACCACTATCCTACATAACTTGATGATACGCCTCAAGAGAATCTATGTAAGCAACAACTCTTGGAAATCCATATTGTCTGCACAGTTGAAGACCTTGGCATAAGGTCATAAACTCAACAGTAGGAGGTGGAATAAATCCTAGTTTACGCTGTGAACTGAGGACCCAATTGCCTCTATGATCTCGAACAAGTCCTCCACATGCTGCATTGCGGTGAGCGTCAATTGAACTATCTGTATCTAGGCGAACATATCCTTCCTGTGGTAATATCCAGAAATGGTCATCTCCAACATTATAGCAAAAGAGTTGATGCTTCAAGGTATCCGAAATGCTAGATTCCATGATCTGATATAGGCCACCATGAATAAATTCATTAGGTTGAGCTCGAATTCCTTCCATGACACCCTTACATTTGTTTTTCCATAAAAGCCTACAGATGATGTTGAATATCCGGATCCATGGCCAATGATGAAAATAAGGTTTTCCCAAAGAAAGTGACAAATTATCCTTGAGTCATACTTGCAAATCAGAGCGAAAAAACTAAAACGATAGTTAGGAGCAATAAAATGTAATCACACTGCTCTCGCAATCTCACAGTCATAAAGAATGTGTATAATGGATTATGTTTGTTGACACTAAAAAGGACACTCCTCACTAACTGGTAAGCCGCTCATACCTCTGAGTGAATTGGTAGGAAGTCTCTCATGAATAATTTGCTAGAAAAACATCTTCACTTTCTTCGGAACAGGTAACTTTCACACTTTCTTCTACAGAGCCGAGCCATTCCTATCCCGCTGAGTATAAATGAAATTATAAGCAGCCCAGACACTAAATTTGCCATCCAAAGCATTTCTCCAGCAGAAAAGATCATCTTCAGTTTCACATGGGGGGAATCCGAATTATAATATTGATCACCCAGTCTGGGAGGAATTCCCTCCATTTTGGAATGTTCACACCCCAGTAGGTAAGACAAAGTCCTTTAATTTGGCACAAGGATTTAAATAATGAAAATTATGATCGACAATCTAGATTAGGGGTTCATCAAGTGGAGTCCATAAAACCCACCAGGCATTAGTTGTAGTTCCACTACGCAAGGTTCTACCAATTCCACTATAAAAAAATGTCTCAAACAGTGGTAATACTACGCCACACCCTAGATGAATTAGACTTTTTACAAACCATGGGATAGGCGTTATCGCCACATCCATACTTTCCCTTTAAACAATGAACTCAAAGGGTTTCTGGTTAGGTTAAGAGGCCTCAACAAAGTTTCATGATGAAAGAAAAGTTTTGTTTATAGAGATCTTTAATACCTAAGCCTCCCTCCTCTTTAGGTTGTTTGATTTGATCCCAAAAAATAAGATGCATTTTTCGACTCTGTTGACCTTGGTTCCATAAGAAGTTGCGACTGATCTTCTCCAATTCCTCCAGGATGCCTTTGGGAAGTAGCATGGTTTGCATATGGTAGCTAGGCAAGGTTGACAAGACCGCTTTAACCAAAACTGTCTTGCCTGCCATGGCGAGATATCTCCCTTTCCAGCTTGTCAATCTCTTTTTTGCTCATTGCATGATGGGGAAATAAATGGCCTTAGTAATCCTATGGTATAGAAGTGGCACACCAAGATATTTACCAAGATCACATGTGATCCCCACCCCCAGGGAATGACTTAGCTCAAGTGCCCTATTAAAATAGACATTGTGGGAAAAGAATACTTTCTATTTAGCCAAGTTTACTTGATGTCCTGGGACTTCATAAAAGCCTTGCATAGTGTCCCGCATCAAATCAATCTGGTCCTCGGTAGCCTCACTAAACAAGAGAAGATCATCTGCAAAGAAAAGATGAGATATTGGAGGAGTATGACCTTCCCTGACTTCCTTGTTGATCAACTGACCCAGGCGCTCTATACAAAGCACAAATAAATAGGGACTTAGAGGGTCACCTTGACGGACTCTTCAAGTAGGGCTGAAACCCGGAGATTTTGTGCCATTCCAAAGAATCTTCATGGACACTAAGGAGGTACGAGCCATATGAGATTAACCAACTCATCCCGTATCCCAACACAGATAAGAGTAGATTACAAAAACTTCCAATCTAGACGATCGTAAGCTTTCTCCATGTCAAGCTTGATTGCGATCACTCCTATTTTCCTTCGCCTACTTCGCATAGTGTGAATAGCTTCTTGTGCAATGATAACATTATCACAACTCTAGCGTCCGGCAATGAAACCATATTTTTGAGGTTGGATCAAGTATTGCATCGCCTTCTTCATTCTCTCTGCAATAATTTTTGTAATAATCTTAAAGATGACATTACAAAGAGAAATAGGGCGGAAGTCCTTTAAAGTCATGGGATTATCAACTTTTGGAATGAGAACAATGTTAGTGTGGTTGATATTCTTAACCCTTTCAGGTTGAATCTCTCGAATAAGCGCACATGCCTTATCCCCAATGTGAGTCCACTGGGAGTGGAAGAATTGTGCCTAGAGACCATCCGGGCCAGGAGCTTTTAGAGCCCTCATCAGAAAAGCAGCATTTTTGATTTCAGTCTCCTCCACTGCTTTGTGAATCAGGACATCATTAGTGGGGTGTAATGACGGATAATTGGCATACCAATGTGTGGAGTTAGGAATCTGATTATCCCTAGTATAAAGATCTGTAAAAAAAACTTGGTAGCTATGTCTCTTAATTTAGTCGAGTCAGTAACCCAATTTCCTTCGTCATCTTGAAGGGCTTCAATGCGTTGCTTTTTCCGTTTAATCAACGTTGAAGTGTGAAAAAAATCTAGTGTTCTTGTCACCCCAAGCAAGCCACTTACATCAAGATTTTTGGTACTAAAGAAGTTCCTTCTGGGTATATAATTTGTTATAGTCTTGCCAAAGCTGTTTCTCTAGTTTGAAGAAGCCAGTAGAGGTATTATTTTGTCTAGCTCTATCAATACCCTCTAATTTGTGAAGATGTCTTTTTTTTTCTAGGAATACTACCAAGGACACTATAGTTCCATTTGGAGGCCTCATCTTCAAAGATCAAATTATCCTGATTTCAAGTCCTATTATTCCAAGATTTACAGACCAAGTCAAAGAAACTATCTTCCAACGCCCAGATAGGATGATAACTAAAACGACGTTTGGTGTGTTGAATCGGGGAATTGGCACCAGTTGAGACAAGCACAAGCCTATGATAAGATTTATAACATAGTTGGTGAAAGACCTTACCTCGTGGATAGTTGAGCTCCTACTCAAGGTTGCCAAACACCCAATCTAGTCTTTCTTTCACCCTTTGTTTCTCCTATGTAAAGCGCTCACCAATGATAGGTATCTCCAACAGATTTGAGCTACTTATACAATTTGAAAATTGTGTCATAGCCTGAAGAGAAGGTACAGTATCTCCTACCTTATTCGCTGGAGTCAAGAAAGTATTAAAGTCCTTAATAATCATCCAAGCATCCTTACTATCCTGGGTAATATCTTGCAAGGAACACCATAGATTCTCTCTTCTACTAACCCCTGGCTCCCGTAAACAAAAGTAACAAAAAAGAAATCATTTGTCCACTTATTTGACACCTTATAGTGAACAAGTTGGGTAGTAGAGAACAGATAATCAACTTGAATATTAATATCATCTCATAAAATCCAAATGCCTCCCATAAAACCAGTGGCCTCCAACCTAATCCAATTATTGAAGCCTAATTTATGGGTAATAGCATCAGCCCCATGACCACTAATACAAGTTTCAATTAAGGCCAAAATATCAATATTATTAGTATGAACTAAATCTTTAATGATGCGGGGAAAATTCCTACTCCCCACGTTCCTACAATTCCATGAGGCAATTATCATAATATAAATAATACTAGGAAACAAAAAGTAATACTTACTGATCACTAAGAACCTTGTCAACTTGTGTGAGTTGCTCTGCCAAAACATGTTGGTTCCCTACATCAAGTGTGGCCTCCATAAAATCATCTCCAATGTCATCATCTAATGAAGTGAATAATGAAGGCATAATGGCAGTACTTAGTGTAACACACATACTTTGTTCACATTTTTCCTTAGTAAAAGCATTATTTGGAGTCATGTCCTTTTGATTAGGGCCTTCTAATAATAAAAAAGGTTGTGTCTGGCCCAGGGTGTTGCTGTGGTGCTTTCTTTTGGTTGCCCACCCGGTTCACAGGAACTTTACCCCGACTACATCCTGATCCGACCCGCGTCGCGCACCTGGCTATGGTGGGAGAGTCTACCAATGAGAATTTTCTGCATATACAAGGCTCAAACCCGAGACCTTGTTTAAGCGGAACCAAACCGCTTACCACTTGAACCAACTCCCATTGGTAGCAACTGTGGTGTTAAAATAGGAGTAGTAGCAACTTGGGTTAAGGAACCACCCACCACTAAATGTTTCTCTGTGGCCCATATGAGAGTTAGGGGGCCCATAACGTTTTTTCCTCATTTCCTGGCCCATCACACTTTTTTCTTTATGCAATTGAACCTTCACTCCTTGTCCAAGCCCATCACGCAAGGAAGGCCCACTCTTTTTCTTTTCCTTTCCAATTTCCTCGGCCAAATGGCCATGCTTCTGCTGCACACTTGGATTGCTGCCTCCATGCCTTGAGATCCATCGACAATTTGAACCCAGGGTGTGGCCCACGTCATTATCACCTTCAGAATCGATCTGCGCCTCTGCTCCATGGTGTCCCATCACCATACAGCCTTCTGCCTCTAGGTCGACGAGAACGTGAAATCGCGTGGTGCCTCTGCTGCTCGCCGGATATGTCACCGATCTGGTACTACTCCCCTTCTCTGCCGCACTCCCCAACTGAGGTTTCCTACTCGAAATCCGAGCACGACTTGCATTCCCCACAAGCATCCATTCCCCAAAAGGTTCATCGGTGTTGGGTTTGTGTGGCGGCGGCATGGGTTTGTGCGGTGGTGGCGTGGTTGCTGAGTCTGGTGACGCCATATCACGATATGTCCAGGGGCATTACTCTTTGCGGTGGCCAAAGCGGCCATAAGAAAAGCAGATGAGCCCCAACCCTTCATACTCCACCTGGTAGACCAAATGTGTGGCAATCACTCTTGAGACAAGCTTCTTCGAGAGATCGAGCTCAACATACTTGCCTCTTTCAATTCTTGCCTCTTTCAATTTTCACAGACTCTGAGGTAGTGGCAAATGGGGTAAGCAAATCCACTTTCATTGATCTTCCAATATAATTACCCAATCTTGTAATAAATTCCTTGTTATAACACTGCATTGGGATATTGGGTATTCTAATCCAAGTAATAATTCGACCAAGTGGGTTATTGTAAGGGTCAAAATTAGGGGACCATTTTTGCACCAAGATGGTGTGCTACTGCACCACCCATGGATCCCCATATAAGACTTGCTGATATAATTGCCCCTACCCCTCTTTTTGTAAAAAAGGGACAAGGAAATAATTGTTGAGCATATCCATAAGATCAAACTGAGAAGTACGCCAGATACGGCTAAGGTGTGCCTTCAATGTGTAAACATTATATTTCTTGCCTAATATAGTTAGAATCAATGCAACATTCCAAGGGCGGCACCAAGCATTGTATTCCTCAGCCGTAACAGGGATAACTGGGTGAATCTGCATAAGAGCGCACACTTCCTTAAAGGGTTCCGACAAATCCCATTCCATGTTAATAGTGTCAGACAGAAGATCCTCCTCTTCCATACAATCACCTCTATTGGCTATGCCATTAAAACCCACAAGGGAATCCTTGTAAGAAGTAGTATTTGTTTGAGGCATCAGTCGATGGGAATTTGCATGAACCATAGAGACAACATTCACTGGAGAAAGTTCATTAGACGTAGTAGTATCCATGGTGATGCAAGAAGAATTATTTCTTGATTTTTTAGTGCTACCACTGACTAGGACATCAAAAGGCCGATACGGTGGAAGCTTCCGATGGTTCTGGTCATCCATGTTGGACGAAAGGAAGGAGGCGCAATATTCAAGAGAGAGCAACCGAAAACGCACTTTCTATCTTTCAAATTTAGATCTTTAATAATTCTATATTTTCAAAAGAAGAGATAGCACACAAACATAAATGTTTATTTCTTCTTACGTAAATCTTTTATAATTTAGTGATTGGTTATTTTTGTGGGTTTAAGAGATTCGAAATATTCTTTTTTGCACACAAATCTACTCTTCTAGTCTTTAAGATAAGATATATTTGGAGAGTTGATCTTGATCTTAAATATAAAATAAGGTTTTTATATTTGTTAATTTTTACTTAATTTACCTTATTGATATTCCCTCAGCAATAATCAAGGAGGAGAGGGAATGGAGGAATTAAGGAAGATGATGAGGGTGTTTTAAAAAATATATGGCTTACTAACTAATTTAATTAACTTCTTTAATCTAATTAAATTATATAAATATGTCTTATATTAAAGACCGGAGGGTACAAATTTTTGCCTTGCAGGAATTTTTTCCTTTTCCTTTTAGGGTGAAACCATGGAGGAAATCTTGGTTTCCTTTTTGATATTTTCCCCCCGCAGCTTTTAATAAAGAAACAGGCTGGTGTTCATCAATTCATATCCATAATGGAATGTTTTCATATTCACTCGTAGATGAATGGTATTATTACCTTTACATAATATTATTTTATGGCAAAGGTTGACTTGAATCATTCATAGTTTTATTAACAAAATTTAATTTTCAATGAATATTAATTCTGACCCCAAAAGAGAAAAGAATATGTGTAGCATAAAACAATATTTCTCACTAACATTAACTTTACGTGGAAGATGTTAAAAGCATTTGAGTAAAATAAAAAATGTATAGTAAATAAACAAGGGTTAAGGTGTAAAAATACACATGTGATTGTCCTCGAAGTGCACCCAATACCAAATGTTTTTTTTAGGTGCAACAGTGACTATGTGGTTACAAAATAGGTGCAAAAATATCTTTTGACCGTTAGTTTGACTTTTTGACCTTGAAAGTGATGACGTGTACGATGACATGGATGCTAGAGTAACATTTTGGGAAAAAAAAAATTGCTGACTGGTAAAGTTTTGCAATTAATATTACCCACATTTCACTATTTTAGTACCACCTTCGCAGAAGTAGATTCAAATCTGAGTGCAGAGTGCTTAACTCACTCAGCAGAGCTGTTGCCCTAAAAAACATACTGATTCCTTAATTTTTTCCCAACCCTAGATTCTCAATAGTATTAAATTAAAATAATTATAATACATATATTATATTACTAATTTTTATTAAATTATATGATTTATTAGGAAAATTTGATTTTCAGCAAGTTTTTTTTTTTTTTTTTTTTCAGAATGTCACTCCAGCGTCCATGTCATCACTTTCAGGATAAAAAAGTCAAACTAACGGTCAAATGGTATTTTTGCACCTATTTTATAACCACATAGTCACTGTTGCACCTAAAAAAAGTATTTGGTGTTGGATGCACTTTGAGGACAATCACATGTGTATTTTTGCACCTTAACCCAATAAACAAATATATAACATTATCATAGAGATTTTGATTGGCCAATTCTGCAGCGTTTTGATTCCATGAATCAGATTTTGCCTTTTGCCTCGAGACTGAGTGAAGGAACCAAATAGGGGTGTTCATGAGGCCTAAATGCCCACCCGAGCCTAACTAAAAAATGCCTTGTCCGGCCCTAAAATATATGCCCATAAATTATTTGGGCATATTCGGGCCGGGCCAAATACCGGGCTGGGCTGGGCACTTGGTAAGGTGTGCTGCCCTGCCCATTTGGCCCTACCCAATATGTGTATATAATTATATTTAAAAAATATATACATTGTATATATAATTGAACAAGTATTTACTTATCATTCAATTAGAATTTAATGAATAAATATATTTTGTATTTACTAGGCATATAGACATAGTTTTTCATACACATATTTAATTAAGAAGTGGGTAAATTGAGTTTTTGAAAAGTAAATTATTTTCAAATAATAAGAAAATAATATCTATTGAGTTAATTTGTTTTATTGGCCCATGACATAAAATATATTTTTGAAATATCAAACTACATATTTTTTCTGTATTATTATTATTATTATTATTATTTAATACTTCATTATTTTTCAATTTTTGAGAGATTTTTGGGCACACAAGCCCGCCCTGCCCATCCCCGTCCCCACCCAAAATTATTCAGGCTTTCATTGGGCAGGGCCGGGCAACGGGCCGCAAAATGCCGCCTGTTCTTTTTTCGGGCTGGGCATCGGGCATGGTCCATACCCTACCTAACCCTGCCCATGTACACCCTAGAACCAACAGCCTTGAAGAAATCTTAAAAGGGCAAAAAAAAGAGGAAAAGAACTCGAAGAAACTCTCTTTTGCAGTAACAAGTGCCCAAGTCATAATGAGAAATATGAATTACTTCAAAACACCATTCCTCCTTGTACTATCATTTCTTTTCTATCCAAATCATAAAAGTATTATAATCACATTTACAGAATCCAACATGCTCTTCGTATCATGTATTAAAAAATGACAATGACTGAGTGCTCTTGCCTACACTTCTTACTACCACCTATCATTGCAGGAGCACTTTCCATTAACAAAATGGTGAAAGCGACAACCATCCTTGAGGAAAACACTTCTATTTTTAGCCAAAGATATGTACTTTGCTGCTGCATGACAATCTTGGCAAATTCTTGTGTTCTTAACAACCCTTATAGGTTCGCCATATTTGGACTTCATCAGTGCATATGTGATAGCCAACTTCTCTGTGTGACTGAGCAGAACCTTCTCCTTTTTACTGTCATCAATGTTCTGATATACACATTCAATATCAGGAACATAACCCAGCTTTCGGATTTCGGAAATCAAATGATATAGCTCAAAATAAATGTCCCCTTCTTCTGGATGTGGTTTCCCCACTGTGGAGAACAGATGAATTGTCTGATTCACTTGTGTCCAGCTCCATACATTTGGGGTCTTCATCCCCCGGGCGACCATCGATTCTTTAACACGCTGCACATCCGCCCATTGGTGTAAAGCAGAATATAAGTTCATCATTAACACATAATTTGCAGAATTGTCTGGTTCCAACTCGAAGAGATTTTTTGCAGCGATCTCTGCTAGTTTTACGTTTTTGTGAATTCTACAGGATGCAAGAAGAGCACCCCAAATACTAGCATCTGGTTCCATGGGCATAGTGTTTACAAAATCCCAAGCTTCATCAAGATAGCCAGCTTTTCCCAGAAGGTCTACCATGCAACAATAATGCTCAATAGTTGGGTTCAAGTTGTAATCTGTCTTCATACTATCAAAATACTTCCATCCTTCATCAACTAAGCCTGAATTCTTGCAGCCAGAGAGAAGAGCAGTGAAGGTTATAGCAACAGGCTGGATGCCCGTTTCGCGCAGTTCATTGAAAAGATTCATCACCTCTTCCCCATGACCATAAATGGCATATCCCATCATCATGCAATTCCAACAAGGAAGTGTTTTGTTCTGAATTCTTCTGAAAATATCAATAGCCACTTTCAATCTACCTGCCTCACTGTACATGTCAATGAGGGCTGTGGCTATATATACGTCGTCCACAAAACCGAGTCTCATGCTTAAGCAGTGTATCTCCTCTCCTTTCTTTAACAAGGATAGGCCTGCACATGCAGATAGTAAGCTGCAAATGGTAGTAGGGTTTGGTTTTACATTTTCCGCTTGCATTTGGCTCAAAAACTTCAGGGCATCCCAGTATTTCTCGTTCTGTGAACATCCCGATATAATAGCAGTCCAGGAAATCACATTAGGAGTTAATCCTGAGCTCTTGATCCGATGAATTACAGCCAAAGCTTCCTCACTATAGCCACACACTGAATACCCTGACACCAAACCATTCCATGTCACCAAATCAGGTTCTATACCTTCCTCCTCCATCTGAGTTAATAGTGTTTCAGCATTATTAAACTGGCCCTTGAAGGAATAGCCAGATATCAATGAATTCCAAGCACAAATGTTTTTGTTCTCTGTATTATCAAACACTGCTTGAGCTTTTTCTAAGGAATCGTTCTTGACATACATATCCACCAATGAAGTACACACAAAGACATCATAGTCAAGCTTATTTCTTATAACATAACCATGGATTTCTCTCCCTAAAGTGAAGAATCCCAATTCAATGATCGCTTGTATGGCACTGGTGACCGAGCAAGAATCTGGCTTGAAGCCTGCACTTTGTAGTCTCTGGAAGATGGTGAGGACTGAGTTGTATGACCCCTGAAGGAGATGGGCAGACAAAAGAGAATTCCAAGTTATAATGTCTGGTTTGATACCCAATGACTCCATTCTTCGGAAGATATCCCACACATCATTCAAACTGCCAGTGACAGCATGACTTGCAATTATTGAGTTCCATGAAGACAAGTTATGATCTTCCATAGCATAGAAAACTGTTCTAGCTAGTTTCAGTTCATTGTTTCTAGAGTACATGCTAATTAAGGAGTTGCAAATAGACACATTCGATTCCAAGCCACATCTTAAAACATACCCATGAATTTGTTTCCCTTCGTTAAGAGCTCTTAGCTTCCCACACGCTTGAAGTAACTTCACCGTGGTTCCACAAGTGGGCTTGGCAGAAGATAGCTGCATCCGATGGAACAATGCCAAGGCTTCTCCCCAACGTTCACTTCTCAAGTTCACTATAATTATTGTATTCCACAAGAAATCTTCATGTTGTGGTGTTTCATCAAACACTTGATTCGCTTTATCAACACTCAAGCACGTCCCATAGAAATTGATCAATGCACAATTCAAGTGCACGTCAAAATCTAGGCCTCTCTTGATCATACAAGCATGAATTTCCAACCCAAGCCACAAATCCATCAAAGTGGAGCAAATTTTCAGAACTACAGTAAGAGCTCTACTATTTAACTCCACTCCTATATTATGCAATTCCTTGAAGGATTCCTGAATCTCATGGGTTTCACCGCCAAAACTTTCGAACTCGTCCACAAAAGAATTCCAGAGAAGATAATTTCTGGTAAAACCTACAAAGAACACTTTTATTGCAGAAATAAAATCCCCAAATTCTAAGTAGTACCTGATCAACCTTTTATCCATGGCTTGCAAGTTCCCCTCAAATGGCATTTTGAGTATCTGAGCATGCAACATTCTGACAGATTCCAAAGTCCTAATCTGACCCATGTTATCATTCAAAAGGTGAGAGCTCGAAGAAACTTTCGGCGATGAAAATTGAGTAGAAGCAAAATTCGAGGTATCTATCATTCCCTGAGGAATTGAAGCGGGAAAATGGCTTCGAGGTGGCAATTTGGTTCGTCGATGAGGAACAGAACAAGGAGTAAGATGATGAATATGAGCTAGTTTATCCATAGAGCTTTGGCACTGAGAAGAAAAGAGAAGTGCCATTGGACAGAAATAATGGGAGGTATGATATGATAGTTATACGAAAGAGGTCAAGATTGAGTCGTTCTTGAATATTGATTCATTTCTTTTTATTATTTTATTTTTACTACAAGATTCAGGGACATGATCTTAGGTGTTCGAAGCAAGAAATTGGATTTTGTGGATAAGGTTTATCCTATTCGACCGGCAAAAAAGAGAGGGGAAACTAAACAGTGCCGAACCGGAATTCCTCCCCTTCATAAAAGTATTCTTTAGGGGCATATTTAAATTTCACTTCTATCTTCTTCTTGTGTTTTTTTTTTGGCCAGCAAAATTTCACTTCCATATTTGAGAACAAAACTCATGTAAAAGGGTGGAATGATACCTCCTTATTGCAAATTTTTAAGAGAGCTGTGAACATATTTGATCTGACTTTCTTTCCGCCATATTTATGTTAATGCATTTTCTTTTTTTTGATAATAATAAAAGGAAACCCAACATTATCTAACCCTTCTCCTTCACAATAATCCGTACAAGCGCTTCAGGCGCCTCAGTAACAAAATGAACTCCAGGCATTGACGATAGCCCCTCTTTGGCAAGAAGATCCGCAGCAACATTAATCCATCGGCTAACATAATTAACACTTACTTCCCATTGTCGCTGAAGCAGTCCAATGGCTTCTTGAATTAGCAGAGAATCTGCATGTATCTCCACCTCTCTTTCATTTAGAATGAGCGAGATTGCTTCAGTCGAGTCAGATTCAAGGATGATCTTGCGAAAACCCATGTCCCATGCAATTCTCAACCCATGAATGCATCCCCATAACTCGGCAGAGAGTGCATCACCCTCAGCACAACTAAATATGAATCCTCGAATGAAGTTGCCATACTCATCACGGATGAGACCACCCGCTGCGACGACATGGTTGTACTGAGAGAAAGCTCCGTCTACATTTAGTTTGACCCAGCCCGGCTCTGGCGGGACCCATGAAAACCTAGTTCCTCCACTTGGTACATTGGTCATTCCACCTTCCACAAGCTTATCATGTGCTTCTCGGATACTGCGAATCATAGCTTGCACACTAGACATAACCATACTATTCAAGATGGTCTTACTTTCAAATACGAACAAATTCCTTCTTCGCCAAATCCACCAGCATGTTATAGCAAATGTCGCTCTCCATACTTCATCTCCTCTACAATCATTCATCATGAGATTCCATTTCAGCCACTGTGGGAATTCCATTGAGCTAAATCGTTGCCACTTCATTTGAGGCACAATGCTCCTCCATAGGTTAAGCGTGTTTGGGCAGTCACGTAAGACATGGAGCATATCTTCAGTAACCGAGCAGCATATCGGGCATTCATCACTACTACTCAACCCTCGTTTTTTCCTAGAGGCATTTGTAAGTAACCGTTTATGTGCTACAAGCCAAATAAACATTCGACATCGTTCCGGAACTCGTAACTTCCAAATTTTACTCCATAGAGGATCTGAGTCATTTCCATCAGTACGAAGAAGATCATGAGCTGAGTTAACCGTAAATGAGCCACACTTTGTCCATTTCCATCGAACATTGCCATTAACATCAGTTTCTACACCACTTTTGACTTTCTCCCAAACCTGCTTAATTCCTGACCAAACATTAGAGCCCGGTCTACCAGGGTCAACACGAGGAATGAGATCCATCCCACACTTATACTTGTCTCGCACCACTTGAACCCAAAGAGCGTCTTTCCGTTTGACAAGATTCCATCCTAACTTCATCATATATGATTGATTCTGAGTTCTAGAATGTCTCAACCCCAATCCACCTTGTTTCTTAGGTTTACATACGTCATCCCAAGCAATTAGTGGAATCCGTCGTCGATCGTTTGAACTTCCCCAGAGGAAAGCTCTATTGCATTTATCTAACTCCTCACAAGTACTGGCAGGTAGGGAAGCCGTTTGCATAGTATAACCCGGAATAGCTGAGGATACAGATGAGATAAGAGTGACACGGCCTGCTGAGGACAGATAATTCGCTTTCCAAGTAGCAATGCGAGACTTTACTTTGTCAACCACATCCTGAAAGGTATCTTTAGATGCTCTTTTGTGATGGAGATTTACCCCAAGATATCTACCCAAATCTGCTGTCATAGTGAAGCTCAAAACTGAGCTAATCTCACTACATCTTGTATGATTTACATTTCGGGAGAAAAATACTTTCGTTTTCCCAACATTCACCTTTAACCCAGAGCTAGCGCAAAAAACCTCCAAACATTGGTGTATTAATGTAGCTTGTGTGATTGAAGCTTCAGCAAATAATATTATGTCATCCGCAAAAAATAAATGTGAGATTAAGGGGCCAGTTCTTGTTAATCTAATTGGTTTCCAATCACCCTGATCCACCATTTGTTGAATCAAGTGGGCCAACTTTTCAATACACACTACAAACAGATAAGGAGAAATAGGGTCTCCTTGTCTGACCCCTCTGGAGGCCTGGAAGCACTCAGCTTTATCCCCATTCCACAAAAGTTGCATGTTTGCTGTTGAGACACAATTAGCAATTACATCCTTGATATGGTCAGGTATGCTCAACTCTGATAGGCAATTCAACAGAAATGTCCAGTTAACTCGATCATAAGCCTTCTCAAGATCAATTTTTATTGCCATATACCCCTTCTTTCCCTTCATAGTTCTCATGGAGTGAATTACCTCTTGAGCCACAATGATATTGTCACTACTATGTCTTCCAGGCACAAAACTACACTGGTGCGGAGATATAATATGAGGGAGAATAGGTTTAAGCCGATTGACAATCAGTTTAGTAATCACTTTGTAAATCACATTACACAAGCTTATCGGCCTGAGGTCCCGCATTGTTTCAGGAGGGTCCTTCTTTGGGATAAGGACAATTAAAGTGTTGTTAACCTTTTGAATCACCTGCGGGTTAGCAAATAGAAATTTAATATAGGAAGTAACAGACTTGCCTACCGTATTCCATTGATTTTGGTAGAATAAGGCATTAAATCCATCAGGTCCCGGAGATTTCATTGCGCCCATGCTGAACAAAGCCTCTTTAATTTCCTCATCTTGGACATCCCTCCCACACCATCTCAGTTGAGCATCATCAATATGAGGGTATGAGACTTGACATTTCAACTCAGGTCTAGATTGATTTTCCTCTGTGAATAATTTAGCAAAGAATGTCGTAGCCATTTGTTTTATCACCCCATTTTCATATTGCCATTCTCCAGACTCATCACAAAGAGCTTCAATTCGATTAATTTTCCTTCTTCGATTTGCACGAGCATGGAATTGGCGAGAGTTACGGTCACCATATAACGTCCATTCCATCCTTGCTTTCTGCGCCCAGATGAGAGATTCTTGAACTAAGACATCCTCAAGCTCTTTCCACAACTGACTCTGCAATTCCTCATACTGTTGTAAATTGCCTCTCCGTGTCATGGCTCGGTTGAGACCATCTAGACGTCTCAACAGTTTCTTTTTTCTTGCTTCCGTATGGCCAAAAACCTCCTTATTCCATTTTGAACAAGAAGTAGCAAAGTGCTCTATATTGTTTGTCCATTCCCCTTCATTTCTCCATTCCTGTTTAACAAATTCAGGAAACGCATCATGTAATACCCAGGATGCAATAAATCGAAATGGTCGGCTCGAATGCCCCTTATTCCGAGCACGATCCAAGTCTATCAAAATCGGTCTGTGATCTGATTTAAAGAATGGTAGATGTGAGACAACTGCATTCGGAAACTGATTAAACCATTGTTGATTTGCAAACATACGGTCAAGCCTCGCCGCCGACTCTCCCCTCTTCCACGTATAGCATGGGCCTACAAACCCAGTGTCGCTCGTATTAGTTGTTAAGGCCCATTCTGTAAAATCTTTATCACATGGAGTGGGGGAAACAGCAATTGATCTCCTCTCATTTTCAAGCAGGGTAGCATTCAGGTCTCCTCCAACAATCCATGCACCATGTGTGGTTTCTTCTAACCTTAGTAAATTATTCCATAAACCCCGACGCACCAGTCTATTTGGGCTAGCATAAACAACAGTGAGAGTCCAGAATACATCACTACAAAACCTTAATTGGAGATGAATAAATTGATGATTCCGTTCTAAAACAATGACATTGCGAATACTAGAATCCCATAAGCACCATATGCCACCACTATATCCCTCAGAATCTATAATAGCTGAACCGCTGAACCCAAACTGGTTAATACGATTCTCTGTTTTTTCTTGGTCACACCGAGTTTCTAAGATAGCCAAGAAGCTTAACTGATAGTGTTTCCTTAAATCACGAACCAGAGACGGGAAATGTCGAGCTCCAGTTCCTCTTGTATTCCAAATCATCAAATTCATAAGGAAATAATGACAGGTGAAACAAGTGAGGAACCTACCTCTGTTAAGTTATCCGTTTCCTCCATCGCTACATCCGTTTGTGGAATTTTGTTAGGAATCGACGCATCACTGATATCTCTATGAACCATAGTATTATTATCTTGTTCTTCAATGATTTGGTCTGCTTGGCTTCCATGATCCTTGCGTGTCCCTGCAGAAATGATGGCGTCACTCCCTTGGTGCTGCATATCTTTATTTACAATCTGTCCACTTTGATCAGGAGCAACATGTGGGCCACGCTGAAGAATAGAAAAAGAATTATTCATTTCAATTGTTTTATCAGGCGGCCCCACATTCACATTATTTTTGACCTTTGTACGTGAAGGTGGAGTGCTTTCTTTTCCTTTTAGTTTATGCTTTGCCTCACTCCTCCTTTTTGATCCAACCGGGACCCACTCCTCAAATGCTTTATTATTTTCCTTGCTCAACCCTTTCTGCACCACTTCCGTAGTTTTTTCTTTATTCCTTTCCTTCCCATTGACTTTAGCACGTGATTCCCTCCTTTTCTCATCTTTATTCAAATTAACACCAACATTCTTTATCACTCCCTTATCAACTCCCATAATTTCCGCAATGACATCACCTCCTCGAAAATCACGCCTCAATATCTTCAGATTCTCAAACGGACTCCTCTTCCCGTTTCCGCCATCAGCTCCGGCCACCTTCTTTTCCTCCGGGTTATTTGAACTTCTAATCTCGCTTTCTCCCTCCTTTGCTTTACCTAGCCCCGAGTGTACTCCCTCCAGTGTTTGATTCATTTCATCATTGTCATTCCCAGGTTTTTCATGGCTTTGGGGGCACTTATCTTTTTGATGTCCATATCTTCCACAGTTGAAGCAAACAAGATGTAGACCTTCATAGATGATAAGTCTATCCTCACCAAAAGAGTTAAAGGTTGGCAAGAGGGGCTGCTGCAAATCAAGTTCAACACAAATACGAGCAAATCCTCCTTTATCATAAATGGATGTCGAACGATCTATCTTCAAAGTTTTCCCAACCATATTTCCTATCCTTCTCAAAGATTCAATGTTGTACAATTCCATTGGTAAATCCGGTAGCCTAATCCATGCAGCGATTCTCCTTTGTAGATCTGCTTTCCAAGGATTGAAATTTGGTCTCCACCTTTGTACAATTAGGTAGTGATCATCTATCATCCATGGCCCTTCTTGGTACGCATAATCTCGATCTTCCTTTGTTGTGAAGGAAACAATGAAATATCCATTACTGAGAGGTATGATTTTCATAGGGAACTGAGGCTTCCACATTCGGTTAATGCGATCCCATATGATATGTCTAGGGATTTCTTCCCCTAAAACCTTAATGATTAGGGAATTCATCCATGGTCTACACCAATCCGTGTATTCCTCGTTCGTGACCTGCAGCTTGGGTGAACATCCCCTACACCGGTTCTCATGCCTTTCCTCATCATCTGATCCTTCCGAGTCTACCTTTTCATCTTCCTCCGAGTTCTTCTTTCGAAAGTAGGCCTTCCACCCCCTAACAATGTCTTCTTCTTCATCATGACGGACCAGGAATCCGGCAACACCAGGAGATAGCAGTGAGTCCCTATACGATATGCCACCATTACCACGCCTTGTCTGGTTCTGACCTTGACCACCTTTCCCATCCTTCTCCGACCCATTCTCATTTGGACGTCCGAAAACGAAGTCACCGGTGATCTCTGTCTGGCCTCCTTTGTCTCGCTCTCTCCCTCCACCACGATCCCCACCACTCTCGTTTCCTCCGCCACCATCTTTACCCACTCCTCCATCCTCCTTACTCCCTCCGCTGTCTTTTCCGGCAGCATATGTAAGCAAGACATTTCTGGTACTTTATAGAGAATATGGATTAAACTCATAAACGATTGATGTACCTATGTCTGATATGTGATCTTTTTAGTGTTTGTTTGGATTAGTAGTAGAAGCTGTTTTTTTAACGTAATTTACAGTATATGAGATAAATATGTGAGGGATGTTTTATCTTCATGAAGGTGCTTCTACAAAGGTAACTCAAACAGACCCTTACTCTTGCATTATAAGAATATGCGCAAAGTCTAAAACTTTAATATAAAAAAATAAAATTTAGTTTAAGTTGCCTAGCTATATCGATTCTATAATTACTTCAATTATATTTATTATTTTGTTATTGTTAATTGTTAAAATATATATATGCATTTGTAAAAGTTAGCTAAAAACATCCGTAAGTGTTTGAATAGGTTCTTATAATATAAAGTAGGATTTTTTAATTTTCATACAAGCTTGTTATTTCACCTGTGAACTTGAACTAATGATATAAAGAAATTGACTTAAATTTCCACATATGAAAATATTGATTATAAATAATTATCATTACTAACTAATATTAATAAATAATATTACGAAATTATCTTTCCTTGGTTGATGGATAAATATGTGTAATCTTTTTTTTTTTCAGCCAGAGATATGTGTAATCTTTTTTTTTTTTTTGTCAGAGATATGTGTAATCTTTACCTTGATAGATCATAGATGTATGCACTTTTTTGAGCATGTGTCATGTGTTATTTTTTAGTCATATAAAATTCATGGACATGCATGCGACGAGATGTGAATGAAGCCATAAATGAGGCATTTAAAAAGAATCCAAAACCCTGTACAAATTTATTCCACATAACTCTGCAAAACTCGTATCATTAAAAAAAAAGGTCGACTGATTAACTTTTTTCTTTACCGAAAGAATATGATTTTATTAATAAACCAAAACATATACGAAAGTATACATCAGAAACATATAACCAACAGCAATTAACACTACAAAAAGCTAAAGTCTATTACATAAAGCAAAACACAAAGCACCTATCATAGCCATTTTAGCCAATCCCTTCCTGCGCAGCATGTTGTCTTCCAGAATCAGCACCAGCCCCAAGATCTCGGGTTTCCCTTGCATCCTGAGATAAAACGTTTGCTAGAAGAGATGTTGGCGTCACCACCCACCTAATAGGGCATATCCCTTTTCTAGTTTCATTAGCAACCACATCAGCTGCTTTATTTCCTTCTCTTGACGAGTAGGAAAGAGACCAATTCTCCTTGGACACAAGAAGATTCTCCACATCTTGCGGTAGAAGACAACATTCCCACTCACCCCCAAACATTCTCCTATTCTTCACGTAGTCATATATTTCTTTATTATCAACTTCAATGATAGCCCATGATACCTGCAACTCCTCCATTAACATTAAAGCTTTCCTTAGAGCAAGAACTTCAGTCATAAATGCAGAACATGACTTAACCTTTTCCCCAAATCCCCACAAAAACATACCTACATGATCTCTGCATACAATACCCACTACTGCCTCCTTAGACTCCAGTATAAACAACCCATCACAGTTTACTTTAACAACCTCCATAAGAGGAAATTTCTAGTGCCTATCCCTTGAAACCATGTTACTACCTGATGCAGAGGGTACCTGAGTATTAACCAACCAGAAATCCGTAACATATTTCCTAGCCCTTTCAACAATGCTAATCGGGTTAGGTTCAACATGGTTAAAGACAAACTCATTTCTGCATTTCCATATCAGCCATAAAATCCAGAGAAGCAGAGAAATATCACTATTAGTTAGTTTGCACTTGGGATTAAACAAATCAATGCACCCATTTTTAAAGCAAACAATATTAGCATTATCAATCCTAAGAGATAGGCCACACCCAAACCATATAGCTCTGACCCAGGGACAAAAGAATAGTACATGTTCTGAAGTCTCTTCCTTCACACCACAAATCCTACATAGAGGGGATTGACCACATTTTTTTCTAAATAAAGAGGCATTGGTGGTCACAATATCACTCAAGCAACACCATACAAAATGGTTAACCCTGGGCAACACCTTAGCTTTCCACATATTCTTCCAAACCAATTGAGGTATACTCACCGATGAGCTAGCTTGCACTATTGACTGCTTTTCCTCACTTCTACTAGCTTGGTACCCACCCCTCACACTATATTCCCCAATTCTTGCTCCACTCCACATGATTCTATCACTACTAATGCTCAACCCTATAGGGATTTTCCCAATCAAATTAAGTATAAATCCATCCACTTCATTCCTCAATGGCCCTAAATTCCAACATCCATTTTCAATTAAACATGCCACTCTGTCATCACTTCAACAAGTATCACCATATATTTGCTTAAGTGATCTCCCTCCCAACCCTTTGATCCACCAATCCTTCTACACCTTAGTGCCCACTCCATTCCCAATGACCCATTTAAGATCCTTTATGAGAAAATCTCTTCCTACCAAGATGCTAGACCATACCCAGGAGGCTTTGTAACCCTTAACAGCATCCAAAAAGCAATTATTAGGAAAATAAATGCATTCAAAACCTTACACCACAAACCATCACCCCTATTCATTAACCTCCATGCAGTCTTAGCCAACAAGGCCATATTCATAGTCTCAAAATCCTTAAAGCCCATCCCACCCTTATATTTAGCACGTTTGAGTTGTCCCCAAGCCTTTCAATGGATCTTCCCTCCATTTCCTTCACCACTCCACCAATAATTTACCATCGTACTATCCAACTATCTGTAAGTTTCTTTAAGAAACTTAAAAAACAGGACATGGGAAACAAAGGAATTGCTTCAACCACTGCTTTAATCAAAATCTCCCTACCAACAAAGAAAAGAACATTCCTACTCCATCCCTGCACCTTTTTACTCACTCTTTCCCTAACAAAGGCAATAGCTTGCTGTTTTGACTTACCCCAAACACTAGGTATGCCCAAATATCTACCAAAATCTTCCATATCACGTATACCAAGGGTCTTACACACCAATTGTTTCACATCATCAGGTGTATTACTAGAGAAGAAAATACCTGATTTGGCTAGATTTGACAGTTGTCCAGATGCATCATAATATAGCTTCAACAAACTAGCCAGCTTCCCACAATTCTCAAGACTAGCATTCATGAATAACAAGGCATCATCTGCAAAAAAAAATTATGAGACAACATAGGGCAGCTATTAGACAGCTTAATACCTCTCAAATATTTGCTCTCAACACTCTTATTAAGCAAAGAGGACAAAACATCAGCCACAAGGATAAACAAATAGGAGGACAAATGGTCCCCTTGTCTCAACCCCCTAATCGGTTTTAGAGAAGCTACTTTTCTTCCAGAAAGACATAGATTCAAGTTCACCGTAGACACACAATTCATAACTAACTCCACCCATTTCTCACAGAACCAACCCCATTTTTAATAATATAACCCTTAGAAAATCTCATTTAATCCAATCGTAAGCCTTACTCATATCCATTTTCAAGGTAAATCCATACTTCCTACCACTCCTTTTCCTCCTCAAATAATGAATCACTTCATGAGCTATCATAATATTATCATGTCTCAATATGCTCGAAACAAAAGCACCTTGATTTTTTGAAACACAAACATCCAAATATGGTCTTAATCTATTAGGAATTGCCTTAGAAACTATTTTGTAGGAAAAATTGCATAGACCAATAGGGCGAAACTGACTTACCTCATTCGGCTTCTCAGTTTTAGGAATTAAAACCACATTTGTCTTATTAAGCTCCACCATACTACATTGTCCTTCAAAGAATTCTTTAACCATCTGCACCACCTTTTCCCCCACTTCTGACAGGAAGCTTGATAAAACTTGCCATTGAAGCCATCCAGGCCAGGCGCCTTTGTCCCCCCAAGCTGAAAAACAGCTTCTCTTGCCTCTAAAGCCGTAATTGGTGCCATAAGGAGATTATTTACAGAATCATCAATTCTACAGTCAACATACCTCAACACCTCATCAAAGGATTTGCAACCAGAGGCTATAAAAAGGTCAGAAATATAAGAGGAAAAGCAATTTGAACCTTCGTTATCTATCCAGCTTCCATCTCCCCTTTTCAGCCTTAAGATAGCATTCTGTCTCCTCCTCTTAATAGTAGAGATATGAAAGAACTTAGTGTTCTTATCCCCTGTACGAAGCCATGAAATTCTAGATCATTGCCACCAATACTTCTCCTCACGATTCCAAATGTTCTCAATTTCAGCTGTCAAGCCTTCCACTTCCCTCACTTCTCCTTTGTCAACTCCCCTTTTCTACACCTTTGAAGCTGCCTAGTCAGGTTATTAATCAGTTTTATATAGTTCGGAAATTCCTTACTACTTAATTTAATCAAGACCCTTTGATTTAAGACCTTTAGTCGCCTCAGGTTAAATCAAAATAAACCAAATTATGTAGTGAAGGGCACAACTCGAGTTGTGTTCTTTTGAGGAGCTTTTTATTTAATTCATAATCTAAACTAAGTGACAAAAAACATTAAGATGAGTTTTAAATTGTTTTTTTAATAATGGAAAATAAATTAGACTACTATTTTTTGGATTTTTTAGAAATTGTTGAGATAACTAATGAAATTGTGATTTAAACAAATTGATGATGAATGCTTCTTGGAAAAATGGAACATAGGTTATCCTTGCTCGAATTGAATTGGGAGTTAAACTACTCACAAAGTCAAAAATCAAACCTTAGCAACTCGCTAAGTCTAGTAATATTAATTAGTGATTATCTATAGGACTCTAGCTAGATAATTACTTCTTAATACACTATTCAATACCACCTAGTATGCAATTTAGGATTGGATTTATGCCACTTGCTCCTCTGTACAATGAACATTCAACTGAGATATTCAAATAAAATTAAAGCAGTCATAATACTCATTCAAACTATGAAAGAATAACACAACCACATTAAACCAAAAAGGGAATATAGAAATTTAAATCTCAAACCACATAATCCAATATAAATTACAATTGTTCAATCCAAACTAAGATAAACAACTCGCAATCTCAGTAAATTAACTACATAACATAAAATCCTAACTCAGGAAATCCGTTACATAGTTAAATCAAAAGATTAAAACAAATAACTCCCCTGAATGTATCTCTGAAACTCAAACCAATCTTCCATCCCCAAGAAGCAAGAAAGAATTTAGCCTCTTATGGAATCTATGACAACTACAACTCCTTTAAGACATCATAAATCCATGAAAGATGAGATAATGGAAGGAAAAGAAGATAAAAGTGTTGGTGAAGCTTGGTGATGACGTCTTTTCTCTTCCTCTCTCGCGTCTGTGGCTAGGGGTGAGCAAAACCGAACCGAAACCGAAAACCGAATCAAATTGAATCAATTTCGGTCTTTTCGGTTCGGTTTTTCGGTATTCGATGTATGTTAGGTTTTCTTCGGTTTTTCGGTTCGGTTTGGTTTTTTTTAAAAAATTCGGTTTAAACCGAAAAAATGAAAATATTAAAAGAGTATACCACCATCGAAAAACTGGATGCAAGACAAAGAATGATATATCATTGAATATTCATCTTTTTGAACTTTTGTTATGCTTTCTTTGGATTAAGTAATGTTGAATACAATTATTTTGTATCTCTAAAAAATCTTCCTATTTTTGGTTTCATTATTGGAGTATTGGGTACTCCAAACTACATTGATCATATATGTAATATGTTGTTTATGCTTTGTTTTATATAATCTTTTTTTGGATCTTGATGAGGTTATTCAATTTTATAATTTGTATTAATTTTTGCTGGTTGAAAATTCAGATATTTGAAGTAAAAAATGAAGGCTAAAAAAATTCATTTTTTTCTTACAAAACTGAAACCGAACCGAATAATTTTGGTTATTTCAGTTCGATTATTTCGATTGTTCGGTTTCGGTTCGGTTTCATAATTTCCTTTATTTCGGTAGTTTGGTTTTTACCAAAAAACTGATACTCACCCCTATCTGCGGCTGCTGCTTCCGTCTCATTCATTGCGTGAAAGTTGCTTGTGTCTCCAGATCTGCCGCAAGAAAAGCCCTCTTTTTTTTTTTTTTTTTTTGCGATTTTAAAATCTAGGTTAAATCTCCACAAAGTTTCGGAAAAATCCCTCCAAGATTTTGTCCCAATCAGATTCTCCAAGATTCTGTATAAGAGGCGTGAAAAAAATCAGTTTTAGAGGTGAACACGGTGACTTTTGGATGTTTGGACCAAACTGCCAATTTGGGAATTCGGTGTCCTTTTCTGTAATTTCCGCTGATAGCCAAATGAATGGTTCCAGTGATGATCTTCGGATTTTGGGACCCAACTGGAATTTTTGTAATTTGGGGTTATGTTATGTAATTGTTTCTTATATTTTTCCTCCTGAAAGTGACAGCTAATATTACAGAAAAGGATTTTTTTTCCTATCAGAATTGCCTTGTAGCCAAATGCAGAATTTTATTTTCCGTTTCAGTCCTTATAAATCTTTACTTTTTTGGTCCTTCATATCCAACTTTTCCAATGTAACCTACAATTCAAATCAATATCTTGTAATATCTTCATTCAAAATTCAAATTTTAAAGAGCAATCACAAGATTATAACAAATATATCTTTTTAAGATTTATTTTCACATAATCATCTTTAATTCAATTTAATTATAATAAATTTTATTTAGCCCAAAATTAATGATAAAATTCCTAAATATAATATTAAATATTATGATAAAATTGGGATATATCACCCTTCTGCAGTTATCTAACCTCTCAGCAAACTCATTTACCCTGTCATCCAGCACCTCATCTATACTCCCCCAACCTTCCCTCACCACCTCCAAAAAATCAGGATGCTTAGCCCAACTATTTTCAAGCTTAAAAGTATGCTGGCAGAAAAGCACAACTCAATAACTAGTGCATGGTGATCCGAACCCATAGGCTCCTCATGAAAGACTTGTGCTTTAGGAAATACCACTCTAAAATTCACAATAGCTAGAGCGCTATCAATTCTTTCTCTAATATGTGCATTACCCAATCTCTTATTACTCCAAGTGTATTTGGCTCATTTGAATCCCAAATCTATAAGCTCACAATTTGAAATGAACTTGTGAAAATTCAATATTTTTCTAACCGACTTTGGATTCCCTCCCCACTTCTCATTTTGAAATACTAGCTCATTAAAATCACCCACACAAAGCCAAGAACTATTTATTTGCCTAGAAATATCACCTACTTTCTCCCAGATTTTAATTCTTTCCCCCTCCTTAGGAGGCCCATATAGGAAAGTAACATACTCTGGCAAAAAACAAACACTAGAGGATACTTTAGTATGTAAAATATTTTTTGATGAAGAAAGAATGTCCATAGTCACATCTTCAGACCACCATAAAGCCAATCCACCACTTAAACCCAATGGCTCAACCACCCATTCCTCCTCTAACCCACAGGCTCTCCTAATTTTTTGTATTTTTTTCAGATTTTGTTTTGTTTCCATTAAAAAAACAACAACATGGCTTTTTTTTCATACATAAAACCTTGATATTCTTTACTACCGGTGACACCCCTAATTCTTGACAGTTCCATGATATGATGCTCATGGCTCCATGGGGGTTGTTACAGGCCAGCCACCCATGCTCACCTTTTTATCATTCTCACTACAACCTTGCTCCCCTACCCTACCCTCCGTATTACCGCTAACCCCACTACCAATTGATTTATTAACAGACAGTCTTCTCCTTGCCACTCTCTTCACTTTCTTGACACTTTTCTTATTGCCCACAATACCACCCCCAATCAAACTAGACCTACCCCCCTCCAAACACTCCTCTTCCACCTCCATCATACGTTCAGCCTTTAGAAGAGATTCAGCCTCCTCCGCATTTCTTTTCAACATAATTTTGCTCATCTTTTCAACAATTGGACCTCTCGGAGAAGTATTTTTAACTATTACCCACCCATATTGGAATAAAGCATTTTTAAATTGAAAGCAAACAATTTAAATATCCCTCACAACGAATCAAGACTCAAAATAATCTGGATACTCTTATGATATAATCGATCATAGTTCTCTTCATCAAGAATTGAGATTCTTCAACCTAATTAAAAATAGAAGTTAAAGATTATCTTTGCTATTAAACAAAATGAGAGAAAAAGAATAGCACCATTACAAGGAAAAAAAAATTCTGCACGTACCTTCGTAAATAAACAATTACAATATTATTATATTATTGCTACGAGTTGAGGGTAGAAAATTGGAACAACGGGTCCATTTTTTCCAACCATATCGTACTCTCATCTTGTAATCCTGTACTTTTTTGCACAACAAAAGAAGAAACACTGCTTTCAAAATATGACGTATATCATCCGTCAATGCCTTAATTCTCTTGAACTTTGAGAATGCAGACACATTAACCCAACTATATCGATTCATCTTACTCTTCAAATATGTATCCTTGGCCAAATTTTCTTGATTAAAATAATACTCAATTTATTTTACAATCTTGGGGTATAATTTAGGATCTTTTGGTGGTAGTGGTATTTGAATATTTGAAGGTGTTAAATATGGATGGGGACTATAATAAGAAGGAGGGATAATCTTCAAATTATTTATCAAATAATGACAAGGATATCGAAGATAATATTGTGGCATGATGAGAGGAGCAAGAAGATTATAGAAAAAAAATACGAGGATTACTTATCATCAGAATGACTTGGAAGCAGAGGAGTGTGTGATCTGGTGTTTCTCGGGTGTACGCTGAGCAGTGTCCATGGGTGACGGTGGCTTGTGAAAGAGGATAAAAAAAAAATAAAAGGGAGAGTTATACTCAGGTTCTAAAGAAAAAGAGAAATGAAAAATTGGTCGTTGAAAATTGGGAAAATTCTAAAAAACTACATTTAAAATATACAAAGGACAAATCAGTACAACGAAATTCAGAAAAGACAAATCAGGCGGGTGTCAGAAAAAGAAGGAATCTGTCCTTTTGAAATTTCGGCCAAATTATGAAAATGCCCTTCAGCCCTCAGTCGCAATAACAACATCAGAGTTGTTAATGGCGAATCATGAGATGTTAATGGCGAGGTGAGTGTTGTTATTGGCCCTGAAACTTGTTAAGTGTTGAAAGAAGAAATTGGAGTTGTTAATATCGAATCCAGAGTTGTTAATGGCGAGATATGTGTTGTTATTAGTCCTGAAATTTGTTAATTGTAAAAGAAGGATTGCAGTTGTTAATACCGAATCCGAAGGTGTTAATTCCGATGATAATGTTGTTATTCTGAAGTGTGCATGAAGGGCATTTTCGTAATTTGGCCGAAATTTCAAAAGGACAGATTCCTCCTTTTTCTGACACCCGCCTGATTTGTCTTTTCTGAATTTCGTTGTACTGATCTGTCCTTTGTATATTTTGAGTGTAGTTTTTTGGAATTTTCCCTTGAAAATTACAAAATGAAAAAATTGTCTCATGAAGTTGTCAATACAGGCTCATGGAGTTGTTAACAAGTTATTAATACAAGCTCTTGGAGTTGTTAATGAGACCATTTTTTCATTTTGCAATCTTCAGGGATCATTTTTTCATTTATTTTCTTCCTTAGGATCTCAATGTAATTCTCCAAAAAAAAAAGTATTGAGGTGAAGGAAATAATTAATTGTGAAAGATAAATTTATGGGGTGACTAGAATTTGAGGGAGAGAATGAGTGATGAAGAAGAGAAGAACTAATAATCTCTTTTATATAGACAAAATTAAATCTCTTAATAGGATGAATTAGAATCCTATCAACTTATCTTATTATATCTTTAAATATATGATTTATATTATTTATGTTTACATTAATTTAAATTTAATGGGCATCATATCATTGTATTTATTAAAAAAAGAGTTACATTTTATTTAAAATTGTTTAATTAATGGGTCATTTCGGGATTCAACTTATTTTAAAATTATTTTGGATTTTGTTTCGGATAACATGGGAGTTATCCCTTATCTTTACTTTTTTTTTTTTTAAATTAGAGTTATTTTGAGGTTTTATCCTTTAAAGTTATGTGTGGAATATTTCCAGGGATGTCATAATTCTTTGAATTGAATATGAATTTGAAGTTATAGATATATATTAATTGATTTTTTTTTAAAAAAATGTTCTTCCTTTTTTCAAGATAAAATCGATATTAAAAGGGATTAAATCTTTTTCAAGATAAAATAGGATTAATCTATATTCAGATCTAAATTGATTTAGTATAATATATTTAATTTGATAAGTTTTTTTGACAATATTTTAAATTTTTTATGATTATCATTTTTTAAAAACATTTTATAGAAAAAGAACATTTCCAGAAAGGGGAAAAAAAAAAGAAAGAAAGAAAGAAAGCACTAGTGTTCCAACGCGTAATGTTTAGAGTTGGTAATATGGGTTGAGACCGTGGGCTAAACCCATATGGTCCCAACACGTGACGGGTTGGGGGGCCGGCCCATATTTTTTATATATATAAACTAAGAGTAAGAGACGAGAGCCAAGAGGTAAGATATATAGACATGGAAGTTTTGGATTATTGGAAGACTAACTCTGCTCATTTTCCTTGTCTTTTAAAGATGGCGTATGATGTTTTAAGCATTCCAATAACTACAATGGCTAGTGAATCAGCTTTTAGTATTGGTTCACGAGTTCTCATAGAATATAGAAGTTCTCTTCTTCCTGATAATGTTCAAGCCCTTATCTGTACGTATAATTGGATGCTTGGTTTTCCAGCGGAAGATGTTATTGATGATGGTAATATAATTATATTTACTCATTTATTTCATTGTCATTTACTCGTTTATTTAAAATTAGCATAATATTATCTTTCACCTTGTTTTATTATTTGTGGTTGTGGCGGTTTACTTGTGCAAAAGCAAAGTGATCGAGCTTAAGATACGGCTTCACATTATGCTTCAAATTGAAACACCTTTAATATTAACTAATTATTGGTTATTGTTGAGTTATACTAATGGCTTGTGGATTTATAATTATTTTATTATGTATGAATTTGTGATGAATGTTTAATTTATAATGTATTTTTAATTTTGTTATGGTTTAGGTATGTAGAAAAAACAATCTTAGTATATTATTAAAAAGAATTGAAAAAAAAAATATGGGTTGGCCCGCCCAACTCGCCAACCCAGTGGTTATGGGTTGGGTTGGCTAAATGCCAACTTATATTGATGTGGTCCTTTTAAGGCCGAACCCATATAGTTTCAACCCGTAACGGGTTAGCCCGAACCCACCGGGCCGGATCATATTACCACCTCTAATAATGTTGGGGATTAACTTGGTATCTTATGCAAAGCATAGCTGTATGGGGAAGGATTAAAAAAAAATTCAATCAAATGACTTATTTTAAAATATGTAAAACTTATAATTTATAAGGCCCAAAACATTGATTTTTCCTTTTTAATCTTTTAACATAATTATATTTGCATTACTGTGGCACTCTGCAGAAGAAAACAAGAAACAGGAAAGGGACTAAAGGAAAAGAAGCAACAGAGCAAGGAGAGGTGCCAGTAAATATGAAAATACTCCCTCCAATCCTTAGCAGAGGACCTATTTGTAGGGTTAATATCATTCGTAAATATAAAAGACATATCTTTTATATTTATGAATTTTTTCTTAATTTATCCCTATTAATACTCCTTCAACAATAATTAAGAAGAAGATGAATAAGGGAATTAAGGAAGTTTGCTGAGGTGTTTTATAAAATACATATTATATGAACTAATTTAGTTAACCTCCTTAATCTAATCAATTTATACAAATAAGTCTTATATTAAGGATACGAGAGAAATGGATAAGTACTGTTCTTTTTTGTTGCATGACATGCTTGCAATCTATGTGTCACTCTGCTTCCTCTCATGCCAAACTCTGTTTCTGATCTCCAATGGAATTCACCTGAAAATTAAAACACCAAAGCACAGTCTCAGGCTCAAAAGATTTGTTGTAAAGAATATGAAACTACATAATTATGATCACATCAACCACACCAATACTCTCCAAATTCATGAAGGCCTTTGAAGAGAAACAAAGCACAGGTTGTTAATGGCCTCCCAAAGGCTTCCAGCTTATGCTATTAGCAGAGGACTCTGTGTCATCTTCCTGGTGCAGACTGGAAGCCTTTGAGGGGACATCAACAATAAGCACTTTGACAATACACCCCGCTTTGCTCTGCTCTCACCACTCACTCAGCTGGCCTCCTATTTATATAATATGCTTCCTCCTAACTGAAAAAACAAATACTCTCATATGTTATATTGCATCCATATTAAATGTGCAATTATTGGTGCATTATTTGAGTTCAGACTTCAGACTAATATAGATGTTAATATAATGCGACTAGATTTTGGTTATTTGATGAAAGTTAATACTGCTTGGCCTATTAAATATAAGACATATTTATTTAATTTGATTAGATTAAAAAAGTTTATTAAGTTAGTTAATATGACATGTATTTTCTAAAATACTCTAGTTACGTTTCTTTTTTTTTGCCAACCTCTAGTTACGTTTCTTAATTCTTTCCTTCCCTCTCCTTTTTGATTAGTGTTGAGGCAGCATCAATAGAGGTAAATTAGGAAAATAATGAAAAATATGAAGTTCAAGAAGCTGGACGATGTGAACCTGGAGGGCAATTCTGTCAGTTTGCATAAAATTGGTTACATGGAGGATTACCCAAGAGAAAAGAGTCAAATTCAAGAGGCTACAATGTATTTTTGCTTTGGAGTCCTCCACTTAATCAATCTCATGTAAAGTGACACATTTGCCCTCTAGATTCACATCACCAATTCACCATAGGAGCCGAGGCAGGTATATCAGTTTACACTTTACAATGGTGTAACTACGGAGAGAGTACGCGGAGTGCCGCATCTCATGAGCCTATTCTTTTCTCTTGAAGCTCCCGAAAGTCCAGTGAAGGAGGAGTACCACGTCAGCATTAAACAAAGCAAATTTCAACTTGGATTTCTACCTCAAACTTCGTCTTATGTACAGACATATTTCGTCTCTGTCAAATATGGTTCTGTCTTTCATTTTCTCTTTAGTAACTTGTGTATCAGAGCTGTTTAGTTTATTAAGACTAATTGAAGACCTCACGTGTATACATCTCTCCCCATCACTCCCTCCCTCGACAAAGCAAGACAGCCATTATCAAAGTCAATCAATAAAACAAAGCCGTTGCATTGGAACTCTCAACTTCAAATCTTAAATTCACAAAAAGCCTAAAGCTTCTTTCTAAAAAGTGCAAGGGTGAGGTAAATGGGTCTCTTCAATAATGACAGTAAAAATCAAATGAGATTGCATATTGATGCCGACTCATCTTTGGAACTCACAATGGTTCCAAATGAAGGGGAAAAAACTAAGTCAATAATGATGTGTGTTAAGTAAAATAATCTAAACAAACACATATTATATACCTTTCTGTGACATTCATTTTGATATGTTCTTGGTTCTTATGCTTAATTGTGATTGGTTTGGTTTAAATACTTTTCACACATGGAATATACCGAAGGATCTCTCTCCATACATACGTCAGCACAACTTGATGATCTGATATTTGTGTAGTCCTTTCTCTGTAAAACAGGGAAGTGCATTCTGCAGCATACCTAGCTGCTTGCTTTCTGCACTAATATCTTTTGTTTGTTGAATCTTGAGCATATCCCTTTCATGGAAACAGAATAATATTGACTTAACTGTGTTTCATGTGTCATGGTTAGGGCATAACAAGACATCAATAAGAACTTAATTAACCACATTGCAACATGATTGTTGGAATTTCTAGCGGGAAGATGCCTCAGGCTTGGGCATGAACCAGAACAAAGAATCTGTGTCTTTCCAAAATGACTCAGGAAAGTAAAATCCAACACATCGGACATCTCACTTTTTATTTGCCAATTCTCAGTTACAATATGAGAGAATTAGTTTAATGATTTCACATTCAGACACGAAAAACTCCAATCATTCTTAAAAGTCTCACACATATTTGTCATTAAAGAAAAGGAAGTACAGTATCTAAAAAGAAACAGCCACTGCTTGTTTATGATCTTGCCATTAGTCATTGGTAACAAAGTCCCTATAAAATTTTGAGGGATGTGTGGAAGATTAGATTGGCTTGTATGCATACAGTTTAAGGCAATTCAATAGGGAGTTTAATCTTTTGATCGGTTAAATTCTCCACTAAACGTCTACCCTGAGACTCTCACCTTAGTATCTATTAAAAAGGACAATTTTTTTTTTTTTTGTAAAGCAGTAAATTTAAGGATTAAAAGGCTCCATTCATTTCAAAGGGTCATTGACAGATTAAAGGATTTTTGAAATTCTACTAGACTACTCTAGCTTGACCATATGCTTGGGACTACGCACAATCATAATATTCCACAAAAAATGCAAATGTATCTATTGCATCTCGGAGTCGATTGTTTTGTTAGATTAAAATAAAATATGTGTAACAGTGGGCTCCAGAAGGTGGATATCACCATCATATTGAACCTGTTCTTTCGATCGGCCATTGATTTATTCCATTTTTCCCAATAAACACAAAATATATTCCATAAAAATAGCAATGTTTACATTATCAATCTACTATTATACAGGAAAGCAAGTTGCAGATATTAATCAAGTTAATCAAATAACTAGAAGAGCTCAATTGAGCATTCTTTTCTGATCTCAACGTAATGTCAGCTGTTTTTCATGATTACAGCACACATTAAGGAACTGTAGATAAGCAATGAAGGTTCATGCTCCATTGGTAAGATGGTGGATATTCTTCCAACGTAGTGAGATCAAACTCTAGGCTAATTGCATATATATTGTTTCACAGTAGGTTCAAAAGCAGGTTAAGAAGCCGATGCCTTCTTGAGTCACAAAACAAAGCATGCAAGCTCTTCTATAAGTATTACCAGCGTTCTCTAGGACGGCCGTCCGGGAATGCAGGAACAGGAATCTCTTCATCTCTAGGTGTTGATTTTTCTTGTTTAATTGATTTTTTTAGTCCAATCTCCAAACTTTCAGCACCCTTGTCAAAGTCTGGTGGTGTGTCATCATCTTCATCACTCCAGTCATCTTCATCATCGTCGTTGTCATCATCTTCAAATCCATCATCACTGAGAAAGTTTTCAGCATCTGACCACTCATTCCCCTCTTCACCATTTGCAGCTTCTCCATCATCAGTCTCTTCCATTCCATCCCTGTCTGTTTTGGGAGCGCTTCTATTAGGAAATCGTGGAACAGAAACCAAAGAACGAAGCTTTTCTTTTATAAGCAAAAATTGGTCCTTCTCTATCAACTGTGAATCACGATAAGCATCCCTCAGAAACACAGAATCCCTGTCTCCTTTCAAAGAAACATAGAACATATCAGGATGCCTGATCAACATCCCTCTTAGCTGCTGAGAGAATCTGAACTCTTCTCGAAAGTGAGTAAGGTGATCAACAAGGGTTCGTTTCTCAACAGTGAGACTCAAAATCTCATGAACAACTCCACAAGCATGCTTCTCTTTCTCCCGAGTCCCGGGCCTAAGCTCTGAGGAATCTGAGTATGGTGATATGTAAGGTATGTCTCTGAACTGCATTAACTTCCTAATCTCACCCTTTGACAGATGAAGACCCTTAGGTAGCTTTACTGTATTGAATCTGAGAGGCCTGTCTATAATTAAGTTTTTTTCTTCTAGTTCTTTCATTCGATTTTCTTCTGCAGATAGCTCAGCAGCTGAAACAGCAAGCTCTGGATCCCAATGAGTTAATTCCAGCGCCGGGCCTCGCTCAGTTGCAACAACTCTGAAGTATTGTGGATACCGATGACAAATAGTTTCACGAAATTCTAGTGGGAGCCCCAAATCAGTCCTCAGATGAGCAATCTTCTCCAACAATATCCGTCTTTCCAGTGACATCATTAACAATTTCCTCAACTTCACAACTAACAAATCCTCCATTTCATTTCTAATTTTCAACTCCTCGAAATAAAGACGTTCAGCTTCTGGTGTTAACTTAAATTTCAGAGAGTAAACTCCCTCCTCCATAATCTGAAAAACTGCAGGGAATTTCTTCAACAATGCAATAAACCGCCGCTTTTTTTGGAGACCCAATTCTCTTCTAAATTTACCCAGCTGCCGAAGCGACATAATTCTATCAGGTTGGCTAACTAGAATCTTCCTCATCTTTAGAACCAATTTCAGCTTCTTGTCCCTTTGTATCACATTATCAAAGGGAATTTCTTTCCTTCTCTTCACTGCTGCTCTGATAGGGCCAGGCAGGGGATGAACTTTTCTCATATTAACCAAGTTAACATTTTCCCGTGACATCACCAAACTCTTCCCCAAAAATTGCGACCTTTCTACTGAAACCGTTAAAGCGGAGTAGTGTGGTTTCGCAAAAGGATTTGGTTTTTCAACAAAAGGAAATTTATTTGATATAAAGAATGGTAAAGAAGTAAACGAAGAGACTTTGGGCGAAGGAAACAACATATGCGTATCCATCTAACTATCTTCGAAACTACTGGATAAAATCGAAACTACTCAAGAAGAAGTTCCAGAAAGAGATAGAAGGGAGATAGAAAACATAGACTCACCCGGGTGAGCTTAGGTCGAGTAGTATTACGAGGCTGCAACTGGTTCCGAAGAGGGTATGGATACTAGCTCAGGGTTTATCTGCAAGCGACACTCATGAACCCTTCACAGAGATGCGCTCTACCGAGGAGAGTTGAAGATTGAACAAGACAGGGCACCAAAATCTGGGCACGGTACGACGCCGTTTTGTTGTTGAGATATTCTTAATTAATAACTATATATCCTAAATATAAAATAAAATTGATTTTTTTTTTAAAAAAAGGTTAAAAAAATTAAATAAATTATTTAATTATATTATATATTCTTAAATTGTATATTAATTTATTAGTTAAATTAATTAATTTAAAAAAAATAAAAATAAAAATATTATAAAGTAACCTAATTAGTTTTTTTAATTTTTTAAAAAAAGGTCAATTTCATCTTATAATTAGAATTGAAGAAGTAATTTATATCATCTCCGGTTCTAATTATAAGATAAAGTTGATTTTTTTTTGGAGAAATTAAGGAAGCTAAATAAGTTATTTAACCATATCATATGTTATGTATCCTTAAATTATATATCAATTTATTAGTTAAACTAATTAGTTTAAAGAAAAAAATATAAATATAAATACTTTAAAATAATTTAATCAATTTTCTTAATTTTTTTAAAAAATTTTATTTTATAATTAGGATGAGAGGGATAATTAATTAATTTAATTTACTGATATTGGTGGGGCTCTTCAACGATACGACGCCGTTTCGCGGGAGTTCAGCGAGGTCATCAAAGTCAAGGCCACTAACGGGCAAAGAGACCAGGCCGGTGACTTCCGACATGGCCAAGAAACGAGGACGCCGATCCGCGCCGGGTTCCGGTGACCGCGATAACGGAGCTGAATCGTCCACTGGACGCGATAACCAGGGTGAATCGGCTTCGGGTCGCAAACTCGTTTCCTTCTTGGTCCTCTTCTTCATCGTATCTTCCACCATTTCCGTGATCGTGTACCGGTTTAAGTACTCTCCTACGCACAGTAGAGATTCGGATGCATATCAACAAGACATTGTGAATTCCGATTTAAGTTACCAAGATGTGTTAACTGTAAGTCGCGCCAAAGACTGATTCCACTGTTTAATTGCCGATAAATTCTTTTGAGGAAATGGAGATTATTTTAGTGATTAGGAGACTTCTCTTTCATTTAAATTAGCCGCTTTGTTTGGTGGTTTTGTTTTCTTTTCTGAATTTCGGCTCCCTAAAAGGGTGTAAGGGAGAGTTAATCTTTTATAATGTCTAACTTTGTGATTTTGCAAGGAATTAGGAGAATTCGAAAGTATCAGAAAATACTTCTCGACGGCACTATGATTATCCTGTGCTTGGCTACATTACTCCATGGTATGTTTTTGTAACTTCTCGTCGAGTTTGCAAAAATGCTTAGTAATTTTGAAATAGAACTCTGATACCTGAAATGCAATACTTGTTACTTTACGAGGAAATCCTGCAGCCCAATTTTATGTTGAATTATTTGTTTTTAAAATGTCTTCGCACCTAGTTTCCAACATTCAAGTGCTACGGAAAATGGAAATTAATATACTAGAGTTTGGTTTTGGAAGGTGATCGTTAGGAAAAGGAAAACTACTTTATAGTATGCCCATGTTATTCATTACAAGAACCTTGTTTTTGTATAAGGCGTGTATCCGTTAACAATGCTTGTTTAGGCGATGCACGCAAGAAAAAATGTCTTATATCGGTAATTAAAATCCAAATAAGATTGTATATATTGTAGCCAGATATTTTCCTCTGTGAACGATTGTTCCCCGATTAAAGGCCTCTTAACGTTATATATCTGTATGTGTTAAATGTTGCAGGAATTCCAAGGGTTATGAATTGGCAAAACGTTTCAACTCTAAGTTCACACACCTATCACCTGTTTGGTATGAGTTGAAGAGGTAAGCAATAAGTCCTAGATGACTTACTGAAGAATAGGAGGGATAAGGCATTTATATGCTAGGGTCTTATTTTCAAAATAAGGTCTCAAACAGATATTACAGCCATATGGATCATCTGAATTTTCTGCATTATAGAGGAATTTTAAGTGTATATTTATAAATCCTGGGAGTTAATTAGAAAGTTTAAATTAGGTTATTATTGCTGTCATTTTCTTGCTCTATGGTTTGCTTCATCAATTTTCATTGCCAGCCAGCAGACTAGCTTAGTTCTGGAGGGAAGACATAATGCTGACGCAGGATGGATCTCAGAGCTAAAAAATGCAGGAGATGCTTTGGTAAGAAGAAGTAATTCTCATGAGCTTAATTTTGTCTTAACCATCATTGAATTGACTTCCTCCTTAGGCCAACTCAATAATTTTGCTCATGGCTGATTTTATTTTTGAAAGCTGTATAGTTGATGATATTCTTGATTGTGGATTTGTAAACAAGAAAGAAGAACGCCAGAATTGAATTGGGGAATTATATATGAATTGGCTGATGGGAGTGGTAGTGATTTAGGTGGTTGGTTTGGATCTGAATCACTGTGCTCAATCTCTTTCCCATTCAAATATTAGGCCACTTTAAACCCTGTGATAGAATGTGACTCCTTAAACAACTAAGAACAAAGAGTAACTATTTGCAAATTTCATAGGCCTTAGTGAGGAATAAGGATACTTGTGTTACCTGTTCTTTGGCTGCCTTTATTTAAAATTTGTGATACCTTGCATTTATTTACCTGCCTTTGGATATTGCTCTCCTCTCTTTAAATCTGATCTTATTTAACCTTTCATGTAGCTTTTGCCTAGAGTTGTCTTGGAAGCTTCACCTGTAGAGCTGTTGACAAAGAAGAAACAAAGGAACAAAGCTATTAACCTTATAGTGTCAGAGTGCAAGTAAAGATTCTATCTTTTTCCTGGATTCATCTTTTTAGGCAATGTCATTGTGCGAATAATTTCAGCATCTGCATGCTAGGAAAATGCCAACATTGTAAGCCGAAAAAGGAAGAATTGTCTATCATTGATCGAACAGCTACTATGACTCTGCATTAAAAATCTACGCATAATGCTTTTTCTTTCTTGTTGCATTGTGTACAGTGATTCACCTTTTACATAGATGCTCTTGGCTTGTAGGGAAATGGGATATGATGGTATTGTCTTAGAATCTTGGTCAATATGGACAGCTTATGGGATCTTGCTTGAGCCAAGCATGCGGAATTTGGTGAGTATTTGATCATTTTCATTTTTACTAAAAACCTTTATTGGGCAAAATTATTGTATAGAACTCTGCTTTAAATAATATAGGGCTAATATTTTGTTTACACTTTCTCATGGATTCAGCTGCTAATTGTCAAGGTACTGTTTGCTTACTAGAGGTTTAGGGACTTCGTATGATAGTTGTGTTACATGTTGGCCAAAAGGAAACTAATAGTTTTATTATCTAATGATGCTTTAAAGTTTTCTGGTCTTTAAATGAGGTCCATTTGGTTCCCTTTTCTCGTGTATCTTTGTTCGGCAATATGCATATCACTGTGATTCTGTTTTTTCATTTGCTATTTTTTTACCATCATTCTTGAGACATATTTTAATGTGCCCATTCTCTCAGCATAAAGGCAAACAGAACGTTATAAGCCCAATAGTCATGTTTGCTATGGCACAGAGTTCAACATTTTGCTCATGATTGTACTTAATTATGCTTTCCCTTTTTTTTCCAAGTACAGGCATTGCAGTTTATAAAACAGCTTGGAGAAGCCTTGCATTCTGTGTCTGGCAGAAATATTGAGCAGCAGCTGCAGTTGATTTATGTCATAGGCCCACCATCTTCGAAGAAGCTTCAAGAGCACGACTTTGGTCCAAAAGATCTTGAGATATTGAGTGAAGTTGTGGATGGATTTTCATTAATGACATACGACTTCTCTAGTCCTCATAACCCAGGGCCTAATGCACCATTGAAGTGGATTCAATTTACTCTAAGTCTGCTTCTTAGTGCCCCTGACCATAGAGCCAAGAGCCTCGCCAACAAGATACTCCTTGGCATAAACTTTTATGGAAACGATTTCTCCCTTTCCAAAGGTTACTACTTGCTTTGATTAGTTGATTTATTTGCAGTATATACATAGCTTAATTTGTTACAGCAGGTGCATCTTATCATGGTCTGCTATTTTTTGGTTTATTTATCAATTTATAAGGCCGTGCTTTTTCACCCCCAACTGTCGGAGATTATTGTAGAGCACTTTTGTTTTCCTGAGTAGATTTGAGTCTATTACTTACAAATCCATTATTTCACTAGAACTTGCATGTTCTTATTTTGGGGCTTTCCAATAGGATAAAACTTGGATAGCAATTGGATGTACTTTTATTGAGGGTTTTAAAATCAATTTATCATGTGATTGAGTTGAATTTTTTAGGTCATATTTTCATTGTTTATTAAAAAACCTCGATCATCTTAAAAATCACATATAAGTTTTTTCATTTTTTATATAATTAGTAGACTGATCATGTGCGTTGCATAGAGTCTGAGAAACGAATGGCTTGGCTTGTAAATAGCATGATCTGTTATAGATTTTATAATCTATATTGATATTGATGGGGACTTTAGAAGATGTTTCACTCTTTCTTTCTAGCTTCAAAAATTAATGCAGGCATATTTGTTTTACATATTAAAATTTGCAAGTGCAGGTTCAGAAGGGGGGCCTATTCTGGGAAGGGATTACCTTTCGCTGTTGGAGAAGCAGAGGCCTGTACTACAGTGGGACGAGAATAGTGGTGAGCATTTCTTCTTCTACGTTGATGACGAGGGTCACAAGCGTGTTGTGTTCTATCCATCTTTAAAGTCAATTTCCTTGCGCCTTGAGGAAGCTCGTTTATGGGGATCTGGTATTTCAATCTGGGAAATTGGCCAAGGTTTGGATTACTTTTTTGATCTTTTATGAAAGCAACGAACTGCAGCTTTAAATATTGATCATCGGCTTGAGCTTGTTTTGCTTAAGTACCTTTGCCATTTGTCCAAGACTCCAAGTTACTTCGTTTGTCCTGTAGAGTTTTGTTCTCGTCCTTCCCTCGTGGAAATTATCTTTCTTAAATGATCTCCCTTTTTGGACAAAAGGAAAAAGATCTCTCTTTTTATCTTTCACTATATGTCAAGAGATGTGCTTCATTTCAAACTTCATAGAATGATATAGGGTAAATGCTTTTTTTACTCTCCAAACAAAACAGTTTAAGAAAACTTTGTATTCTTTTTCATATGTTTAAAAATGGAATGATAAGAGCAATAATTTGGGAGTAGGGATGGAAATAGGTCAGGCCCCTAACAGGGGCCTACGGCCTAGCCTACATAAAGCCTAGCCTAGCCTATTTAGTAAATAGGTCAGGCTTAGGCTCAGGCATATTGCTAGGCCTATTTAGATAAACAGGTCAGACCTTATTTTATAAGGTCTAGCCTAGAAGCCCTACAGGCCTGGCCTATTTAATTTTTTTTTTTAAAATTATACTATTATATAAGTATATATAATATCATCTAAATAATTTTATAAATTTACCAACTTAATCTTAATTCTAAGTTTCATATTTCAACGTCATTATACTCAACCCTTGTTTTCGCATAAATCATTCACCTCTACATCTCTTCTCTTCGATCGCTCGAGATGGCAATACTAACTCACTTTCTCTCCCCTAATTTATGCCCTTCACTAAAGCATAAAAATTGTTACGAGTTTATTTTAGTGTCAAATGAAATATTATAATCTTAATAAGGGCAGTTTGTTCCAATTTACGTGCAAAGAGTAAAATAGGTAAAAGTTTAGTTTTATATGTTATTTGTTATGCTTAGTCGATTTTAAAAAATATATCTCATTAGTTAACAGACGATTAGTTTTTCTTATTCCTATTTGCTCAGACAAGTGTTGTTACTAGACATTATTTTCTTTTCCTTACTAAGCCTTAATATTACGATAAGAATAGATGTTAGGCTTTGAAGACATAATGTAGGATTGTATATAAGCATGAAGAGTTAGATATGAATTTGGCGGCATAGGCTTTAAAGACTATTTAAAGTCCTACATTTTAAGTAGGCTTTTAAACAGGTTTTAGGCTTTGTCAGGCCTTCTGAAGGCCCAGGCTCAGGCCTAAAAAATAGCCTACATATAGGCTCAGGCCCAGGCCCAGGCTTTAAACCTTTGTTACAGGCCCAGACCTATTTAGGTAAAGCCTAGCTTAGCCTAACCTATTTCCACCCCTACTTGGGAGTAGTAGAGAACATGTGACGA
The DNA here is from genome assembly GCA_963855925.1 of Inga laurina. Taxonomy (NCBI): domain Eukaryota; kingdom Viridiplantae; phylum Streptophyta; class Magnoliopsida; order Fabales; family Fabaceae; genus Inga; species Inga laurina. The sequence goes on along the minus strand of OY979711.1, from coordinate 2,952,345 downwards.
CAAAATTCATCCGTTCTCATAATCTCGACTCTTGGAGTGATATTAATTTTTGTTATTGATAAAAAAAACACTCCTAGTCAAGTGGCAGAAGTTATTGGACTATTAAATTTCATTTTTTATTTACAATTATACAATTCACAATTGATAACAAGAGAAACTCATTCCTACTGCGTCTTGAATATAAAAGAATTTTAGAAGACTTGTATACAATTTTATCATATTCTTCTCACCAATAAATTTTTAAAGAGGAATTTTTCCAACTTTTTTTTGATTAATTCACTGGTATTTGGCACAACTAGTAGCTGGCTAATTAGGTTTGTGGGAATGTAGGCCCATAATGAGAAACCTTGTTACCTCCAGGTTATTATCACAGCTTGATACTCAAGGTTTGAATATAAGATCACTGATTTAATTGGAATAACTTTTAACTAGTTGATCAAAGCATTTGGTGGATTTTCCCAATTTCCCCCCTTTTTTATGAAAATTAATATTACTTCCAATTCTTAGCATAATATCTACTTAACCAATTTTGGTATATTAAACAAATTAGATAAATTAGTTTTTTTTTTGGTTAGAAATGTGTGTTAGTGTCCTACAACACTTTCTTAAATCATTTTGCATCGAAACTATCCTTAGATGCCAACTCTTTTAATGTGTGTAATCAAAAAAGAAAAATGATAAACATGAGGGATAAAGTGTATTGAGATTTTATATTTAGAACTAAATTCAACTCTCAATTAGCTCTCATTTTACTATCCGAAGTTGGTAATTACTACCCCGATCATAAATATAAGACTCAGTTGATTTTTTTGAGAGATTAAAAAAACTAATTAAATTACTTTAAAGTAAAGTTGTTAAACTCGTGAGTATAAGCAAATTTATTATAGTGACATAAACTCGTATCGTAAACTTGTACGAGTTTACTTTTACCATTAAATATGTATTAATAGTATATAATTAAATAATTAAAATATAAAAAATGACAACAGTTTGATTTAAATATACTTTAAATACAAATAATTGAAATTAAATTATCAACATTCATAATTTATCATATTTATCAAAGAAATTTCTACAAAATTTATATATAAAGCCATCGAGCATGATAAAATTGAAGAAATTAACATAAGTTTAAGATGAGTTAATATGGTTTTGTAAGTTATAAACGTAAAAAAGGTATATGAACTTGTGAGTTTAACCAAATTTACAATGATCACGAGTTTACCAGTGACTCGATCAATTTTTTAATCTAGAAACGTAAAAATGGTAAACTTAAAGAGTCAACTTATAATTTTGATAACAATGCTTTAAAGTATTTATATTTATGATTTTTTCTCTAAATTAATTTTTTTTATTTATACACTGATATATAATTTAATCGTACTCAATTTAATTTCTTTAACCTCAAAAAAAAAATTGATAATGTCTTATATTTATCACCGGCCAGCATTTGATTTTAACTCGCATCTTTCCCTCTGCGCTCTAAAAAAAAAAAAAATCCCATATCTTCAATCAGGCAAAATTTGGATGGCTATGCCTGTGACCCGACCCGAACACAGGGGGCAATTCTTAACCCGTCCAAACCCACACATGTTACGAGGGAGCAGACTAAAATGAATAAGAGCGCCCGAATTTTTTTTGGGCCCTAAAATAAAGGCGCGCGAGAATTTGAACGAGGTCGAAATGAACTGCTAAATTGGCAGCCAAAATCTGAAGCAGGCTGTGTCCCTCCTCGCTTTCGCACTGGCTGCTCTGCCCCGCCTCTTTGCTCTCTCTAATGGCCAGAGTTAAGACTGTGCCAGCTTCTCGCACAAGAGGTACTTCTTTTTTCTCTTTGCTGTTCTTAATTTATTTCCCTTTTACTTTCAAAAAACCTAAATCTGTTTTCCTCTACATTCACAGGTAGAAGTGCCGGATCATCATCACAAACGGTAAGCTTCTCACGTCTGTGTCCTAGGGATTGGTGTTGGGTTGTGTTTGGTTGTTGACAAAGCGTTGGACACTGAATTCTATTGTAGCACGGTTCATGTATGCTATAATGCTGAGCTGAAGATGTGATGCTTATTCACGACTTAACTTTGGACTTTGTGATGCTTTATCCCGCTGCCTGCAATTTATCCTTAATCCGAAGTTGGCATTGTATCTATACGAGTTTTCCCATTCACAATAATCCAAATAATAATCCCCTTTTTGTTAGCTTTGGCATTGATACTTCATTTATTTATTTTTGGCCGAGGTAAACTTCCGTATAAAGCCCTACTCAAAAACTCAAATTATGCTCGCAGAGGTGAAGGCATAGTATTTACATGCCATAGATTAAGACATTGAGTCTAATCTCAAAAGTCTAGAACTGATGAAATAACAAAACTGCCAAAGCCGCTGCGCAGCATGAGATAAATTAGCTTTTGCATGTCGTTGTAACTGTAATTCACGTCTACGTCCATATTCTAGTTTTTAAACTTAATGAATTTTGTACCTTTGTTTTCTTGGAACAAATCTGTTTTATTCTTTTATATATTTTGTTTCCTTTGAGTATTCTGAAGCCTGCAACTACAAGAGCAACCAGGAGTACAGAGCAACCACAGAGTATGTGCTTATAATTTCTTGAATTAGGTTCTGCCAAATTAGGGTTTTTAAATTACTTATCTTCTGGTTAAATATAAAATTATAGCATCACAAAGTCAGAGGCCGAGGAAGAAACATCGCTTTAGACCAGGAACAGTGGCTCTTCGTCAAATTCGTCACTATCAGAAGAGTGTCAAACTTCTACTCCCAGCTGCCCCTTTTATAAGATGTGTGAGTTATTAACTTCATTTGTCTTGCAAATGTTGGTGCCAGGTTGAGTTTATAGATGCTATACATGACTATTGCATATCTCCATGCTTCTGTGCATGGAAAGAAAAAAAAAAACTCGCACACACTTTTTAAAGCTGTTTATAAATTATAGATTAATGGAACTTTGCAGCATATTAGCAGACATGAAAACCATAGGATGTAATTAAGTGAAAACTAGAAGATTGTGTTGGTTGTTTAGTATTAGTATGATTATTTTGGATAATGCCAGCACTTATATTTCAGCCTATTTTTCTGAATGACCTTCTTGTCTCAAAAAAGAACTTGCCGTCTTTGTAAATTTAAAACAGACATGGCTAAAAAAATTATTTTGGGACGTCACCGCACCTCCATTTGATGTTTTCAATTTAGTCAGTTGTTTGAAGATAAGCATAGTAGATCAGTGGTTGTATATTTTTCTCATAATATCATTTTGATGGCCTCTCTTTTCCTTTACATGCTTTCTTTATAAGTGTACGAGGAAGATTGTGTTAGGGATTTATAAGTATTGAGTCTTGCGGAAGTGTTGTCTTTATTATTGAAATGTTTTCAATCTTGCTGTAGGTGAGACAAATTACATACCAATTATCTACACAGGTCAGTCGCTGGACACCTGAAGCCTTACTAGCTCTTCAAGAGGTATATATTATTTTCCTCTCTATTCTCGTTAATTAGTTGTTCGTGTGCGGAGTGCCTGCATTTTATCTAAATTATAATGTAAACGCTGTTTTTTGTCTTTGTTTGATAATCATCGTGTATTTCATAAACTTCTCATGGACAATGTTTTGATTATGATTGAAATACATAATTTCTGATGCTCTACATAATTGGAAACTTAGAGTCTCGTGCTTTGACCAATTAATTAATATTTTCCAGGGTAAATGTCAAATGAACTCTAATTTGGCTCATTTTCCTTTTGCCATATGGTTCAATGCGTGTCATTTATCCCTTGGTTTGTTCTGCCAACAAATTTCCGCTTCGGTCTATTTCCTTTCAAAATTTTAACAAAGTGTTCCCTTAGCAGGCACATGTTAGATCGTATTTCTGTTTTTTACTGGTATTTTGATCCGTCTGCACTTTGCTTCCTGCGGTTTATGATGCTAGCAACTAAGCACTTTACCTCTCTCCCTTTCTGTTAAAGCGTCTGACAAAAATTGCTCATGGTAGAAATATTCTTGCAGAGAAAACTGCAGATGTGGGAAATTAACACAGACTCATTCGTAAGGGGCAAAGTACAAACAAGCCAATTCACATGATTGTTATCTGATATTTTCCCTTTATTTTCTGTGATTGCTTGCACAGTCATATAATAAGTTGCTACATCCACATGAATTGAATCCATAGATTATTGGATGATGGGCCTTTTTTACTTTATATGTTTGACGATAAGCGAGAATGCAATTAGCTCTAGTTCCCTGTTTACTAAATGAGATGATTTTAAAATAAAATAAATAAAAACGTACTTATTTCTTGTTATTTCTGGGGCCTAAGATGCTTATTTGTTGGAGTAATTGCAATTCATGCTTCTTTTTGTACCAACTAAGGCTTCTTTTACATTTTCTTTCTGCACGTGGCAAATTTGAAGACGACTTGTCAATCTGAGATTTTTTTTTTTACTGACTGTACTCTTTTAACATTTTGTATGCTGACCTGCAGTTTTACTATGACAATTCGCAGTAATATCCTTTATCATCATAACCAGATGTACCAAGTTCTAGTCTGCCATCACTTGTTCTTCAAGGATTTGCATTCAAATGCTTTCAGCTGCTTTAAAAATTATTTGTGTGTTACCATTGTCTGTAACATTATTGTTCATTTATGATATTCATTCTGAATTCTTATTTGTTAATTATTTATCTTGCAGGCAGCTGAATATTATCTGGTTCATTTGTTTGAGGATGGAATGCTGTGTGCTATTCATGCAAAGCGTGTTACTCTTAGTAAGTTGAAACAATTGTTTAAATATATTTATCTAATCCTTCAATCATCTTAGATTCGTTCAATTATGTGTTTATCTTTCTTCTTTTAATCTCTGATTGCTTTCACTGTTTCTGGCGACTGCTTGTCACAATATTTGTTACCTTACAAAACAAACATTCTACTCCATGTGGTTAAGTTGGCCAAGAGGGAAGCAGTGGGGGCTTGTTTGGAACTTACAGAAATTGTTACAGTTCTGCAATGGGAGGGAATAGGCACTCATTTTATATAATATTTTTCTGTTGTTTTAAGGTAGCTCTGGGTTTTGAAATTCTGAGTAACTATTTCATTCCAATTCACTCTCAGCCTTTCAATTCTGTGGTACTAAGCTTATTGGAAGTTATTTGGAAGCCATAATAGCTGCCATCTTAAGGTGAATGAACCCGGATATGGTTCACTAAGTAAATGAGCAACTTTTTGGTGATTACCATGGTCATAAGAAGTTGATAAGTTATGTTCAATAGAGCAGCTTGGTGGCTTCTTCAGGTGTGTAACGTGGCATCCTAATTTGGAGCCTTGGTGGAATTTGTAAATCTCATAGCATCATATTCCTGTAGTCATGCTGCTTCTTATTACTTTGATTATGTTCGTTTCCTCATGAATTCTTAGTTATTCAATTTTACACCGTCCAATATTCGCTGTTCCCCCTGTATCTGATATCTTATTATAGAAAGTAGCCTAAAACCCTAAACTGTTCATTTTTTTAAAACTTCAAATCGTTGGTAAAGTAACCCAGGGAAGTCAACTTGTTTAGAAAGGGTAATGTTCTGCTTTATTATTCTGTGTTCAATTCTTTTTGGGAGCACTTTGGGAGTAAAATTCTTTAAGCACTGGATTGATGTAGGGAAATGCATCCTTAAAACTCTGCCCAAGTGAATTTTTTCTCTACGAAGTCTAAGAAAACCCGTGTCCATAATAACAAAAAAAGAAACAGGGAAAAAAGTATCATTGGTAGAGGATTATTGCATTACATCTTTGTCTTGTTTAATGATCGGTTTCATTTGCTTCTTCTGTTGCCCCAGTGAAAAAGGATTTTGAGTTGGCTCGTAGGCTTGGAGGAATAGGAAGGCCTTGGTGAGAACGAAGACGCTTGCTGCTTCGGTTGTTTTGTGCGTGCTTGGAAGCCCAGTATGTTGGTTTGCAATTATTATTTGACTGCAGATAACTTATGTAATATGAATATTAGGAATTAGAAATTAGGTTCACTTACAATACTATTAGAATCAGTACAGTAGAAACTTAGTTTGCATATAACACCATGTATCATCAAAATCCGACAGTGTGTAATTGTCTAATCAACCATGATGACCAAAGATTTTGAAAAATGAAATGTTCAGATTTTCTTGAATTGTTATAGGGCTTGGTAAGTTCATTACAGATCATATATCATCAATTGTTTGTTTAGAATGAATATAGCTTTGCCACGTATGTGTGTCTAGGGGCTTTAACTGAACTGCAGTGGAATGTAGAAGTTATTCAATATTTTAAGGTTTGAATTCTTAGTATTCTTGTGTCTTCAACAGGTCAACGTTTGATAATATTGGCCAAATTTTGAATCAAGGAAATGATGTTAACTGTACAAACTCATTTAGAATAAATTTGCATTTGAAATGGGTCTGGATTCCCTAATATAAAAATTGCATTGTTCCCTAGTTCAAAATCTAGTCTGTTGGTTTGATCCAACTAAATGGGGGATTTAATCCAATAGCTAACATGTGTACTGTGTTGCACAATCGTTGGATCAAATGCCTTTCCCAATTATTGGATCAAGTCAAACAAACTATATGTCAGAGGAAAACGTACAACATTTTCACAAGGAAAATATATATTTCATTATTAAAACGCTTGTTATGATTAGTATCACCGATTGTTCAAGTGTTATTTGAATGGATTTATATCATCTATAAAAAATTGAAGTGTTCAACACCCCCCCCCCCAAAAAAAAAATTTATTCATTGGTTTAATCCAAGGACTAGGAGAGAGACTCGACCCACAGCTAATTTATGGAATGCTCTCTATGGCCTTTGAATCAGTTCTCTCTCCCAATGGATTAATGCAACAAACCCTATCTCAAATTAGAGAGTACATGATTTTAAAGAGGATGTCCATTTTCCTCGCCGGTAAAAACTATAACTTTGACAGCTCCATATCACCTGACATGCATCGTATCAACACAATTCATATATATTTTTTTAATTAAAGAGCATTGCGAAAATTGATTAAATTAATCGACCATATTTGAAACGAAAGGGACTAAAATGAGTTTTAAAAGGATATTCATTTTCTTGATGGTGCTGTAACGTTGACAACTATAAGTAAGCTATCATGGTGTAACTTTGAAAGTACTATATTATCTATCATGCATTGTATCAACATGTTTTATATATGTTCTTTATATTTGAGAAAAGAGCGCTAATAAAACGGGTTAAATCAACAGCCATATTTGAGATAGGATAGAACAAGATGGTTTTGAAAAGAATATCCATTTTTCTGTTGAAGTTATAACTTGACAACTCTAGATTATTAGTCATGGTTTAACTTTAACAGAACTACATTATCTGTTATGCATGTATCAACATGATTCAGATTCTTCATAGTTGATCAAAGAGCGTTACTAAAATGGATTAAATCAACAATTTAAATTGGAAGAGAACTAAAAGATTTTTTTAAAAGGAAATCCATTTTCTTGTTAATGACGTTGTACCTTTAATTTGACTGCTCTTGATCATCTGCCATGGTTTAACTTTGACAGTGCTGTTTTATTTGTCATGCATTGTATCAATATGATTCAATCTCTTTGTATTTGATTATACAAAGTTGATAAAATGGACTAAATCAATAAATCAAATTTGAAACGGAAGAGAACTAAATGCTATTAAAAAGGATTTTCATTTCCTTGTTGCTGAAGCTACAACTTTGACAGTTCTAAATCATCTATCTAGGCTCAACTTTGCCAGTGATATATTATCTGTCATGCATTGTATCAACATGATTTACGCTTTTAATATTTCATTAAAGAGGGTTATTAAAATGGACTAAATCAACAAACCTCATTTGAAATGAAAGAGAACTAAATGCTTTTCAAAAGGATGTCCATTTCCTTGTTGATGAAGCTACAACTTTAACAATTCTAGATCATCTGTCAAGGTTCACCTTTGCCAGTAATATATTATCTGTCATACATTGTATCAACATGATTACGCTTTTAGTATTTCATTAAATAGTGTTACTAAAACGGACTAAATCAAAAAACCTCATTTGAAATGGAAGAGAACTGAATGCTTTTTAAAAGAATATCTATTTCCTTGTTGATGAAGCTACAACTTTGACAGTTTTAGATAATCTGTTAAGGTTCAACTTTACTAATGATATATTATCTGTAATACATTGTATCAACATGATTTTCGCTTTTAGCATTTCATTAAAGAGCATTACTAAAATGGACTAATTCAACAAACCATATTTAAAACGGAAGAGAACTGAATGCTTTTCAAAAGGATTTCTATTTCCTTGTTGACGAAGCTACAACTTTGATAGTTCTAGATCATCTGTCAAGGTTCAACTTTGCCAGTGATATATTATCTATGATACATTGCATCAACGTGATTTATGCTTTTAATATTTCATTAAAGAGCATTACTAAAATGGACTAAATCAACAAACCATATTTGAAACGGAAGAGACCAAAATGCTTTTTAGAAGGATATCCATTTCCTTATTGATGAAGCTACAACTTTGACAACTCTAGATCGTCTGTCATGGTTAACTTTGCCAGTATCACATTATCTGTCATGCATTGTATCAACACGATTCATACTCTTTGTATTTTATTAAAGAGCGTTACTAGAATGGATTCATATCATCTCAGATGCAATACCATATTGCTTTTCCATGTCCTAAAATCCAATCCGTTGGTTTGATGCAATGATTGGGAGAGGTACTTGATCCAATGGCTAATATATGTAATGTGCGCAGTACAACCGTTGGATTTAGTCCTATTCTTAGCCATTAGATCAAGCCAACATATCTAATTTTAAATCTAGAAGCAGAAGATATATTCTTTTCTAAACCTCACATACATTTTCAGCTCTATAAAAATTCTATCACCCTCTTCATTTTTCACAAACCTCCTCATACTTTCATTTCTCACCATTCCTATCTCTTTCTGATGGGTTCAATCCCTTTTGGTTTAGCTTTCAGTTCCTTGATAACTATGCCAAAATGGAGAAACACTAGCTTCTCTGTTTATTTCATGCTTCCTAATTCCTCCATTGTAAGGCATCTGTTTAAATTTCCAGTGCATATGTTCAGAAGTATGAGCAATAATGCACTGAAAATATCGTCACCATGGCAATGTGAGAGAAAATACAAATATCATCGTCCGAAAATCAAATCTCAAACCTTATTAAGCTTATCATCTCCATTATTTTACTCACATCCCAAACATTATAAGCATCTTTTACTCACATTCCAAACATTACGTTCAGCCATCCATACCTTCCCAAACAAGATATATTTCAACCCCAGATATTGTTTGGAATTTATGGTATCGATAAATTATTTCATCATTTTAATTGCTTCTGTTTGAAAATAAATATTTAGTTGTCTTTCGAACTAGTTATATTTGACAATATTTTTTGACAGTGATGGCGACGTGATGATTTGGAGATGAGTGAGAGCTTCATTGACAGTCAATACCAGGTACATAATTTTTTAGTTTGAAAAGGCCAAATACGTAGTTTATATAACTATATTAAAAACATCAACTTTTATGTAAGTAAATTATTAGTTTTGATACCTGATGTTTTTAAAATATCTAAAATAGTTCAATTTATACACACTCTTTTTGGAATAAAATCATCATATATAATATCCTCATTTTGCGTATGAGAGGTCTCCATTTTATTTTTAGAAATTTAAATTTTGTATTAATACTTTTTTATTACCCTTTTTGCAGGAGGAAGGAATAATAAGAAAAAAATTGAGGTCAATTAATTAGTAATATTACTTAAAATCATTAAGAGGAAGCATATATGAAAGTGAGAAAAGAGGACCTGAAGAAGAAATGGGTAAAAGTTGACCCTAAATGCGGCAACTTTCTCTCTGTTTCCTCTTTGTTTGATTTACCATTTTCTATGTATGCTTTTTTTGATCATAATGATAATTATAATTATGATAATAAGTTATTCTATAATATAATATATGGAGAACATATCACTATCTGTTCTTTAAATATAACAGTAATAGCGCAGCTGAATTTGATGTGAACAGTGAAGAGGCTCTTCAGCTAGAAGAAAGATGATATGCGTAGTGAAAATTTTCTTCATCAAATTTCCATTGAAGAAATGACTCAAGACATTTCTTACGCACATATGGAGCAGACTAGTTATTATTTACAGTTTTATGTTAACTTATGCAAATTATTTAATGTATCGAAATATTATTACCACAGAGAACAGATATACGTACAAATGGAGTATATCTTTGTTTATATGTTTATTGTAGAAGTAATTAATGACAATTTTTTGTATTATCTTGAGTTGCATTATTTAAATGTATTTTGGGAGATTTTATTTGATTTATTGATTTATGTTGTTGATTTATATTGACTATTATGACCATATAATGATGATGTTTACGGATGAGGAGTTGAACAAGAACAAAAATTTATCACATTAATCTCAGACAGGTTTATTACTCATTTGAAATTAATTTTATGTAAACTTATATTTGGTATCGTTAGAAAGAAAAACATACACTACCAGTAAAGGTTGGTTTCTTTAATAAAAGAGTTGGTACATAACCATAAGATTGTTTATTCAAATCATATCAATGTGAGGACTTTGTGGGTGGACGATTAGTTGGGCAAAAAGAATTTTCACATACAACCTCCAGAAATATATAACTAAAAACCAATTAAATAGGGGAAAATTAAGATGAAGGGCCTAGAAAAAAAAACATTTACTGAAAAAACATTAAAAATTATAAATATCTAGAAGAACTAAATACTAAAATATAAATTTAAAAATACTAAATTTCCCTCACTCTATATCACACACCCTCTTTGTCATCATCCGATGAATCCCTTTCAATTGCGCCATTATTTGTCAGAACTCGAGCAGAGGACAAGCTTCCATTGTTGCAATGTACTCCCCCTTATCCTTAATATAAAACATATTTATCAAATTTGATTAGATTAATATTTAATTTGATTAGATTAAGAAAGTTAATTATATTAATTAATATGACATGTATTTTTAAAACACATACCTTAATTATTTTTCTTATTTCCCTCATTCACTCTCCTCTTTACTTATTGTTGAGGGAGTATCAATAGAGATAAATTAAGAAAAAATTGACAAATATAAAAAATATATATTATATTTAGAACCAAAATTAAGTTTCCAAGTATGTCCTATATTAAGGACCGGAGGGAGTAATAAGAGTTGATTCATGTACCCCAATTAGAGCACAAATCAAGAAGCACGCTATGCGTTTAACTCCAGAAAACAGAATGTCGAACTGTGACTATGAATCGGGAAGGGATTTCAAATTCTCTAGTTTAGTGGGAACAAAGTTGAAGAAGAAACTACAAGGTTATACATTCATCTTCTACTCTCCGCGATTTGTAGTTAGTTTCTTTAAAACATTTGGAATCTTCAATCAAGATGTCTTGAGTACAATAATGGCATGATGAAGGATTGAGGGGAAATTTAGTATTCTTCAATTTATAGTTTAGTATTTGGTCTTCTAAAATAATTATAATTTAAGATCATTTCTAATAATATTATTTTCTATCGGTTTTTATTCAGAAAGTTTATTATTTAATCTTTATAGTTTTACTGAATTTGTAACTTAATGCTTATTATAGTTTGACTCGTTACCACTACTCAATCCTTATAGTTTCACCGATTTTATAACTCAATCCTTGTGAGTGTCATATCAAATGAAGGTGATCCAATTAGATTTCATGTTGTCATTCTCTTCTTTTTTGTACCGTCTTTATCTCCACCTTCTTCCCCAACATCACTGTCACCAAGCTCCAAAGGCCTGGCCCCTCTGCAAACTCAACCACCACCACCACCTTCACCTGCTTCTTCTCAATTTGAATTGTCACCTTGATTATCCATTTCCTTGTTGAAGAAGTTGTAATTTTGATAGCTGTAAGTCATCTATCATAGTTTAACTTCGACAGTGCTATATTATCTGTCATGCATTGTATTAATATGATTCATGTTCATTGTATTTAATTAAAGAGCAAGCGTTACCAAAATAAATTAATAAATCAACAAACCATATTTAAAACGGAAGAGAACAAAATGCTTTTTAAAAGGTTATTCATTTCCTTATTGATGAAGCTATAATTTTGCCAACGCTAAATTATCTGTCAAGGTTTAACTTTGCCAGTGATACATTATCTGACATGCATTGTATCAATATCATTCATACTCTTTGTATTTGATTAAAGAGCGTTACTAAAATGGATTCGGATTATCTCATATACAATACCTTGAAGTTTTTCCTGATACCAAAATCGAATCCGTTGGTTTGATCCAATGATGGGGAGAGGCACTTGATCCAATGGCTAATATATGTAATGTGTAGTACAACCGTTGGATTAAGTCCCATTCTTGGCTATTAGATCAAGCCAACATATCAAATTTTAAATCTAAAAGCAGAAGATCTATTCTTTTTCTAAAACTGCAAGTTTGATTGTATTGAATCATCATCATCATCATCGATCCTCCCTCTCCATATTTCCTTATACCTCACATATACCTTTTCAACTCTATAAATACCATCACCCTCCTTTTCATTTTTCACAAAGCTCCTCATAGTTTCATTTCTCACCATTCTTATCTCTCTCTTATGGGTTCAATCCCTTTTGGTTTAGGTTTCAGTTCCTTGATAACTATGCCAAAATGGAGAAACCCTTGCTTCTCTGTTCATTTCATGCTTCCTAATTTCTCCACTGTAAGGAATCTGTTTAAATTTCCGGTGCATATGTTCAGAAGTTTGAGCAATAATGCACTAGAAATATCGTTACCCTGGCAATGTGAGAGAGAATACAAATATCATAGTCCGAAAATCAAATCTCAAACCTTATTAAGCCTATCATCTTAATTATTTTACTCACATTCCAAACATTATAAGCATCTTTTACGCCCATCCCAAACATTACGTTCAGCCATCCATACTTTTCACACAAGATATATTTCAACCTCAGATCTTTGTTATCTTCTGACTTCTGAGAGCTTTTTCACTTTTCAAGAGCTTCCCTTCTGCAACTTGAAGGGTGATCTACGGTGCTCGAGAAGAGGGTTTCAAGTTCAGCAAAAATAATATCGAGGGTACAAAGGTAAAATGCAATTTCTATTTCATATTCCCACACTCTTACAAAAAGAAAAAGGGAAAATCCCATTTAGATCCAGTTAAAATACCATTATTCAGATTCAGGCATACACTTTCAACAAATTCTTAATTAGTACAAGAGGAGTAATAAAAGACTTCTGATTATTGTAAATTTACATTTATATTGTTCAATGTTTTCTAGCCTATTTCTTTCCAGAGAGATAGAATGGGATCAAGACCCGTTCAAAAGAGAAAAACTTAAGAGTTAGAACAATAGGATTGGGACTCTGAAACAATCTTTTCCATCGAAGTGAATGAAATGAAGTGAGGCATAGGATTGGAAGACGGCCTCAAAGCTCTCTACTCAATCAGGAATCCCTCTTTCTTCTGTAATCCTTCTCACTCACTCTCTAATCAGAGACCTTCAGACGCCACACAAGAAGCTCAACATCATCGATCCTCTTTCTTCTAGAAGCATTACAAGAGAGGGAGGATGTTGAGCTTCTTTTGCGGCGTCTGAAGGTCTCTGATTAGAGAGTGAGTGAGAAGGATTAGAGAAGAAATAGGGATTCTTGATTGAGGAGAAAGGAAATAGGCTAGTAAACATTCAATGGTATAAATGTAAATTTATGATATTCAGAAATTCCTTATTACTCCCCTGATTAAAAATTTGTTGACAATGTAGGCCTGAATATATATTTTGGTATTTCAACTAGATTTAATTGAGATTTTTTCAAAGAAAAATTTAAAAAGAGAAAAAAAACCAATGTGTTGCTGATTTTTCGATATAACTATGGCCATTTGAATATTTTGTTTCTTCGTTGATTTACGCAGGTATTAAAGAGGGAGATGATCTTGTTTGGAATTTATGGTATTGATATGTTATTTCATCTTAATTAATTGCTTCTGTTTGAAAATAAATATTTAGATGTCTTTCAAACTAATTATATTTTACAACCTTTAATTTTTTTTTTTCTTACAGTGATGGCGACGTGATGATTTGGAGATGGGTGAGAGCTTCATTGACCGTCAATACCAGGTACGTATATAATTTTAATTTGAAAAGGTCAATTAGGTATTTACGTATAGTTAATATAAAATATTAGAATAATTAACTTTTATAAGTAAATTGTTATCTTTAATACCTATCTTATTAAAATATCTAAAATAGTTATACACATGCACACATGCTCTTTTTAGAACAGAATTATACTACCTCCAAGCTCCAGTTCTTAATATAAGATTCACTTTATACTTTAATTTTTTTATTAAAATAAGTTTTATATTAAAGAACGTAGGTATTAATATATAATATCCTTATTTTGCATATGAGAAGTCTCCATTTTATTTTAAAAAATTTAAATTTTATATTAATATTTTTTATTACACTTTATGCAGGAGGAGGGAATAAGAAGGAAGTTGATTGAGGTCAATTCATTAGTGATATTACTTAACATCATTAAGAGGAAGCATATACGGAAAATGAGAAAATAGGACCTGAAGAAGAAATTATGGGAAAAAGTTGGCTCTAAATACAGCAACTTTAATCCTCTCTGTTTCCTCTTCTGTTGTCCCATTTTCTATATATGCTTCTTTTAATTATAATTACAATAAGTTATTTTATAATATAATATCAAGGTGGAGAAGCATATCATTGTTATATATGTTCTTTAAATATAACAGTAGCAGCTGAAGTCGACATGATCATAAACTGTGAAGAGGCGCTTCAACTAGAGAAAGATGATATGCTTAGTGAAAATTTTCCTCTTCAGATTTTCAATGAAGAAATGACTCAAGACTTCATATATTTAGATCAGACAGTAATTATTATTTACAATTTTATGTTAAGTTACGCAAATTATCTAACGTATCAAGATATTATTACCTCAGAGAACAGATATACTCAAGTGGGTGGTGTATATCTTTGTTTTATTTGTTTATTGTAGAAGTAGTGAAGATTTTTGTATTATCTTGAGTTGCATTATTTAAATTAATTTGGCAGATTTTATTTATTGATTTATATTGTTGATTGACTATTATGACTATATGATGATGATGTTTCCGGATTTTGAGAGTAGTCAATAAGTGACATCTAGAACAAGAACAAAAATTTATCACATTAATCTCAAATAGATTTATTAATCATTTGAAATTGATTTTCTGGAAACTTACATATGGCATCATTAAAAATTAAAAAAATATAAACTACTTGAGATAATGAATAAATGCATATTTAATTAATTAAATTATATCCATATTCGTGATGCGTGCCTCATGAAAAAAGTACGAAATCATGGATGAATTCAAAATCTCAATGTAAATATAAATGTTGATGAATAATCTGTAAGAATATTTATACATGTTTATATAAGTTATGAAGTTTACCTTGACCCTACTAAATCTTTATAGAATGGACTTACATAAAAAATTTTAGTAGAAAAAGGATTACTTGCTTAATGCTTTGAAAGTAAGAGATGGGAAAAATATAAACAAACTACAGAAGTCAAGAGAAATAGGGAAAAGGATTGAACATCTTATATATCATCATTTACTTCAAAGTTATAAGGCTTCCAAAAGCATTACAAATATACAACAAAATCAAATCACATGATTATTCAACATGGACACATGATACATGTAACCTTTGGGTGTATTAAATACAGGAGAACCTCCAAAACAACCATTAATGGAGTTTTTTGGTGCAGAGATTTAATTTAAAAGACATTATAGGGAAATTAATGGACTGCTACATACTATAATGATATTTATAATTAACACTCATACTTAAGTTTCCATAAACAATTTATGTTTCTACATCAATTTTTAAAAAATAAGTGCAAAGCATAAAAAGTTGGCCTGCTATGTTTTTCATTAGTATCAAGGGTTTATTGGAACTGCAAAGTTTGAAACCTGGCTGTCATGCCCAGCTTTTCACTGCATATATATATAATAATTGATAGTCATGTGTATCGCACTTTACTCCTTGAATGTCTATAAACAAATTAAGCTTCAAATCAATTTTTAAAAACTAAATCAAAGTATGAAAACTTGGCTTTTATGTTTTTTAATTAGTATTAAGCGTTATCAGAACTGCCATGTTTGACACCTGGTAGTCATGCCAAATGTGCAATATTGCATGCTTGTCACTGCATAATCTAATATTTAAGTACAGAACAGATATACAAGTGCGGTAATTATTGCAAAAGTAATGACAGTTTGTTTTTTCGTATCATCTTGAGTTTCATTATATTATTTAAATACATCTGGTAGATTTTATTTATTGATGGACTATATATTATGACCATATGATGATGCGTTTCCGGATTTTGAGAGTAATGAGGGACAGAACAGCATAAAAATTTAACGGATTAATCTTAAACTGATCTCTTAATTAACCACCATTTGAAATTGGTTTTATAATTTTATGTGTAAACTTATATATGGTATCGTTGAAAACAAAAACAAACATATATAGGCATGTGTTATCAACTGTTGAGCCACGAGAATTTTCACAGACAATCTCCAAAAAAATATGTAGCTAACTAAAAACCACTTAAATAATTTAATAAAAATATCAAATCTTTCGCTGGACCTAGGACTCACTCTGGTAATTAGTATATTCAATTTTTTTTTAAAAAAAAATCGTTCAATTGATTCATTGTTATTCCCTCTCCTCATTGCATTAATGAGAAGTATGCTTTGTTAATTTCTAATTAAGATGAAATTTGTAGGTAGAGACTATCGAATTTTTAATTTCTTAAAAAAAATTGCATGATAGAAAATGTTTTATAACTTATGCATTATAAAAAATTGCATAAATTAGCTAGAAAGTAAAAGAAAATAAATTTTAGATCATTTAATTCTGATTTGGATAATATAAATTGAAAATAAGACTATTCAATCTATAAATGTAAATATTGTAATAAGTTACACTCTTTATTTCCCTGGCGGATCGAAATCATATTACTACTACCATATTTTAACTACAACGAATCATTTGATGACCAAGTGTTGGCATTTTTTATTATTGATGTCTACAAATCTTTTAATGAGATTGCTTAAATCAACGGCCAGAATTTTTACAACTCATCGATCCCAGGTGTTACAGATTGACGTCTTGAGTTTAATTTGGTATGATGCTACATTTTGGAATAATTAATTTTATCATTTTTTAAGTATTGGAGTAATAATTTTAGCTCTATAAATCTTTAGCAAATATACTTTTAGTCATTTAAGTTTCACACATGAGGTATACTTTTGGTCCCTTAACTTTGTAAAGTATATTTTTAATCCTATATTTTTAACACCGTTAATGTCATCAACAAAAGATGTTAACTAGATACAACAAACTCAAGTGATGACTATGCAGCTGAAAAAATATATTTAAGTTTTATTTTTTAATATAATATATTTATATTATTAAAACAAAATAAACCGAAAAATGGTTGCAAATGAAATCAATGTTTTGCTATTTAGATTATTAAAATAATTTTTCTAATACAATTGAAGTTTTGATATTAATTATTTCATTAAGTTTTAGATATTTTTTAATTTACACATATTTTAAATTTAAGATTAATATAATTTAATTGCACAGTCATTACTTGAGTTTGTTGTATCAACGTTTTCCATTAGTAACATTAATAGTGCTCAAATTAAAGGATCAAAAGTATACTTTATAAAATGAAAGGACAAAAAATACACATCATATGTAAACTTAAAGGACTAAAAGTATACATTAGTCTAAATCTTTTATATAATACATTATTATTTTTTATAATAACTTTATTTAAATTTGATTTTTCTTACTTTTGAAACTAGATTTTTTTACTTTGTTTTATAAAACAGTAATATTATATTTTTCTTTCATTATTGATTTTTTTTTTTGTGTTATTACAATTCATTCTAATTAAATATTTTTTGACTATATATAGTCAAAATAATGCGTGTCTATATAATCTCAAACCGAGGGTAAGGATAGATATATAATCTTTATAGAATCTTAGAATGAAAATTAACTTTATAGATTGAAAGTGGCAATATCAACATCAAATGTCAATCAAATTAATAGAGTAGTATTATAAAGTGATAAAATATGAGCAAATTTACCTAGATGCTACCAACATTAAAAAAATGCAGAACACTATAGAGTGGAAAGTATTTACTTAATTGGAAAATAAAAAAAAAGAGAAAGTATTTACTTAAAATCATTCTTGGCAAGATCCAATTTCAAATTACGAAGAAGCTCCAGGTCAAAAAAAAAATTATGAAGAAGCTGTTTTTGACGAAAGCGATGTCGTCCTCATTTAGAATAGTTTATGTGTTTGTTTGGAATAGCTTATTTTTGGACAATAAGTATTTATAAATTGTGATTCACAGTATACGAGGTAAATATGTGAGAGGAGGTTTATCTCGGCTTGCGTAATAAGGACTTATTTGCCCCCAAAACGTGCTTCCAAATATATTTTGATAATAAATGCTTATAAATCGTGATTTACAATATACGAATTAAGTATGTGGGATGGGTTTTATCTCAATTTACGTAATAAAGACTTTTTATCAAAAAATAAGTGATATCAAACACATACTTCTTTTTTTTTTAATCCTCTCCCTCCCCGTCACATCACCTTGAAATCCACCATTTATTTTTTTAAAAAAAAAATATAGCAAATTGTGAACTTGTTTCTCTCTTACCTTTTCCCTTTTCCTCCTATGTCAACTCTCTCCTATTTAAAAAGGAATCAATTAATAAGATAATCCATATTTTTTTAAAAAAAAATGGCTGGCAACTCCTTACATCTGAAAAAAAATAAATATTTTCAATCAGAATTTTAAATTTAATAAAAACCTTTAATAAGGTAATCTTTTTTTTTTTTTTGAAAAAATGGCTTGCTATATTTTTATAGGTATTAAGTGTTATTTTTTTGAATATAAGAGACAAGACTCATGTCTTTGGTTTTATTCAAAAGATGGCCACATAAACAATCACATAAGTATCTAATCAATCAATCTAAGTGTGTGTTTGGTTGGGCTTATTTTTAGATAATAAGTCCTTATTACGCAAGCTGAGATAAAATTTCTCTCACATACGTATCTCGTATACCGTGAATCACGATTTATAAGTACTTATTGTCTAAAAATAAGCTATTCCAAACAAATATTTAATCTAAATAAGCTAACATTTGATACGAACAGCAAGCTGACGGTTGTTGAATAATCGATATCTCATTGTTGGCCCCGGTAATCCGGTATTAAGTGTTATTAAAACTGCATGTTTTGCGCTTGACAGCTATGCCGTACGCGTCATATTACGTGTTTGACACTTAACAATCAAGCGGAGCTAGTCGCTCCATAATCTAATATTTTATTAAGTAGAGTCAAGTGTATCGCATTTTCACATTCATGCTCCATATTTCCCCGTACCCCACATACTTCCTTTTTTATTAGCTCTATGAATATCCATTCCTTCTCTTATTTCTTCACAAACCAATCATTCAAAATCTTCTTCTAATATTTCCATTTCTCACCCCTATTATTACCAGTAGCACTAGTTTCTTAGTTCACACCAAGCTCCAATTCTTCATGGTAACAAATCTCTTTATTAGTTTGCTTTTAGCAACTTCAATTCTCCTTTATGCAAAATATTTCTGATCACATATTTGTAAACCATTTTTGGTGCTGCATGGACTCAAAAAAGTGGATTCAAATATCTGCTATAGGACTGGACAAGCAGAGGCAATATCATCCACTAAAAATTAAGCCTCCAAGTATATGGATTTATTCATCAGTATCATCCAGTTCACTCACATTCTAAACATTATAGTCATCTTTTACTCACATCCCAAACATTATGTCGATCGATTTTTTATTTTTCAAAGGTAATATTTTCTTGTAAAGTAACATCGTATCAGAAGATCTAATGATTCTGACATAATTAGTAGCAGATTAATTATTAAGACAAACTAATATCTGAGATTTGTTTTTGACAGGAAGGGATACGTAATGCTTGGGATCGAGTAGTATGTCATATGGTACCTCTGTTAAAAAAGGTACGTGTGATTTTAATTATTAGTTTCAGCAACAGCTTATAGAAATATATATATATATATGTGTGTGTGTGTGTGTGTATGTATGTATATTGTATATATATGTGGCATTTTCAATCTTATGTATTGATGTTTAATTTCTTGACGCAGTATAAAGAAATATTTGAGGCGAACGGAGCAAGCCTGAGAGGTGCATGTCGTTTTGGGCATATCTCAGAGAAATGAAGAACGATGAAGTTGATTCCTGCAATTAATTAAAGCAATGTAAAATTATGTCAACAAAGTTCGATTCAATTATATTTAATTAATTTAGCACAATTTAGAGCTTAAATATATTGCCTCATGTATATTGGGCTTCATTTGTATAAAATACATGAATTATCTTCCAATACTTGGATGGCTTGGTTATTACATATATATACATCTGATTCTCTTAAATATAAAAGATCAATTATGTGAAGAAGTTAAGCGAAGAGTAATTGGCAAACATAAAAGGGAATCAGTTGCGGTGCTCGTTTGCAATGATGAGTACCAAAAGCTAATTAATGAGACGAGATTTATACCATTCAAAAGGATTTTAATGATTCAAATTTAATATTTTAAATGATGATTTTTAAATAAAAAAATTATTTTTTAAAAAACTGACAATTAAGAGATTATCTTTATATTAGATTATATACTCGTTAAGATAATTTTTTTAAGAAAAAATGAAAAAATTCAAAATCAAATATGAATAGTCTGGATTGATGATGAGCACTTAGAGCTCATCATTATGATGAGTGCTGAAAATGGTTCTAAATATAAAAGGTGGAGCTAGGAACGGCAAACCTTTAACAGAGGCTTACGGCCTAGCCTACATAAAGCCTAGCCTAGCCTATTTAGTAAATAGGTCAGACTCATACTCAAACCTATTGCTAGGTCTATTTAGATAAACAGGTCAGGCCTAGCCTACAGGTCTACAGGCCTGGCCTATTTAACTTTTTTTAAATTTATACTATTATATAAATATATAATATATTTAATATCATCTAAATAATTTTACAAATTATTTATAAATTTACCAACTAAACCGTAATTCTAAGTTTTACATCTCATCGTCATTACACTCAACCATTGCTTTCAGATCAATCATTCACCTTACCTCTATTCTCTTCGATCACTCGAGATGGCTACGCTAACTCACTTACTCTCCTTTGATTTGGTCTTCACTAAAACATAATAATTGCTCTGTGTTTATTTTAATGCCAAATGAATTACAATCTTAGTAAGAGGAGTTTGTGCAATTTATGTGGGAAAACTAAAAGAGGTAAATTCTAGTTTTACATGTTGCTTGTTACACTAGGTCGATTTTAAAAAAATATATCTCATTAGTCAACAGATAATTAGTTTTTCTTATTCTTATTTGCTTGAACAGTTGTTGTCACCAGACATTCTTTTCTTTTTCTTAGTAAGCCCTAATATCAGGACGAGAATAACTATTAAGCTTTTAAGATATAATGTAGGATTGTAAATAAGCATGAAGGGTTATATATGAATTTGGATGCATAGGCTTTAAAGTCTATTTAAAGACATACATTTCAAGTAGACATTTAAACAGACTTCAGGCCTTTGTCAAACCTTTTGAAGACCAGGGCTCAGGCCTAAAAAAAAAAACCTACATATAGGATCAGACCCAAACTCATACTTTGAATCTCTGTTGCAGGCTCAGGCCTGTTTAAATAAAGTCTAGCCTAACCCAATCTATTTCCACCTTGAGAGGGAGCAAAGAGTTATGGTCTTGGTGTTTCTTGCTGCATATTAATTTGAGTAAAGAAATTATTGAAGATAGCTAGTAAGTGACCATAATTCCATACATTATTGGAGCGATACTTTTTAGCACTGATTACCAATCAATCAATCAAATATAATTAGTTCAATATAAAATCTATAACAAACCATAGTATTTACAAAATACTATGATTTAATTATTTCAGACTCAGTAGTACTACTGCAACGCTTAAGTAAAAGTGAGTAATTATTTTTTAATATTTTAATTGATTTTATGTAATTAAACTCTATTATTTCTCAAGGAATGATGCAAAAAAAAAATGATGGAATGATTTCAAGCTATATGAAAAAGGAATATATCACCAAAAGGTCACATTGATATCGGTGGAAGGAGCTTTGACAACTTGAATGTGAGTCTTAAGTTTGAGTCCATATGAATATTGAATACAGAAAACATTTTTAGGAGAGTTAACCCAAATCAGGCATCAAATTGAAATGAAATAAAATCAAGAGGCAAAAGTAAACATTTAATGTAAATTAAAGGATGAAATTGAAAATACTAAAGTTAAGGGATGCAAATAAAATATAATAATATCTAAGGGATGAAAAAGAAACTGGAAATAGAAAATTAGAGATGCATATGTGTTATAATACTTGGATGTCAGTCTGTCACTGGGATGAGTTAATTTATTATTTGATGGAATATTAGCTATGTGTATATGTCTAACTAGTTGGGAAGTCCCTTGCAAAGAAGTTAATGTTAAATTCACCAGCAATTGACAATAATAGATTAAATTGGATTAATTATGGGAGAGTAAGTATCTTAAAGGGAATTAGGATAATGGATCTTGAGGGACATTATTGTCCACATCAGGAATTGCTAGTCCCTATATTATATATATATATATATATATATTATGCGAGCCAGTGAAGATTTTGTCCGTTATATGTCGTCTCTTTGTTTTATGCTTTAATTTTCAATAATTGGTAACAACCATGAGGGACCCTCAAATATTTTTTTTTTTTTGGCCAGCGGGAAATATACTATTATTATTATAATCAGGATTAATAATTAGGGTTTTTTAAAAAATAAAATAATTCGCTTCACTTGTAGCGGGTCAAGGCATATGAATAATTAAATTATTTATGAGCTGGCATTTTCTCCATTTTAATCCTATGATCCATTTCCTTTTTATGGATTAGTCTTGAGATATGTTAAGATTAATTTATTCTTTTTTCCCTTAATAAAAATGTAACATTTAAACATTTTAAATTTAATCTGGTAGTCCAGCTTGGTAGCAATTTTTCTGTTGGAATGAAGAGAGTCTTGAAACTAAAATAGAGCATACAAACGATGACAATAGGAACGTTGAATCTTTTATTTCATATTTGTAATGTATGGATTTAAAAAAAGTCCAGAAAAATAAACATGATATTTAAGTGGATAAGTCAAATAGCCACACAAAAGGGAAGAAAAGAAAAAAAATAAAAAGGGCATTATAATATTAGGATTTATATTGGGTGAGGTTTTGCCTTCTGGAAGCGAACACTTGGGAATGTCTCATAATCCAAAACCTCTCAATCTCTTCAGCTTTTCGACCTGGAATCCTACCTGCGATCAAACTCCATCTGATATATAAAGAAAAAACAAGTTTACATATAACTAAGCAAAAGTTCCAATAATAATATAGAGAACACAGAGATTACATATATACACACAATCAAAAGGAAAACAAAAATAAAAGTTCAGATATATAAGCTTTTATTGGGTTATGTATCAGCCTTGGTCCCTTGCACGTTGGAAAACACAGTGCATGTGTTTATTGCAGAATTCATTTCATTGGTGCCCTTTATTGACAGTGCTTTGCTTTAATATACGTGCATGCGGTTGGGTTTCTCATATTATCTTTTTTTTTATTTTCTTCTCATAATCTTGTATTCATTATTAAATTAAAATAATAAATAATTCAGATTCAATCTTTTATAAAATTGATTCTATAAACATAAATAAGTAAATTTAAACTCTTAAAATTTAATTTATATCATTCATAACTGCAATCCAGAAAAAATAAAACAATTTTAATTTATAAAATATTACTCTATAATAATAAATTTATTAAATATTAAATCGAAACCATCCATTTCAAGATCTTAGGGTGGATATGAGATTATAAAAAGATAATGAGAAACAGGACAATGAGAGTATCGTCTTTTGTATGGGAGAGAAGCAAGGACAACTACTTTTGGATCCTATTTTTCTTCCTTATATATATACTCGCTCCGTTCCTATTTATAAGTAATGTTTAACCGAATCTTGCATTTCGAAGCATCAGTTAAGAACAATAAATGTGTTAAAATTGTAACCCTTTTTGACTAAATACCCTTATTTATGATAACATAGATAGGGAATAAGACTATAAGAGAGAGAATGAGGAAATTATTATAAGAAGGAAGATTGCAAAAGAGAGAGAATAAGAAAATAGATATGGCAGAAGTAATAGATCTCTGAGGGTTGTGAAAATTTATTATATTGACATTAAATATGAGTAATTAAATAAAGATAAAATGGGAAAGTAAGAAGTAAAAAATAAAATATTTTCTAAATGTTTCTTATAAAAAGAAATAGGGTATGTGTGGTGGTTGTTTCTTATAAAAAAGAATGGAGATAGTGAGTATATATACAGTGACAGAAAAAGGAGAGGGGAAGGCCTGGTGCTTTTCATCATTTATATTGATGTGGTAGTTTCTTTTGCTTATTATTAATTCTCTTCAAGTGCCAGGCCGACATACACATATATATGGGCATTTTTCTTACCTTAATAAAAAAATAAATTATATTGACAGGGAGTCAACTAGTAATGGTTTTTTTAATATGAAAGAAATTTTTCAAAAAAAATTATTGCATGTTTATGTTTTCTAAGATACAATTTTCATTTACCATTCTGGATTTATTTATAAATCTAAATTAATTAACTTTCACATACCAAAGAGAGTTAGTTAGCTTATTAATTATGAATTAAATTTTCAATTTTGCCTTTATTTATGATTGGCTCCAACATCAATATGAATAAATTCTTTTTGTTTATTGTAATTAATAAGGGAAAAATTATAAAAAAAAAAACATATGTATTACTCAAAAAATTGACTAATAATAAGGATCAAAATTTTTTTCAAAAAATAATTTACAAACAAGACCAGAGTGGTACATAAGTATATTGATTATGTTTCCCACTACTATAATTAATTACAATGAAAAACAAAGTTTTTTATTCTTAGAATTGTAGCTGATTTGGGTTGAGGTCTCTATAACTTTTCGGGCTTGTTTGGTCTGAGCGGAGGGGAGGGAAAGTGGGAGGAGGAAAAAAATTGTTTAGTTGAATTTAAAAAAAAATTAAAGAAATGAGGTTAAAAATTTTTAATTAATTTTTCTTACTCTTTTATCTTATATATTCTCTTTATTAAAATTTTATTACCCCACTTCTTTAATCTTTTAAAATTCAACTCAAAAATTTTTCCTCCCCTCCCTTCCCCTCCAAATCCCTCACACCAAATAAACCTCACCAAAATTGACCATAACTCTAGGGATTAATTTGTTAGTGAAAAAATTATGAAGTCCTTAAACCAAGTTGACCACAACTTTCAAGATAAAAAATTATGTTTTTTTCCTAAAACATAAAAAATTTAATAAACCATAAACAATGCAACTTTTCTTTAATTAGAGGGGCAAGCACCAATTGTATACATGGAAGCATCTATACCATTAGAGACATTTGGTTGGAGAAAAATCGACGAAGGGAAAGGAAGATTGAGATTTTCTAGTGGCCATGAGCGTTTGGTTGCATTTTTATGTGAGGAAATATTTTCTTGAGCCCACAAATTTCCAATTATAATTAAAAATGTGTTCCCACCAAAATTGGTGGGAACTAATTTTTAAGTGGGGAGGAAAAATGCTTAAAGACATAAAAGACCTTTGATGTGGCCTTGAATGTGATAGAAAAAGATTAAGGGGATGTGTGAGTCCCATCGATATTTAAATAATAATTTTATTCTAAGGGTAAAATAGTCTTTTGGCTCATTTTCCTATCTTATTTTCTTTGAACCAAATAAAATTTTTTTTATCAATCTATTTTCTTTTCCAATACAAACCAAACACCTCTGTAATAAAATATTTTCCATTCCTTTTCATTTCATTCCTTTTTTAACCTTTTCTTTGAACCAAACGAGTTCTTTGGTTGTGAGACATTCCCTTACAACTTATTTTCAAACTATGTTATTCATACATACCACACCCAAGTGCAGGTATTCCAAAAATTGCTGTTCCTGATTAGATGGGGAACATGAGACATTGTGCGATTTGGGTGACAATAGATTCATTTTCCCCATCCAAAATTTATTGAACATTATCTATGCCATTAAATGTTTTGCTGTTAAATTAGAGAGATAGATCCTCTATTTATCCAAAAAAATTAAAGAGATTCAACTCTCCAATCACTTGGACGAAATTCTGAAAGCCCAGTGTTCTGATTATATATTCCACACGCTAATACTGCTCTCTGAATCATAATATTCTGATGATGATATCTCAACCAGCAACAGGAAAAAAAAGAAAGGAAGAAAGAAAGCTTGTTTGTCCTGAGAAAATTCAGATATTTGACCCACAAAAAAGCAATTTGTTTGTTTCAGTGGCTATTAAATTATACACTCAGAACTGTAAATCATTTTGAAGTTTGAACAAGCATGTACCTGTCTCCCACCAGTTTGTACATTCTGTAAATGAGATCTTCTTCTTGTTCTGACATGTTTATGAACTCCCACTCAATACTGCTCACCTCTGCAAATTACATGCAACTCAAACATAATCACTACTCAGTGCTAAAATCAAATGTTTGGACCCAAAACTGGGAACTGAAATGCCTCTATCTCATGAAACTCAGATTAAAGCCATCTATTGAAGTTCAATTGAGTCTTCAAGGAGAGAACCTATAAAGACCAATAACTGATAAAAAAACAGAGACACATGCAAAAGATATCTCTCAGAACTTTAATCAAACAGAGTGTGGGTGTAAGGGGGTGAAGAAAACCAGGGTTGAACCGAGAAAGAAAGAACCCAGAATTGGATGAATCAGAGATAGAACTTGACCTTCAGAGCAAAAGGTTTCAATCTTTTCTTGCTTTCTGAGGCGTTTGTCCATGATTTTTTGCTCAGAAATGGCAAGGTCTAAGACAAGAATTGATGGAAAGGAGAAATTTTGAAGCAGATCTTTTGGGTGGGTATGAGTCGCCTTGATCGGATTATATACTTTCTGAGCTCTAAGGACGAATCGCGGCTAATTGAAAGTGAATTTGCCCAAAATCAGTCTCTTCAATGAGACATTCATTTCTCAATGTTTCTCCCCCTGTTATTTTTCCTTTCGTCTCCTCCAATCCTCACTCAGTGATCAATCATTTAGGGGTGGGTTAGTAGAAATATGAAAAAAAATATATACTAGGTCCTTTTTTTTTGGTTCAAATACTAGGTCCTTATTTTAAAAATTAATAAAATAAAAATTAGTTATTAATAATAATAAGATCATAATAAGCATTTAAAAATTTAAAAGTTTTCTTACTCATTTCATGCTAGCACAATATTTTCGTAAAGTTGATAGTTCTTACCAAAAAGCTAATTCATACAAATTATTTTGTCATGTTTTAAATATAAGTTAACCCTAACTAATTCACAAGCATTAATACAAATAATTAAAAACATCGAATTTATTATTAAATCCAAGTAATTTCTAATATTACCTTTGCTATTTACATTAAACCCAACAACATATTGATTTTAAATCTCTTTCGCTACTTTTGTTAAATATGAGTGTCTATGAAAAAAAATATTTAATATTCCTTAAAATTAGTAAATGACTTATAAAAATAATTAATAAACTTTTTAAAATATGTCTCATAGGATAAGAGAGGATTCAGTCCAAGGAACAAAAAACGGATAAGAGGGAGTGCATCAAGTTGAGGCTAGAATTGTTAACATGATTTAGCAAAAATTATGTCTTGGTACTTTTAATGTAGATGTGTAAATGATGTTATGAAGTGGGGGAAAACGTGGCTTAGGAATGAAGCTTAAGAACTGAAGGTCATACCAAACAAACAGATTTTGATAAGGTTGACTTGTAGTTGCCTTTTTCTTCTTCCTCTTCTTCTGGCAAAATGGAGAACCCAGCTGAAAAGACAATTATAACCTCAATCCATGAAGTCGAGAATAAGGTTTAATATTAAAACATGGCCTCCATGATCCATATGCTCAATAAATTCTCTGGTGATCCTATTTATATAAGTTATTTTCAACATATTTTATCGGGAAAAAAAAAACTATAGACCTTATTAGATCTGCTTAAAATTTGACAAATTTTCAAGTTTATCTCTATTTTTTAAATGTTAATAAATGAAGGTTAAAATTATATATTTATATTAGAAAATTTAATGGTGTGATTTATAAACAAGTAGGGATGGAAATAGGTTATGCCCCTAATAGGGACTTACGGCCTAGCCTAACCTATTTAGTAAATAAGTTAGGCTTAGGCTCAAACCTATTGCTAGGCCTATTTAGATAAACAGGTCAAGCCTAACCTATTTAACTTTTTTTAATTTATACTATTATATAAGTGTATATAATATCATCTACATAATTTTATAAATTATTTATAAATTCATCAACTTAACCTTAATTTTAAGTTTCATATCTTATCGTCATTACACTCAACTATACTTTCCTAAGTGTCATTCACCTTACCTCTCTTCTCCTCGATCGCTCAAGATGGCAACGCTAACTCACTCCCTCTCTCTTGATTTGGTTGTCCACTGAAACACAATAATTGCTATGCGTTTATTTTAATGCTAAATGAAATATTATAATTTTAGTAAGAGGAGTTTGTGCAATTTATGTGGGAAGAGTAAAGGATGTAAATTATAGTTTTACATGTTGCTTGTAATACTTGGTCGATTTAAGAAAATATTTTAGAAAATATATCTTATTAGTCAACAGACGATTAGTTTTTCTTATTCTTATTTGTTCGAATTGTTGTCACTAGATATTCTTCTCTTTTTCTTACTAAACCCTAATATTACCACGAGAATGGATATTAAGCTTTTAAGAATAATGGAGGATTGTAAATAAGAGTGAAGGGTTATATATAAATTTGGATGCATAAGCTTTAAAGTCTATTTAAAGGCATACACTTTAAGTAGGCCTTTAAATAGGCTTCAGGCCTTGTCAGACCTTTTGAAGGCTCAGACTCATACTTAAAAAAAAAAGCCTACATTCAGGCACAGGCATACGCTCAGGCTTTGAATCTCTATTGCAGGCTCAGACCTATTTAGGTAAAGTCTAGCCTAAGCTAACCTATTTCCACCCCTATAAATAAGACAAAAAAAAACAATCTTATCTATTTACCTTATAAATAATATCAAATGAGTACTTCAATATTTATTGAAATGTTCCTAGATGGCATATGGATCCAATCTGAGGATTCACCCCTCTATTTTTAATTTTACCATTGAATAGGTGTTTCCAAATTGAAGAAAATGGGATATTAAAGTGCGTTTAATGAAGTCATTATAAAATTTTTTAAGTTGAACTTTATTGAAATTTTCCCTTTCTACATTTACAAATTATTTCACCTCTTTTTTTCTTGATAAAATAAAGTTTAGGTGAGTTGGGTCTCGGGGGCTCATCAGGGCCATAGGGTGTAATATCCCGAATTTTGGGATTAGAGGCTTGAGAATAAGCCTAAATTAAGTAAACTGCTAAGCCCCAGTTTAGTAGATGTCCTAAATCTATTTTCTAATGTTTCTTATATCTTTGGGGTATTAAGAAAGTAAAATGATGAATTTTGGAGAATATAATTATGTTTTCGGTGAAATCGCCTACGAGGTAGTGAGCGTGTCATGTGATTTTGAATGATCACATGATGAGAAAAAATTATGAGATTTTACAGGATGAAAGTAGACATCCTAAAATTTAATTTTATAGGTCATATGAATCAATTAGAGCTATATACAAAAAGATATTAATTTTTGAAGTCAGCACAGAAAAACTGTGAAATTTCTGGAACAATATGCAAAGAATGAAATTCTGGGAATTTTGTGATTCCATTCAGCAAAATTCTATATTTTTCCTTGAAACTAGACTCAATAAGGGTTTTATAGGCTTTGGAATCACTCTAATTCAATTTTTCTAGAATTAGTTATGATTTTTTGAAGTTTGGGCAGAAATCTGCCAAAACTTTGTAAAAATCCGAAATTGGGAAAAATAATTAATTAAAAGTGGATATGATATAAAGTGATCATCTCCTTCTTCAGCCCCATTTTTGACACCATAACAAACCCTAAGAGAGAGAGAGAGAACTCAGATTTGTAGAGAGAGAAGGGGAGGAAAAAACTTGCAAAGGTAAGTGATTTCTTCTGTAAATGGGTTCCTAATGCATATAACTCCATTGCTAAGCTATTCTCCTATGTGATTCAAGGGTTGGAAGCTCAAATTTTCTTGTTAAAGTGAGCTAGGGTTCAGCCAAGTCAAGGAAAATCAAGTGGGAGCTTGAGGTAACTTCCAAACCTTTGTATATTGACTATTCTAGCTATTGTGGATAATTTAATCGATGAAATTTCACCAGATTGTCATTGGTTTTAAAGTTTGGAAATGTGATGATATTGGGGTTATGCTGATCAAATTGATACTAAATGGTAGTTGTAACCTAATGGAATAGTCAATAAAGTGGTTAGGAGTAGAAAGGAACGTGTTTACGGAGCTGAAACCGAAAAACCCCGATTTCCCCCTGAAAACCCATATATTTTGGCCAGCACTATAAATGGGTCTTAGAGTTGTATTTTCAATGATTTGATGGTTCCATTGAGTTCAGGAGCGAAAATTAAGTGGGGTTATAGTTGGGCACTTTTTCGGAAAAGACCGAGAAAGCATAATTACGAAAACGCCCCTAAGACACTGAAATAAGGGCTGTCAAGGGCAATTTCATCTTTTGGCAGTGAATTTGGTAATTCTAAGTTCATAAATGGATTCCTTGGGCGAAAATATGTCAGGATAGCCCAAGTTAGAATTTTGAGAAAAGTATAGCCGGACCGGGTACGACGGGGTCGGGTCCCCGGGGATATTTTAGTAATTTTTCAAGATAGACTCATATAACCCCCAGAAACACTATGAAAGTTTCTAAATAGTATATTTGACATTGTAGGATCGAATATGGAGCCCAGAGCTGTTGGCACGCAAATTGAGGAGAAAGATTGGAGGTAGGGAACTTACCTTACTTGCATGTATTTGATATCTTTTCTTGTGTAATGATGTATGTGATTGTTTTACTTGATTGTGTAGAGCATATTTGAATAAATGAAGCTCTGTTTTTGTTTTAGCTGTGGCCATAGTCTTGTTGTATGAAACATTGAGCATGCAGAAATGTCATTATGGGGTATACATCTAGATAAAGCTAACATATCATGCGCATAGCATCAATCATGCATGCATTATGGTATCTGTTTCCTACTGAGATTCTCTCGAATCTCACCCTCCCCTACCAACAATTTAGACAGGAGACGACAGAAGATATGCAAACAACAATGTAAAGTACCGTACAAGGGGATTGCAGTAGTGGAACAAAGCCGAGAAAAAGTCTCCGTTTCACTGGGATGAGTTTAGACACTTTAGTAGCCTTATGCGGCTACCTTAATCGTAAGTATCATGTACAAACCCATATAGGGAATTTATGTAATCATGCACATATTATTAGTATAGTTATGTTATTCATGTGTTGCCTACCGAACCACATATCGTTTTCCGCAAATACTCTGGTAAAGGTAAAAGTAAAATAAGGGCGTGACATAGGGCATGCCTCCAGGTTACAGAGGTACTTATAAATCTCTTACCAATAAGGTCCTCACATCGGTGGGATTTAAACTCACAACCTTATGGTTATAAGACAACTCCCTTACAACTGGATCAACCTTTGTTCAATTTGGAAACACTTATTAAAATTATATAATGTAAGCGCTCCTCATTCTAACTCCCTTACCAACTCACAAAGAAATAGTTATAAGCCAACTCCCTTACCAATTAGACCAGTCTTTGATCAATTATTTCACCTCTCCCTCCTCATTCTAACGGAAATTAAATAAAGGTGACATTGCAAAACAATAATTAATTAGAAAGCAATTGCAGCTATGAGAAACATAATTTTTTTGGTAATTAAAAAGTAAGGTTAAGGTATAAAAATATACATAAGATTTTTTTCAAAAGTGCACATAATACCAAATATTTTTTTGAGGGGTAAAAGTAACTATAAACTTTCAAAATATGTGCAAAAATACACATTGACTGTTTGTTCGTATTTCTTAAGGGTTACGGTGCAAAAATATGCATGAGATTTTTCCAAAAATGCGCCTGACACAAATGCTTTTTTGAAAGATAAAAGTAACTATAAATTTCCAAAATAGGGGCAAAAATACATATTGACTGTTATTTGACCATTTGTTTGAATTTTTTGATTGATAATATTGACATAGAGGATGACGTGGATGATTAAGAAATAACCTAAAATAATAATTTTCTAGCTGGGTAAGGAAAATTAATTTCCACCTAACTCTTTATCTCCACCTCATCACCTTATTTCCACCTAATCCTTCCTCTCCTCTTCGTCTCTCTTCCGAAAGAAGTGATGAGGTGGAGATAAAATATTATGTGAAAATTAATTTTTCTTGCCCAGTCAGCAAATTATTATTTAAAGTTGGAGAAATTCTTACATACTTCAAGAGTACTATGTCATTTGAACTTTATCCAATGGAAACATAACAACTCATATAATTTTAATCATAGTTGGCCGATGACTCATATGAAAAAATTCAAATTTTATCTTTTTTTTTAAATAAAAAAATATTAATTAAAAAAAACTAAAAAAAATGATCACCAATATTTTTCTTAAAAACAAGATAAAATTTAAATATTTTTGAATGAGTTATCAGCCAATTAAGATTAAAATAAACTGAATTGTTATATTTTCATTAGACAAAGTTTAAATAACG
Organism: Inga laurina; assembly: GCA_963855925.1. NCBI lineage: Eukaryota > Viridiplantae > Streptophyta > Magnoliopsida > Fabales > Fabaceae > Inga > Inga laurina. The sequence goes on along the minus strand of OY979711.1, from coordinate 2,919,298 downwards.
TGGTACTCAGAATATATAAGTATTTCTCTCCAAATTGTTTTTTAATCATCCACGTTATCCTCAATCTCACCATTTTCAGTCAAAAAATTAAAGTAAATAGTGAACTAATGGTGATTGTATGTTTTTACATATATTTTTGAAGTTCATAATTACTTTTAGGGTGAAGGTGTAAATTTAGCAATTAATAATTGCGCTAGAAGTATTCATAAGACTTATCTATTGTTGGGTGCAAAAGTAGCAATAAACTATTTTTTAGGAGCAAATTTAGCAATGCCGTTAAAAAACACTTAACTGCTGTTACTTTTTGAAATGTGGATCCCAACAGGCTTTTTTCTTTGTATTATTTTAATATTTTTTTAATGGAAAAATATCACTTAAGCCACATGGAAAAAAATTCATTTCAGATAACCTACAAAAGATTCTGAAATATCACTGCACTCTTTGGTTTAAAATGAAATTAATCTCTGTCAGTAAAAATAAATTAAGTTTTGCAGTGAGATTTCATAATCTTTTGGGCATTAACTTAATTGAAATTTTTTCCATGTGGCCTAAGTGATATTTTCTGATTAAAAAAATATTAAAATAATACAGAGGGAGAAGCCTGTTGGGACCTACATTTCAAAAAATAACGGCAGTTAAGCAGATTTAACGGTGTTGCTAAATATGCTCCCAAAAAAAATAGTTTATTGCTACTTTTGCACCCAACAATAAATAAGTCTTATGGATGCTCTTAGCGTAATTGTTGATTCCTAAATTTGCACCTTCACCCTTACATATCTCTAAAAAGAACATGTGTATTGACCTAGGCACATTTTTGGAAAAATCTCATATATATTTTTGCACCTTACACTACAAAAAAAGTGTGATTTAGTAGTGCTTAAACATGTGTATTTATAGCAGTTTTAACCTCTACAAACGACATTAGTAGAGGTTACAAAAACCGCTACAAAATCCACTATTACAAACGGATTTGTAGCGGTTTACAATAACCACCACTCACATACCATGGCTGTTACAAATTTTGTAGCGGTTCATTTCAACTGCTTGTTGGCGCCACAATTTCGCGTGGCGAGAAATGAAAATAAAAATTTGGCTCTAATTTTATAACGGTTGGAAAACCGCTACTAAATTTAAATAGGAATTTTAATAATTTGGCGCCAACACCTTTGTAGTTGTTACCAAGCCACTATTAATATAGGATAGAATTTTAAAAGTAGCGCAAAAAATGTAATTCCATTTTGAGCTTAAATTTGTTGTGGTTTAAAATTTTGGAAATTTTTTTTAAAAAATTATACAATTATCTGAGTTTATTATTATAATATTATGTTGAATAGTTTATTATTTAAGTAACTTAAATGATAATAGTCATTATTTTAGAAAAATGATTAAATTAAGTTAGATAAGTATAAACTTTATATAGGTGATATTATTGAGAATGTGTGGATAATAAGAACTTATTATGTTGTCTACTATATATTGATCATTATGAAAGGAATATCAAAAACCTAGAAGAAAAGTTCTTCAATTTCTAGACAAAAAAAAAATGAGTATAAATATTATGAGGGGGGATGTTGAAATCAAAGAATTAATTTTTTTTTACCATATTTGATCACTTTGCTTAGCTCTTTGGCTCTAAAAAAAATTTAGATAAGAGAAAACGAAAGAAAAGAAGGGTTGAAAAAAATGAAAGAGTGTTTGAAATGAGGTGTGGTGAGGGTATTTATAGAAATTTGTATAGCACTTATAGCGATTAATGTGATAGGTTTTGTAGCGGTTTTTTTTTTTAAAATTTTGTAGAGGTTTCATAACCTGTATAAATATTGGTCTGAATTTTTTTTATAAAAATATTTCAAATTTCAAATGTTTAATTTGTAGTGATTTAATTCATTTAACCACTACAAATGGATTTTTTATTTAATTTTTTTATAAATATTTATTTCAAATGTATTTGGTGGCGGTTACTATCATAAAAACCGCTACAAACTTTCACAACCATTGGCGGAATATGAAATTTAAATTTCCAATGTGCAACACTTTGTAGCAGTTATGTCCGAAAACCGCTACAAATATTCATGACCATTGGCAGGAAGTAAAATATTCAAATTTCAAATGAACACTTTGTAGCTGTTACATCCGCAGAACTGCTACAAATATTCATGACCGTTGGTGGGAATTAAAATATTTCAAATTTCAAATGTTCAATTTGCAGCGGTTTTGTTTGTAAAACCACTACAAAGTTACGTATCACTTTGTAACGATTTCATCCATTTAACCACTACAAATATTTATACTTTGTAGCAATTTATATATAAAAATCGTTACAAATGATTTTTTTTATTTTTTATTTTTATAAATATTTATTTCAAATACATTCTATAGTGGTTATACGCTGTAACCGCTACAAATATGAGTTAAACTTTGTAGCGGTTCTATGTCATAAAAACCTCTATAAAAGAACCTCCACAATAGCCACAGCTAGCGCCACATTTTTAGCAGTTAATATAGACTAACCGCTATAAAATAACCGCGACAAATTTGACTCTGGTTTGGCGCCAAACTTTGTAGCGGTTATGTCTTGTAAACGGCTATAAATCATGTTCCCTAACCAAGTAGCGCGAAACATTCTGTTGCAAATTTGTAGCGGCTTATTTTAACCGCTACAAATGCACCACTACGAATTGTTATTTTTTTTTTGTAGTGTTAACCCTTAAAAAAATAAATAAATGGTCAACTAACTATCAATGTATATTTTTTCATCTATTTTGGAAGTTTATAATTACTTTTGCTCCTCAAAAAAGTATTTGATATTGAGCGCACTTTTGAGAAAATCTCATGTATATTTTTACACCTTAACTCTACAAAATATGAATTTATATTGATTTCTTCCTAAAATCAATATAGATTTTTTTATTAATTTTATTAAATTATCAAAAACCTCCCACTTACTTTTCTTTTTACCGGGAAAATTCTTCCTTGCGTCAAGTAAATGGGTTTTACATTTAGAATTAAGGGGAATAGTAAATAACGCAATTATGGTTCAGGCAGGAGACAAAAAGAAGCATGGAATCAAAGGACTAGTTGGAGGAGTCTTGCCCAAGGGATTGCTAAAGATTGTTAAAGCTTTCGTTAACAATCTTCGTTGGATGGTCTTACCTATTGAATTGGATAATGCGGCCGCTGTAGCAATTGGGGGAGGGATTTTACCATGAGAGTCGTAGCGATGATTTGTATCGGGGCTGATGAAGACTATTATTCATTTTAAGCATGTTGCTTCTAGTGATGTATATTCTTTTAGTTTCGATTTGGTTTAGTTTTGCACATTATGTTAGATTCTTATTTGTTTAATTTGGTTTTATCAAACTGCTAAAGGTCTTGTCTTGGCCTGTGTTTGACATCACTTAATTTTTGACAATAATTTTTTATTACATAAGTCGAGATAAAACTATTCTAACATACTTAATTTATATACCGTAAATAACGATTTATAAGCACTTATAAATAAAAAATAAGCTATCACAAACGAACACTTAGTAACTCGTAACAAGTCTAGAGCAATTGAAAGAAACTAGTACTAATTAATAACTAGCTAAAAACTATTAGTGGTGTGGTTATTGTGAAAAGTCAGCCAACCAGAAGTCCAGAATCCGCCATGTCACGAGCTAAGAGAACTTCCATAGAAGGCCACCCCGGAGAGTACACTTTCCTTTCAAATAGAGGCTACTAAAATCTTCACAATATTAATCTTAAGCGATTTACTTGGTAGAGCTTTGAACCAAATAAGAAAAGGCATGTGTATTTTTCCCCAATATTGTTAAAATCATACATTTTTTTTTTACAATATATCACTTTCTGTAGAAAAATAGAATGAGAATTGGAGTAAAATTTAGAAGAAAAAAAAAATCTATGTAATTTCATAATGTTTTTTCCAAAAAAAAAAAAGTGCAGATGTTGGCAATTCAAAGATGTTTATAATTCGCCAATACTACGGAGAACTCTGTGTAATTCATTTTTTATTTTTAAACATCTTGTGTGAATTTTAAAAACTAGACAAAAAATGACATTTTTATCATTGGGTTATAAAATTGTATAGATTTTGAAGGAGGTAACAAAATCTTGATAAGTATATATATAATTTAAAATAAATTTAATCTTATAACTAGCATTTTTAAGAAAAATGAATTTATTATTTAAAAAAAATCATATATTAAAAATTTTAAATTTAAACTCTTTAGATTAAATTTAATCTTATTACAACATTGGGTACTCGATACTCATCACTTTGATGAGCATCAAATATTCTCCGGGTCGTGAGGCGTGAAGCGATTGAATTCTTTTAGGTGAGTGAATCCAAATTAAAATTGTAATGAAAGTAGAGCCGGGAATTCGGGCCGAGCCCGTCGGGCCAGCCAGTTTAGGCCCGAGCCCTTCAAGGGCCGGGTCTGTGATTTAAAGCGAAAAAATGGAAGCGGGCTTAAACGGGCCAGCCCGAAAGCCCTTAGGGCCGGCCCGTTTAAGCCCGCTTAATTTTTTTTTTTTAAGAAATCACTATAGCAATGTTTTTTTTTTTGCCTTATTGTAGCTATGAACTTCTTTGGTTGTAGTTTGTGAACTTGTTTGATTGTGGTCTTGTTCTTGTAGACTTATTTGATTATGGCTTTTGTCTGTGGTTTATGAACTTGTTTGAGTGTTTGACTGGTTATGGATATTAATTATGGTTTGTTTATTAGGTTTTAGTGTTTATGTTTTATTGAATATGAATGATATATATGTTTTAAGTAGTTTTAATAATATTTATATGTTAGATTATGTATTTTAGTCATTAGGGGTATAAAGGAGAGCGAAAACGTTAAACGGGCCTGAAGCCCGCGGGCTTCAGTTAAACGGGCCGGGCCGTCAAATAAGGGCTGTTTTTAGGACTCAGGCCTAAACGGGCCGGCCCGTTTAGGCCCGAGCCCGTCACGGGCCGGCCCGTTTGCCCAACTCTAAATGAAAGGTTCTGTGACCTCTCTACACTATCCATTGAGTTTTGAGAGACTTCTTAAGGGTCGTGACAATTTATAAAGAAATTTAATTATATGACTGGAGTTGTTGTAACAGGATTTAGGAATTGGGGAATTAACATGCCTTTGAAATTAGAATGGACAGGAAAACCATTAAACAAATTCTTATAATATGTGATGACTGTGACGTGATTAAAAAATACAGCAAATATTAGAAAAACTTGTATTACTAAAGGTTTGTTGAATTTAGGTTTTCTCTATTTAAATTGGATTAGGCATGCCTTAACCTAATTTTTATATCCATGAATAGATTATTGGGATGAAAAAACTCTGAAAAAGAAGTTTGAGGCTTGTGCATGTTTTGGATTTATTATCGCACTTAAGTTTGATTTTGACGAAAATAATAGAGAGTAGTTTTAGTGTGTGTTTGAATTGGTTTTTTTTTTAATAACTTTTACGACTTATGAGATAAGTATGTAAGAAGAGTTTTGTCTCGAATTACGTAAATCATGATTTGAAAATTGAAACCATGATTTTAGTACTTACTAAACATGCACTTTTTTTTTTGGGTCAAAAAACACACACTTAATTTACTTAAATGGCAATTGGCAAGAGGCCCTAAAGAAGGGAAGATTGTTAGGAACAGGACAAGAACCTCGTAGAGGGTACTTATTTTAAAAGATAACTTTATCCACATGCACTGCTCTGTTTGGCAGCGTACATGTTTTAACTTTTACCCACTTGGGAGTGACCCATATCCCTTCTTTTTAAAAAAGCTATGATCCACTTCTTCCATAATTTCATGTCTTCCTCTTTCTTTTATGTTGATCAAGGAACGAGAAATCGGATTGGATAATAAACCGATCACAACATAAATTTAAGGGTTAATGAATCAATCGGGGTCTAACTGGTAGTTGAATCGGTCATATTAAAATATTATAATTTATTAGTGACAATATATATTAATATATTTTTAAACTTCTATAAATAAAAATAAAGATTTTTAGAAAAAAAATACTTAAAATCTATTAGTATGAGTTATAATGTCTATACTTATGCAATGATATCTCCTTTTCTATAATTATTATATCTTTTTAAATAAATTATTCATTATCTTCTTCATTTTTTTAGATTTGTTCTTTTTTTTACCTATTTTTCTCTTCATTTAGATTTCCAACTTTCAATTTTCCTCTAAAAAAAGTAAAAAAAAAAATTATTAAAAAATAAAAAAATGAAAACGGTCCAACCGGTTTCAGACCAGTTCGACCGGTTTCCCGGTTCAATCATCAAACCAAACCGAATCACTGACCGGTTCCTAGTTCAACTGGTCGGTCCGGTCCGATTTTTTTTGTACAGTGATGTTGATTGACTTGATTCCCCTTCTCTTTCTACTCTCTATTTTGATTTTCCTCACCCTTTTTTGCCCTTTCCTTTCTTTTTTTTTTTTTACTTTTTATTCTTTTTTTAGGTAGATTTGTGATAAAATTTCAACCTTTAAATAAAAGCTTACATAAAAGGGCGATAACCCACCCCACGTGTAGAGCGAACTTGATAAAAATAATAAGGTTAATTGAACTTCATTTTTATTCAGGAAATATTTGCGAATAATTAAGCAGGGGGTATCTATAAGTTTTTTTTTATGTCATGCTAAAAGCGTTAAAATAGAAGTAATATTGCACCACTTCAACTAGGGTAGGTTTTTTTTTTTTTTCTTTCACTTGACAATAGGGTGGATCCTGCTTGTATATATATACATACAGAAAAATAAACCCATAGCGGATATTGACGGGAAATGTAATTTAAGTTAGTTTTAGTTTCTGTACACGTGTACATAATTTGTTATATATCTTAGCGTATAAATAGACTATATGTACAGTAATAAAGCATCTTTTTCCACCGTATATGTACAGTAATATATGCGTGATTCAAAAAGCCAAAAGTCGTAATTGCTCAAGCTTTCTTTGCATACATTTAAATCAATCAAAACATATATATATATGCGCATGCATGCATAAAATTAAGTAATCACGCATATATAGAAGTGTACAGATCTCTGATCACTGTGATTAATTATTTTAATGTAAGATACGATGATGGAATTTATTATTTAAAATAAATACCCCCGATAGATCGAAATCAGCACTAGCTACACACACCTCTAGACAATAATCTACAAATCCCACAACTACTAGGTGCCATATAAAATTAAATACTGATAAAAGAAGGATTTCACTTTTAAGGTGTGTTTGAAAGAGCTTAAATTTGAGAAATAAGTCCTTATTATGTAAGTCGAGAAAAAACTCCTCTCACATACTTACCTTGTATACCGTGAATCACGAATTATAAGCACTTATTGCCCAAAAATAAACTCTTCCAAACGAGCACTTAATCTGTCTGTATATATATTCTCTATTATTTTTCTCTCTTCTTTCTTTGTTTTTTTTTTCTAATTCAAATTTTTGGGACGGGCGTTTTTTTGCTCAATATATATATATATATGTAATAGGTAGGTTATATGCAAAATTGTGTCAGAGATTAGGTAGCAGTAGGATGAAGGAGAAGAAACCTGAGCATGCTAGTTGACTGGGGCCTACATTTTTCAACACCCATGAGTACTGCTGTCATATTAATTAGATTGTCATTATGATAAAATTGTTTGTATCAAGATAAGCTTTTAGGTTATATGACTTATGATTAAGATAGGAAGCTTGCAATGGTTACATGGTATGAAGTATGTAAGCCGAATGATGCAGGAGGCCTGGGACTACGTCATGCTCGTAAATAGAACGAAGCTTTTATGATGAAGCTGGGGTGGGGCCTTGTGAAGCGATGGGATACCCTATGGATGAAGTTTATGCGGGAAAAATATAAATGTGGGGAAGATATTTTGCCGGTCACTAAGAATGTGAGAGGTGGTTCTCAAGCATGGAAGGGGATAAGGAATGTTTGGGAGCGGGTGCAGGAAGGTGTGGGATGGCGGATTGGGAAGGGTGACCGAGTGCATTTCTGGACAAACCCATGGCTTCCGCATTATGATAGCCTTGTGAAATATTGTGTTAGAGATATTTCGGATGGCATGTTAGATGATCCTATGTGTGCATATGTAACCCTGTCACGTGGGTGGGACTGGGCGAAGTTTGATTCTTTCTTGCCATACCCCGTGCTTGATGTCTTACGGAGGGTCATGCCGGCTGCTAGAGGAACCAAGGAGGATAAACCCATATGGCGGGTCTCGCATAGTGGGGAGTTTACTCTCAAGTCAGCATATGGACTGGTGGCAAGGGTGTGGCCCTCTCCTAATCGTGGGTTATGGCGGACTATATGGAAGCTGCGTACTCCACAAAGGTGTAAAACCTTTCTGTGGATGGCAGCTCGCGGGAGATTGATGACGAACTCTTGGAGAGCAGTGTGTGGAATGCAAGTACAGCAGGATTGTTTTCTGTGTGCAGGGGTGCCCGAGAGTGTGTTGCATGTTCTCCGGGACCGCCGTCTAGCAAGTAGTTGTTGGGCGAAGCTTTCAGCTCTCCTTCCCAGCGTAGCAGATTTTATGAGTTTGCATATGTAAGCTCTTGGATACGATGGAACTTATCACAGAAGCAAGAACATGAAGGGGTGAGTTGGCCAGTGTGGTTTGCAATTTTCTGTAGGCAGCTTTGGCTAAATACAAACTCTGGAGTATTTCAAGGTAAGACTTCGGGAGTTAATCAGTTGATAGCTCAAGTCCGAGCTTAGACAAGATGGGCTGATGTGAAGCTTTGCAAGTCGCATTTTGAGACGGGAGAGTCTAGCATATGGAAGCCTCCATATGTTGGCTGGGTCAAAGTTAATGTGGATGGCGCGTGTAGCTCTGGAGGGGACCTTGCAGGGTGTGGAGGGATTGTGAGGGATCATGAAGGCAAACTGTTGACTGGGTTCGTGTATGGCTTGGGTAGAGGATCTAGCCTTCATGCTGAGATTTGGGCAGTAATGATAGGGCTTAAGATGGCTTGGGATTCGGGGAGGCGGCGAATAGTGGTAGAGTCTGATTGCTTGGAGTTTTTGGAGTTGGTAACAGGTGGTTGGGAGGACGATTATATGGAAGCTCAATTACTAGGGCAAATTCACAAGATGCTGGACAGAAGCTGGGAGGTCTCCATGGAATGGTGTGGACGTAGATCTAACCATGTGGCGGATGCTCTAGCTAAGGAATCAATGAGAATATCTGCAGGGCTTGTTTGGTTTCGTGATCCGCCGGAGTGCGTTCATTCGATGATACTCTTAGATATGGGTGCCTCGTAGTTTTTTTTTCCGTTTTGGTGTATGCCCATAAAAAAAAAAAAGATAATTACCTTAACTAGCTTTTTGTTTTTGATTACTTATAGTTTTAACTGTATCAATTTGTGTAAATGCGTATAGAATGGGAGTTCATAAACATGACACAGGAAAATGCTCCTTTAATTGTACCTCCCTGTATCCTCCTAAATGATATTTTAAAGCAAACATTGTCATTATTTTGATAAATCCGTATTGAAAACATCATTTTGACTCTATCTGTAACACATATATGTACACTTCAAAACATGTTTTTCTCAGATAAGATCAGATGACAGGTTGAATTCCAAGTCGGAAAGCTTTACCCTATATCTAGATGATGAGAAATTTAGGGGAAAAGAATACTAGGAAAAAGGAAAACTCTAAAAAATAGTATGCCTCTAGCCTTTAATATAAGATACGGAGTATATTATTGGATAATTGATTTTGGTCCTAAATATAAAACATAATTTTTATACTTGTCAATTTTTTCTTAATTTACCTCTATTGAAACTCTCTTAACAAAAATCAAGAAGGAAAGGGATTGGAATGGGAAAAATTAAGGAAGATAAATAAGATATGAATAAGAAAAATTAAGGAAGATAAATAACATATTTTATAAAATACACATATCATATTAACTAATTTAACTAACTTCCTTAATATAATCAAATTAAATAATTATATTTTATATTAGGAGTCGAACGAAGTAAATCTTTACACTATATATTTTCAAAAGTTTTGCTTTCTAGTATTCCCTTTACTATTTTCTCCCCACTTTTTTCTCTCCAATCAAAACATATATATTATGAGGAGAAGAATAGTTCCCCTAACCATAGTTCCCAGAACCGGACCGGACCGGCCGGTCCAGCCCGGGAACCGCTGAACAGGGCATCAGACCGGTTCGGTCTGGTGACCCGGTCCGGTCTGGGTTTTTAAATTTTTTTAAAAAAAAAAAAATCAATTTTTTTAATTTTTCCTTTAGAATTTCATACTAATAAGTCTAAAATTTTCAATTTCTCACCGGTTTGACCCGGGTTGAGCTCCGGTTTGGCCCCGGTCTGACCCACTGACCCTTAACCCAGTACCCCGACCGATTCAATACCCGATCCAAATTTTAATACCTTGCCCCTAACTTCTCTCCATGTGTCTGTTGTTGAAACAAGTTTCAAATGGGAGCCCCACCTTAGAATTATGTGGCCCAATGCACATCTAGGTCAATGGCTCGTTATTTTAGTTACCCTTCATAGTCGTCATTATACTCTTTATTATCATTCTGATCCTATTTATAAATTCTTTTTAACTAATTATTGTATACTAAGAAGAGTTAGTTAACTCATTAACTATGAGTTAAATTTTTAATTTCGCTTTTATCTATTATTGATTCCAAAAATCAATATAAATAAATTTCTTTTGTTTATTACAATTAGTAAGGATAAAAAAAATATAAAATATATTTATTACCATAAAACTGAATTAATAAATAGGATCAAATTTTTTTATTAAAAAAGATTTATAAATAAAATTACATATTTAAAGCAGTCACGGAGGTTTGTTTAGTAGCACGGAGGTTTGTTTAGTAGCACGTCCACGTCTGTGTGTATATATATAACAAGATATTAAAAGCTCGAGGGCACCAGGGGGTCCCCAGAACCATTAATATGCGCGCGGTTGATTAATACAACAAAAATGCTTACTTTTCTTTTGTCATTATATTTTTTGTTTATTTCATTTTTCACAAGTCCCCTGTCATTTTTTGTATTCATTTCTACAAACAGTAAATCATGCTACTATGCTACTCTGGTCCTTATTATATATAAAATCATTGTGGAAGAAAAATTTATCTTAAATTTAAGTCCACTTAAAAAATTATAAATGAGTATTTATCAATTTTATCCGTATTTAAGTCTCATTGAAAAAAAGAGTAATAGCAAAGAGAGAGATGAAAATTGATGGGTAAACGTAGAGAAAGAGAATTTTAACAAGAGTGTATTAAAAAAATTATCAATTTAAAATATATTTAATTACTTAACTATTATTCCTTAATATATGAGAGAATTAATTAAAATGAATTTACCAATAATAAGAACAAGAGTAGTATGTATGATTTACAAGAATATTTTTAGACAAATTTGTATTTCCCATAAATTAAGCTGCTTTACCTAAAATTGTAAATATAAAATCATGCACATGGCTATTGGAAAGTTATAAGAAATGTAACTTGATCATTAACATATGATATATTCCCTCCAAACTATAGTATAATTCATTTTCAATCGTTATCTCCTCATCATCAATTAAAAAATAGCAGTAAACTCATTATATCTGTTATAATTTTTTTAAAAAAATATTTTTACCCTTATATATATTTATAAAAGAAAAACATAAAAAGAATCGCATTAAACATAAATTATCAAAGTAAAATTGATAACTAAGTATTAATTACTTATGAATGAGGTGAGTTATATTATGCAAGGTTCATGAACCCGGATCAGGCACTAAATCTGCAGAGATATTGGGTTAAAGGTTAGTGGGTCAGATCGGAGCCAAATCGGAACTAAACTGGGACTAAACGGATGAAAAATTGAAGATTTTAAACTTATTAATATGAAATTCTAAAAAAAAAAATTAAAAAAAATAGTGACCCAGACCAAATACCAAACTAGACCAATTTACCAGTTAGTTCACCGATTTCCAGAGTGGACGCATGGTTCGATTTGGATTTATGAACAATGATAAGAAACGAATCTTCTTGCAATTGACTTATGCGGACCCGCTTTTAATGACTTGTAAGAGGGCTCTGGCCAAGACGGTGCAACCAGATCCGCGGATGAAATCAACGGTTGGGTTTCTGCCAAGTTGAAAGAAGAAAAAGGAAAGCATTTGGTGCACTGTTGTATATCTATATAGTATATACCTATGCCCTCAAAACTTTTCCCTAAGGGCTCTTTGTAGAGAAAAGCTGGGGTCTAAGAATCTGCTATGTTTGCTTCTTTCCCTCCGGCCATCAAATTGTTCTCTTAATTATTAGCTTAGCCTCCATGGATGAACAGCGAAGAAGAAGGCAGTTCAAGATTACTACCACTGACGACTGTGATGAAGGTCAGATTCATTCTCTCTCTATATATATATATATATATGTATGTATATATATATATTGACAAGCCTGTATATTAATTTCTGGGTTTCTTCCTTATTAATTTCTGAAAATCAGCTTTCACTTATTCTACTAATCACACCATTAATCTCCTTTATTATTCTAAAGCTGTCGTGAACTATTTCCTTCAAGTTTCAGATCTGAGCGTCCTGTTATTAATTCCCGTTATTTCTCTATCTCCTAGCTTTCACTTGTTCTTTTTCTACTGTTTTGTGGTCCCAGATCTCTCACTGTTTTTCATCATATATGTATAATTCATCAACTTTTACCCGATAACTTCAACTTTTTATCGCAAATATAGTTTTTGAACAAGATTATCTTTCTGGGTATATCATTACAAAAGAAAAACTGACTTTTAGCGGCAACTCTAAAGTGCCGCTAAAAATTATACTTTCAGCTCTGGTATTAATTGTCGCAGGGGAAAATTAATTTTAGCTTATTTTTCTTATGAATTTTTTTATCACCGATAAATGTTTTTTTTTTTATATTTTTTGTTTAAATTTGATGTTTAAACATTTAAGGACACTAAATATCTTATTTATTATAAAGAAAAATAAGATAATTATATATTTGTATGTGTGTGGGATCTCTCTACACAAGTTTCCTTCTCTTGCACACTTACATATTAAAATGAATGGATGAAAAACAATTAGATTCAAAGTAGAAGAATATAAATTAGTGGACAAAACTGACATGTAGCAATCACTCAGGTCATAAATATATATGATAACAAGGGGTTGTTAGATAAATTCTAAACTTTCAAATACTGAAGCAAACCTATCGTCTGTTAAGTTCTTTAAGATTTATTTTCCCCCCACCCGCCCATCAATGTATCTTTATAGATTAATAACATGAAATAACACTTTTATTTAAAATAAATTATTTCATAAGTGTATCAATTAATACATATGACCTATACTTTGTTTTCTTTTTTAATTATTTCATTTATATATAAATACATTTAATAAGTTAAATAAATATAAAAATTAATAAATTTTAATTAATAATAGGATATTAATTAAATTTTTATTTTGATTTATTCAAAAGTAATTTTAAAACATTATATCAGTATACACACACACGTTAATATATACATGTGTGTGTTTGTTACATATATTAATATATTATAACTAATATATAGATATAATATTTAAAATAAAAAATAAATATAATATTTAACAATATAAGTAATATTTCATAATATATATTTATTTATTTATTTATGTTTGTGTTGTATAATATATATATATACATATATATTATTTTATATATGGTAAAAGGCATGAATACAAAAAGAATTGGTTCTGGGTTCAAATCTTGGAGGGACTATAAATGAGTTGATTTTCATACAAATATGGTGTAATGAGGTGGCGAAACGTGATCCAGGGTGAGGGACAAGGTGATATGTGGGTCTTAGTGATGATTTGGACGGTTGTTGGCCGATGATGACATGAACAGCCAACGACCGATGTTGTTGACCGCCGACATAAATTTTTTTTTTTTAAAAAACTTGGAATGACCATAAATGAGTTGATTTTCACATAAATGTGGTGCAATAAGGTGGCGACATGTGGCGCAGGGTGAGGGACAGGGTGACATGTGGGCCTTAGTGATGATGTGGACGGCGATTGGCCGATGATGACGTGAACGGCCGGCTATAGCCACTGACGTAATTTTTTTTTTTTAAAAAAAAAAAGCAAATTGACACCTTTAGTGGCAACAATCACCTTTAGCGGCCACAAAAATTATTGCTGCTAAAATTTTCAACGACAGTCACAATAACAATGACTTTTGTTCTCAGCTGTGACTTTTAGACTTTCAGTGAAAGTCATTTTTTTATAGTGTATAGAGCATATTTTCCATTTTATAGGCTTTAATTAGCTATTAGCTTATATGTTAACCTATGCGTATATATGTTGAATGTAATAATTGCAGAGGTGAGCAGTATCGAGTGGGAGTTCATAAACATGTCAGAGGAGGAGGAAGATCTTATCCACAGAATGTACAAACTCGTTGGAGACAGGTAAATTAAATTAAAGCTATCTTTATCTTCCATCTTTAATATCAAAATAACATACCTGTAGTTTTAGTTTCGTCTTCTATATACATATGTTTGTGTATCTTAATCTATTATTCCCTTTGCTTGTTCTTTCAATAACAGCAAGGGAATTAAGAGAGAAGGACCATTTTCACTCGTGTAGGATCCAACCATATATGTGCAGATTAATTAATGTCTGCATAAATATCGGAAAATATTCCAAAAATTTTAATTCTCTCTGGCGACTAAAGTCGATCCCAATCTTATATAAGACCTTTGATTGCTTTGATTTAGAGGGATAGTAAGCTCTAAGCCGCTTGTGCTCAATTTTCGTCTCCATTTTCTATTTCTGGGTAGCTTTTTCTCTGAGATATACATGTATGTGCTTCAGATTTTGTTAATTTATGGAACTTCTATTCATTAGTTATATCTAGACATATACTTAATTAAAACACGTATTTTTAATTTTACCAAAAAAAAGTATGTATTTTCAAGTAAATATTAGTTTTTAATATGGCGGAGTGAAATCCATTGATCACGTCCTTTCGTTACATTCTTTGTGGGAATCTATTCTAGAGTATATATGTTCCCGTATGAACAAAAATTTGAATATATATATATATATATATATATATATATATATATATATATATATATATATATATATATATATATATATATATATATATATATATATATATTATCAATATCCATACTGCGGTTAATTTTATTCGATTTTTTTTTTTCTGTAAATTAAAAATTTAAAGTATTACATGTGTATATATATATATGTAAATTGAAATCAACTAAAAACTTGAAATATCATGCTGTTATGTTGTAATATGTACAGATTTTCCCTGTCTTTTCAATATTTCTCTTATCAATGCTTGACATTCAAATTATAATTTATTTATTTATTTTTCCTTCAAAATACCATATTCATTGAAATATAAACCATACAGTAAGCAGTTCAAAGCAACAGCAAAACAAACACAAACTATAAAATATCATCCAGTATATAATACAACTTGGTTCATAACATCTAATAACAGCAACTTCATTAGATTTGGTGGAGGTCTTGTAATTCAATCCGTAGGACACAACGTCCTTCTCCAAGATTAATTTGGCTATCCAATCTGCAACCTTATTTACTTATTAAGAAATCCATTAAAAAATATGGTTTCTAATTAGTTTCCTCACCCCGAGATATGTTCTAAAATAGGTTTTACTTCTCCGATCAGGAGATGTGCCATAGAATCATCCAAACATTTACTGAAGATAAGTTATCAGTCTCAAAAATAACATCATCCAACTGGTGTTTCCTGACAAATTCAACTGCATCCAACAAAGCTTTTCATTATGCCATAAATGCAGAATCAGCACTGACACTTCCATTGTTCCCATCCAGAAGCCATCCATTTGCATTCCAGTCGCAACACTATTTGTTTCAGGAATAAAAGAACTATCAGTATTTACCTACTTTATACTCATTTTTCAGAAAATTACCATTTGGTTTACACCACTTACCTTGGGGATAGGGATTATCATATAATTAATTTATATTTATTAATTTCGTGCGATGCTTTAATTAGTTGCAGTTCTTTTGAAAAAACAAGATAAGGAAAAAAAAAAAACTCTCCTCCATAATCAGTAGTGCAATCTCCATATAGTTCTACATGTATGCATATCTTTAGCCAACTTAGTGATTTATTTAATAACCTGCCTTTTCCACACTTACGTGTAAAGGTCAGGTGTTGCAGTAATACATATAATTCAGTCAATTATATGACATTGAATGAGTGTGATTATATTCGAGACAGAAGAAGTAATTGTCCCCTCGACATCTGCACTACACCCACTCCCCTATACAATAATTTATGAAGCACCATCAAAGATGGATAAAGAAAGATATCGCCTTTTATATATAGTCCTTGCCCTTTTATTTTATTTTTGGGTGTGACGTTATGTTTTTGTTAGCAGATGGGGTCTGATAGCTGGCAGAATCCCAGGTCGAAAAGCTGAAGAAATTGAGAGATTTTGGATCATGAAGCATGCGCAAGTGTTTGCTAGCAGAAGAGAAAAACTTTGCAGATATTAAATAAAATAAATCCAAAAATCATCATTTCACTGGCTCTCTTGAATTAGTTTTTAAGAATAACTTTTATGATTTATGAGTTAAATATGTGAGAAGAATTTTATCTCGATTTACAGAGAATGACTTATGAAACTTTGTAGTTTGTCAAACATGCACTTCATCTCTTATGATTATCTCTTTTTCTGTCGCTTTAATTTCATTATTGTTATTTTTTTATATGGTGCAATCATCATTGTGGATTTAACAGGGCACATGCTCTGATCACTTGCTCTTTGGCTTGCTAATTATCGTATATATATTTTTTGAAAATTAAGTCTATCTCTCTATTATATATTATACTTCCAAGTGGGGAGAAGCGGCTTTTTGATATGAGTACATGATATAGATTGAATTCAAGATCATGACATTATTTAAAAGGAATGACCTTAATTTACATGCGTGAGTTTTTCAATATATTGAAGATGGTAATCCCTATTTTTTGAGGGGAAAAATCCTACTCATTTTTCAAACTTAGAATTCCAATTTTTACACTGTAATTTTCATGTCCAGTTTTGTGAAAGTGTTTGATAAAAATTAATTATGGTTATCCTTTTCTCTACTTGGAAATTATTTATGAACAATCCGCTCAGGCATACGGCTGCTATTAATTTTATTATCTTAAGTTAATGGAAAAGAAATAGGGAGTTAAACATGTAATGACGACCAAAATATGTTAACCTCTAAATGTATTCATTCTTATGAAGTTTCTAGAAACTATTTGGAATTAAGTTTTTTTTTTTTTTTTTGGAACGACTTAACTTCCCTTGTGTTAAAAAACTCCATCTACCATAACTCCAATGCCCATGATTGGAGAATTTCTGGGTAAAGGTTGGTCAATGTGAAAATCGATCTCACCCTCGTTTGATTCCCAAAAAGTTATATGAACATTAAGCCACTAATACTTCTTAATAATATGAGGCAAAATATTATGTAAAATATGTACCACTCTAATCCTATTTATAAGTTTCTTTTAACAAATTCTCACATAACAAGGAGAGTTAGTTAACTTATTAACTATGGGTTAAATTTCCAATTTCGTCCTTATCTATGATTGATTCTAAAAGTCAATATGAATAAATTCCTTTTGTTTATTGCAATTAATATGGTTAGAAAAGTACAAAATGCATTTACTACCCTAAACTAGACTTATAAATAGGACCAGATTGGTATGTTTGAAATAACTCACTTTACTGATTAATAACTTTACTTAAGTAAATATTTTTTCTTAAATATATGTTTCTTCTTATTGAAAGCGATCATGTTTAAAATACTTTCAAGCACTAAATGTTGGCACCAAGGCCTCTCTCAACGAGGATTTGAACATTGGTTTATTACTTTGTGAAGGACTAGTCCCTCCTGTTAGACCTAACTCTAGTTAGTTTTGTAGATACTTTTTATTTGTTGCTAGGCATAAGTATTATCCTATTGGAAGCAATCATATTTGAATCATCATCGGACACTAAATGTTGGTATCTAAATGCTTTTTTTATTAGAGGCATTTAAATGTTTTTTTTTTTTGCTAGGCACAATTATCTCCGATTGGAGGCAATCTTGTTTGAGGATATGTCAAGTACTAAATGTAAGCATCTCTCCTCTCACTAAACCCAACCCCATTGGTCATTTAAATGCCTTTTATTTTTTATTTCTTGGGTACAAAAAGGTATAGATGAGTTGAATCCTAGAGGTTTATCAGGGCCAGGACATGTCTCTAGGCTCAAAGAGCACTTACATAGATACTTACAGATCGCCTGCCAATATGATTTTTATATTAGTGCATGGGATTCAAACTCATAACCTTACGATTCTGAGCCAACTCCTTTACCAGTTCAACCAATCTTTGTTGGCTATTTAAATGCTTTTTTTTTGTACGTTATTTAAATGTTCTTTTTTATTGGATCAAAAGTTTTCTCCCTCGAAACTTAAAAGATAAAAGGTTCTCATTTCTCTTAATAAGTGCGCTTCCTAAATTATTCTCTTTGGGCTTTCCCTCTATTTTCAAGGAAGAAATGTCATAAATGGGTTATCCACTCAGAAGGTATAAGAGGACGAAATTAATTCATTGACGTTGGCCTGAACATTATTCAAATACTGTTGATTTTTAATGAATATTTCCTTTTAACATGATTTTTCTTAAAATTCACAAAATTTAAACATAAGATTTTGCTCCGTCTGACGTGTTGAGTAGAGATGGATTACAAAGTGAAAGTGACTTCTCATGTACTTCCTCCTACCCTAAATATAAGATAAAATTAACTTTTATGAAAATATTAAAAAAACTAATTAAATTATTTTAAAATATTTATATATTTTTTCCTCCAAACTATTTTACCTAATATATAAACTAATATATAATTTAATAATACACAACATATGATATGATTAAGTAACTTATTTAGCTTCCTTAATCTCTCTAGAAAAAAATCAACTCTGTCTTATATTTAGAACCAAATGAAATACTTTTTTCACTTTCTCTATCCAACTTTTTTTTCCCTTTATTTTTGGGTAAAGGTGCACCTAGCACACCGATTTATTTTTGGAGGTGCAATCACCCTAAACTATTTTTTGAGGTGCAAGCATCACCCTAAAGTATTATTGCATCCTAAACTATTTTTGGAGGTGCAATCAATACCTTAATGTATTAAAAATTGAGCAATTACAAACACTTTAATGTATTAAAAATTGAGCAATTACACATTTTCCCTAACAGAATACTAACTCTGTTTGCTGACACAATCTTTTCTTTCCCCTTTTATCGATATTAAACTCCAAACCTTGAGTTAATATTTTATTAGTAAAGGGGTGTAATTGCTCTATTTTTAATACATTATGGGCAAAATTGCATCCTTAAATATTAAAAGAAGGGATGAACATGTTGAAGATCGATAAAAGAGGGGAAAAAAAAGTGTGTCAGTAAACAGAATTAGTATTTTGTTAGTAAAATAGTGTAATTACCCCATTTTGAATACATTACAGTACTGATTGCATCTCCAAATATACTTTAGAGTGTTACTCCAAAAATACTTTAGGGTGCTAATTGCACCTTTAAAAATATGCATCAGCGTGCTATCCTTAACGCAATGGTATAGTTTTTCGTGATTAAAATAGATAAATATATAACTAAATAACTATGTTTTTAAAATGTAAACCGAAATCAATTTAAAAAAGTTCTCCTACATATGTTTTTGGGACTGGCAGTTTGTCTCGATATATCTAATAGGTATATATGTAAAGGTGCTTCTCAGATTGGGTAATAGGAGGTTAAAGGAGAAGATTATATAGGAGTTTTATGGCCTCTTATCAACTGTTGACAGTACATAACCTAATAAGTCCAATCTAAAGAGCATAATTAAACTTTTTGTTATATTAAAGTTTCCACATCTGAGAAATTTGAGCATGCATGCTAGCTGACTTGGTCCTTGTATTTTTTCAACACTCATGAGTACTGCTGTTATATTAATTTGATTGCTATATTATGATAAAATTGTATGTATGTAGCAACATAAGCTTTTATACGTTGTGATTAAGATTATTACCTTAGCTTTTTGGTTCTGCTTACTTATATAGTTTTAACTTGTATCTGTGTAAATGCGGAAGTGAGCAGCGTAGAGTGGGAGTTTATAAACAAAAACATGTCAGAAGAAAATCCTCCTTTAATTGTACCTCCCTATATATATATATGTACCTATTGATATTTTAAAGCAAACATTGTCATTATTTTAATAAACCGGCATTGAAAACATCACTTTGACTCCATCTCTATCCCATATAAGTACGCTTCTAAACATGTTTTTCTCATATGGGATCTTATAACAGGTAGATTTTCAGGTTGAAAAGCTTTACCCTACATTTGAATGGAGAGAAAATTAGGATAAAAGAATACTATACGAGGGAAAACTCCAAAAAAATAGTAGTTTTTTTTTACTTTTTTTTTTAATTTTTCCTTTCTAATATTATTTCTTCCTATTTTCTTCTCACTTTTTTTTGGGAATGTTTTCACTAACGTCTCTTCTCGCTTCCTCTACTTAATATCCCTATCATTGAATGAATCAAGTTTCAACGGGTGTGACGCCTTTGAATTCAGTGGTCACGTGCACATCAAGATCGATTGCTAGTTGTTTTTGGTTACCCTTTGTCATTATATTCATTACATATGTAAAGCAATCACGGATATTTGTTTAGTAGTAGCATATCCATGTCTTCATATAATAAGATATTTAAAATTTGTTATTAAAAAACGAAACAGCACCAAGATCTCCAATATTATTAAAAGCCCCGGCGGTGGAGGGGTTTTTATGGGGGCAAGCACCATCATTATGGGGTTGATCAATACAACAAAAATACTCACCTTTTTGTTTTGTTTTTATTCTTTATTTCCTTCGTACATGTCTCCTGTGTTCATTTCTACAAATAGTAAATCACCCGCACTCTGGTGTTTATTATATAAATCCACTGTGTAAGCATTTTATTTTTTGCTAAATATAACTCCACTAATTAAAGGATTATTAATGATTGTTTTTCAATTTTATCCACATTTAATTTTCATTGAAAAAAGAGAAAGTGAAAAAAGAGTGGTGAAATTAAAATAATTTGTAAATGTAGCGAGAGAAAGAGAGACAGAGAATTTTAATAAGTGTAAATTTGAAAAATCCTATCAATTCAAAGCATATTTAATAACTTAAATGTTATTAGATAAAATTAATTAAAATATATTTATAATAAGAACAAAAGTAATATGTAAGATTTCAAGGATTTTTTTTTTACATAAATTTCTGTTTCCCATAAATTAAGTTGCTTTACAAAACATTGTAAATATATATAAATCATGCATTTGGCTATTGGAAAGCTATAAGAAGCGTAACTTTACCATCGAACTATATATACACATGAAGGGTAAAGGTTTATTTTTGTCTTAAAAGTTGTCAAAAAATCTTAATTATGCCCTAGAAGTTTTTTTAGCAATGTCATCCTAAAAATTTCCAAATTGTCGTAGCGATTTCACCCCGGCCGTTATAATCCAAGTTAAATTTAACCTTTAGTTGGCCAAATATGTTAACATGACAGTTCATATGACATCCACATTATATTTGTTTTATGTTTAGGTCCAAAGTTACCACGTAAGTTTTTGCTCAAGAGTTTTGTTGCCCCAGAAGTTTTCAAATTATAACAATTTTACCTTAACTATTATTCAAGTTAAGTTTACCCTAGTTAGTTGGCCAACTATATTTATATGGTAAGTCCATGTGCCATTCATCTCATTTTTTTCCAAGTTAGATTTATAAATAAGGAAACTTCTTTCTAAACAAATGCACCCATATGAATGATTGGAGAAACTAAAATAGGTAAAAACATTTTGTGCAATAAAGAGAAAATTGAAAAGTTACTTGTTTATCTCGATATCACTGGAGTACGACAGCAAAGAGTTATCAGTAACCTTGTTCTCAATAATCTTGCTCAATGTGTTTTGAATCCTATAATTGAATCATTTTCTTCATTATTTTCTAGTGAACGTGAGCTCCTCCTTCATCTATGACTTCTTCAATATTGTCATTCACACTGTCAGATTAACATATTTAATTAGGTCAACTACCAGTTAAACTTAACTTTTATGGTCAGTGCGACATTGCTACAATTTGGAAACTTGTAGGACATTATTGGAACCAAAAAAATTTTGAGGCAACATTGCTCCTAAGTGAAAACTTTCAAGGTAAATCTGCATCTTAACAAAAATGACGTGATGACACGTGGATCTGTCAACTCAGTATATTTGATCAACTAATTGTCAAATTTAACCTGGATAACAACCGGAGCGAAATTGCTACAATTTGGAAACTTCAGGGATGATATTGCTCCAAAAAAACTTTTGAGGCAAAAATGGAGCTTAACCCATATATATACCCCCAACTCATAACATAAATAACTTTCAATCAGTTGGCCCTAATCAAGAAATAGCGATTAATTCATTACCTCTGTTATAAATTTTTTTAATTATTTTTACCTCTATTTATAATGTTTTGATTGAAGGGAAAAAATATAAAAAACCACGTCTTAACATTAATAACAAGGATAAAATTGATAAGTAAGTACTATTAATTACTCATCAAGTGACATATCCTATGAAGTAAAGAATTTTTTGTTTTTACCAATGTCCAGTTGATCTAGCGGGATGAGGCGCAAGGTTCCTCATATAGATGTAGGCTTGGAAGGGTTGCCCCATTATGAATCACTGCAATACCTGCATTTGGATTAGTCTAGCCTTGTTGAGTTCCTTTGACATAGGACCTGACCTAAGATACCGGAAGCACTGCACACGTGAAATAAAGTTTTTTTTTTTAACCTGAGTAAAGAATCTTTTTGGAAGCCACTTATTATGGACCCATTTATAATTTACTTGTAAGTGTGCACTGCCTAGGGCCAACTGTGGAAAGTAGAAACAGGAAAGCATCTGATGCACCATTGGACATCTATGCCCTCAAATCTTTTCCCCAAAGTTTCTATAGAGGAAAGACTGTGTCTAAGTTCTCTATTTATATGCTTCTTTAAATCGCAAGCCTTTCGATCATCAATTCTTCTCTTACTTAACTCAGCCATTTCTGGAAATAAAGTTCCATGGACAAACAGCGAGGAAGGCAGTTCAAGACTACTACCTCCGACCATGAAGAAGGTCAGATTCATTCTATTCAACATATACAGATATACATATATATATTGACAAGCCCTATATATTTCCGGGTTAACTTCTTCCTTATTATTTTCTTAAACTCAGGTTTCACTTATTTTTCTACTAATCACACCATTAATTAATCTCGTTCATTCTAAAGCTCTCTCGTGAACTATTGTTCCCTTGAAGTTTCAGATCTGAGCGTCCTGTTATTAGTTCCATTATTATTTGGGAAAATTAGGCTGAAAGACGTAGGAAAAATAATATTTATTGTAGAAGACCATAAAAATCATAATTATTTAAAAAGACTAAATATCATGATAAAAAATTAAAAATACTGAATTGCGCTCCTTGTATTTCTCCTCCATCTTCTTGTGAAGCAAGCATCTCAAACCCAGAAATTTGCACAAAGACTCTAAATCTAACGACACAGTTATATGACTCAAGAAAGAAATCCACCAGCACTCCTTAAACCTTTCTAACTCCAAGGATCTTCCTCTCAACAGTGATTCTCACGACTAACGGATCACTTTAGCACCTTGGATACTGCAGACCCTCTACCATCCATTGCAGCGGAGCAATTTTATTATATAAAAATCTAAATCAAGTAGGATAGAAGGGTAGATCGGCCTTTCCATTCATATATGTTAAACCCCAAATCCTTGATTTAATCTAGCCAGGAAAGACTACACTGCTTCGAGCCACAAATAGAAGCGAATGAAATCCTCTTATTCTTTCTGACGGACTTCCTCATTCTTTCGCTTGTCTCGCTGGATTTGGATTAAACAAAATACATTAACAAATCTAATTTCAATTTTTAGTCCATTTGCAGTTAGTTATGACCCTTTACGCTGGTCCGGATTTGTGAGATGCTTGCTTAATCTAAAATGAAAGAGAAAATGGGAGAGAAACCTAGATTTTTATGATATTTTGATATTTGGTCCTTTTAAATAATTATGATTTTTATGGTCCTTTCTACTAAATATTATTTTTTCTAGGTCCTTCACTCTAATTTCCCCTTATTATTTCTGTGAAAACTGATGAGCTTTAACTTCTACTTCTCCTATTTTGCGCTCCTAGATCTCTTTTGTTTTTCATCATATATATATATATACTTCATCAGCATTCACGCAATACCTTCAACATTTTTAGGGCTAAAATTGTTTTTGTACAAGATTATCTTTCTGGATCTAGTGGTGTTTTCAGTTTTATAGGCTTTAATTAGCTGATATGTCAACCAATAATGTTTGTGTAAGTTGCATGTAATAATTGCAGAGGTGAGCAGTATCAAGTGGGAGTTCATAAACATGTCTGAGGAAGAAGAAGATCTCATCCACAGAATGTACAAACTCGTTGGAGACCGGTAAATTAAGTTAAAGCTTGCTAGCTTTTTTCCATCTTCAAATATCCAAATAACATTGTTTTAATTACTTTCGTCTTCCGTATATCTTAATTTATTATTTCCTTTTTGCTAATTCCTTTCAATAGCAAAGGGAAGAGAAGGACCCTTTTCACTTGTGTAGGATCCAACCATATCTGAATATTATGCTGAGAAAATGTGCAGTATATGTTTTAGAGTAATTAATTTCTTAATAAATATCAGAAAATATTCCAAAAATTTTAATTCTTTGGCTATTCGAGTCGATCAATCTTATATAAGAACTAAACCCTCGAATGCTTTGATTTAGAGGGATAGGATAAGTTCCAAGCTGCTTGTACGCAATTTTTTGTCTCCATTTCTGTTGCTGCTAAGCTATTTCTCTAAGATATGTATGTGCTTAAGATTTTGCTTTTGGAACTTCTATTAATTAGTTATATCTCATCAGACATATACTTAATTAAAGTACGTATTTTCAAGTTATTAATTTTTAATATGACATTATGAAATACGTTGATCATGTATTCATGTCCTTTCGTTACATTATTCTTGGTGGTAGTCTATTCTAGAGTACGTTCGTATGAACGAAAATTTGAAAACACACACACACACACACATGCATTTAATTTTATTTGAATTTTTTGTGTAAATTAAAAATTAAAGTATTATATATTAATTGAAATAAAATAAAAATTTAATATTCCATGTTATTATGTTGTAATATGTATATATTTTCCCTACCTTTTCAAATTTCTTCTAATTTAATTCGCATTATACTATTTTCTTCAATATTTCTCCATCAGTAATTGACATACCAATTATATATTTATTTTTTTTATTCTGTGCGATACTCTAGTTGCAGTTCTACTTAATTTTTCTTAAGAAAATAATATAAAGAAAGAAGCCTCTCCTCCATAATCAGTTGTGCCGTCCCCATATAGTCCTGCATATATGCATATCTTTAGCCAACTTTGTGATTTATTTAATAACCTGGCCTTTTTCATTTACATATAAAAAGGTGTCAGGTGTTGCAGTAATATAAACAAAATTCAATCAATTATATGACATTGCATGATTGGGATTTGGGATTATATTTGGGACCCAAAAACCGGATCTTGATTATTTTAATATTGGGTAAAGTATATTTTTAGTTCTTTAAATTTACGTCAGGTTTTCATTTAGTCCCTCAAGTTTAAAAAATGTGTTTTTAATTCTTTTATATTGACACTGTTAATTCTTACTAACGGAAAACTCTGACTCAGCAATTAAGAGATGACAAAGTATATTTAAATTTTAATTATTTAATATAATGTCTTTTATATTTCAAAATTAAAATTAAACATAAAAATGTGTCTTCTCCTTTACTAGCATGCCAAATTCAAGTCGCCACCATTGCAGCTCGTCAATGAAAGATTTGGGCAACACCCCAACCTCCTTGATAACTAGTTATCACTGAAAGTGCCCCCCAATTACATAGAATTTCTTGTCTGTGTAACAACTCAAGCAAGACTTTCTCTTCCAATTCATCTTAGGTTGACAGATTCCCAAGACCTGCTCTTTGAATTGTATTTCTTAGCAGAGTCCAATACTTGATAATAAGTTTTAGTGTCTTGACCACCTGCAACGAAAGCATAGTTACCAAAGGTGGCTGATGCAAACAGACACAGATAGAATCATGGAGAGAGCCTTGAACCATTGGTTTGTGCTTCATGGTATTTTCAAACAACAGTTTCATCGAACTCCCAATCTAATAAAACAAACAAGAGCATGGACAGAAAATATAGGATTTCACTCAATTCAGCATAGTCACTAGCCAGTGATTTGAACCAGTAAGAGGCCTTTTGCTGAAAGCGGATATGAAGCCTGGAGATTAGATGGAGGAGACACTGTTGTCGATTGTAGTGTGGATGACAAGTTGTTTTATTTTGTTTTAATTTTAAAATAAAAAATTATTATATTAAATAATTAAAATTTAAACATGCTTTGTCAGCCCTCAATTGCTAAGTGAGTGTTTTCTGTTAGTGAAAATTAATAGTGTTAACATAAAAAGACTAAAAACACTCTTTTTAAACTTAAGGGATCAAATGGAAACCTGATGTAAATTTAAAGGACCAAAACTATACTTTAACCTTTAATATTATATTATGCTAAGATAACATTATAGAATATTTATTATTAAAAAGTAATTCTCCCCTCGAAATCTGTTCCTCGTCGCACTCCACCATATAATAATTTACTAAGCCCCTTTTAATAATTAATCTTTATTTGGCCATTAGTCTTGGTCTTTTTCTTTTGTTTTCTTCTTTTTGAAATTTTGGGAGTCACATATTTGTTTGCAGATGGGATCTGATAGCTGGTAGAATCCCAGGTCGAACAGCTGAAGAAATTGAGAGGTTTTGGATTATGAAGCATGCACAGGTGTTTGCTAGCAGAAGAGAAAAATTAAACTTGGCAGATAATAAATCCTAAAGAGCCTTCTTTTTTCTCTCCCCCTCCTCTTGACTTCTTAGGTGGTGAGAGCTCTTCTCTTGTTAGGCGAGTTTTTTTCATGGTATCTCCCTCTCTGGTTTCAGTTAGGGTGGAGACGTCCATATTTTGTGTTGATCTCTGTTTATTTTTATGTTTCTTTAGGTTTCTTATGGTGGTGTTAATTTTCTTTGTGACAATAAATTAAGTTAAGAGTTTCAATGGCAGCAAATCTCAACTGATGGCTACGTTTCGCGGTTTTGGGGTTGGGAATTGGTAACTATATTCCTATATGTTGTTGGCTCCATCTTTCAAAAGACTATTATGGATTGTTAGCAACGGTGAATCCAAAGCATATATCATAGTCAAGACCGTGTAGTTACTTGTGCAGTTGATGGCTTCTCTGTCTTCATATTTTTTATTGGTGTTTATGAGTGTTTTTCCTTGTATGAGATCTTTTCATAGATTTTCTTCAACAACCAATCTGATTGCTTTATTACCGATAAAAGCAGTTGATCCTTTGGGATGATTCGTCGAATAACCACTTCTTATAATGATTTTGTTACCGGTGACAGTATTTTTCTACCCACAAATTCCAATGAAAGGATTATGAATGTAGTACAGTTCTTGACTGTAGTGGAGGCTCCTTCCCACCTGTTTTAGGGTACATTATTTTTAGGGTTTCTTTACATTGTTATGTATTTGAGCTTTCTTTTTGCAAATTTTTTATTTTTGGCTTGTATCTCTCATTGAGTTAGTTTTAATGAAATATGTTTTTTGGCCAAAAGAAAAAAATCTCTCATAATTAACTCTTTTTCTGTCCTTTTAATTTCATTAATAATCATCATTATATTGCTGTTCTAACAAGTCATCATATACTCTGAGCAATTGCTATATTGGCTAGCTAATAATAATCGTATTTTATTTTAAAAAATTAAGTCTCTCTCTCTCTCTCTCATACATTACACTCCCAATCTCAATATGGTTGAGAAGAAGCAGGTCTTTGATTATGATAAGATTGAATTTAGGATGATGGCATTATTTAAAAGGAATGACCTTAATTTACATGCATGTGTTTTTTTCAGTATATTGAAGATGGTGATCCCCATTTTTGGGGGGCGAAAATCCTCCTAATTTTTCAAAATTAGAATCCAATTTTTTACATTATTGTAATTTTCATGTCCAATTCCGTGAAAGTATTTTATAGAAATTAATTATGGCTATCCTTTTCTCTACTCAGCAACAATTTATGAACAATTCGCTAGGCGTACGGCTGCCTTTATTTAATTTTATGATTCATTATATTAAATTGATGGAAAAGAAATAAGGAGTTAAATATGTAAGGACAACCTAAATATAATCTCAAAATGTCTTTAATTCTTGTGAAGTTCCTAGAAACTATTTGGAATTAAGTTCTTTTGTGAAATGACTTAACGGCCCTCATGTAAAAAAAAAAAAAAAAATCTATCTACTATCAGTCGCCATAGCTCCAGCACCGATGACCAGAGAATATTCCGGCAATATAATGGTTGGTAAATGTGAAATTTGATCTCTCCCCTTTGGATTCCCAAAATTTATATAACCATTAAGCCACAATACTTCTAAAGAATATAATGCAAAATATTATATAAGTAACTGCTAAGCTTAAATATATATGAAATGACTTGGCTGGCCAATATATATGTACATATGAAATGAGTCACTTTGCCAATTAATAAAGCTTCACTCTGAAAATGTTTTTTATTTTTTCTAGGCACACGCAACTTATTATTAGAGGTAATTTTGTTCGAGGTATTATTGAGCACTAAATATAAATACCTCTCCTAATGAGAATTTAAACCTTAATTTATTACATGTGATATACTAGTCCCTTTTACAGTTTTACTAAACCCAACTCTCGTTAGTTTTTGTAAGCGTCTTTTAAGAAAGAAAGAGATTATTCTCTTTGAGTTTTCCCTCTATTTTTAATGAAGAAATGTCATAAATGGCCTTATCTTTTTTTTTTTTTTTTTGCCAACACTTAAATGGGCTTATCCACACAGAAGGTATAAGAGGACCAAATTAAATCATGGACGTTGGGCTGAACATTATTCAAATGCTGTTGAGTTTTAAAGAATATTTCCTTTTAACATGATTTTCTTTTTTTAATTCGCAAAATTTAAACATGAGATTTTGATCCGTCTGATGTGCTGATATAGGGACAGATTATGAAGGGAAAGTGACTTCTACTTCTCATTCACTTTTTCCACATTTTTCCCTCACTGGTTTATTTTGACACGTCTGCCTCTTTTCTTCCGCATAATAGCAGTATTATTGTCTTTTTCGAGCACGACACAATATAGATGTTTAATTTTATATTGTATATTATACATCATGTCACTATTATTATACGATATATTCACTTTTCCACACCATTAAGGGTCTGTTTGCATCAGTTTTTAGAGAATATTTTACGGAGAAAAAGTGATAAAAATAATTCTAGAAAATAAATTTTAAACAGAATAGATTTTGTGAAAGAAAAAATGATTTTGATAAAATGAGAGGGTTTGAATAATTGTTATTAGAATCACTTTTTTTATATATAAATTATCAAAAAGGACATTAGATAATGTAATAATTGCATATAAAGTATAAAATTCCATTTCAAATGTATTTAACATCAAATTTCATAATAAAGTAATAAAATTTAACTACAAAATTAAAAATTACTGTATAACATTAGTGCAGTTTGGTCTTAGAGATATACCATCATCAGCTGGGATAAATCATATATGTTCACAAGAAACAAGAAATTGGTGTCACTATGATAAAGGGCTTGAACAAAGTCAAGGCAATATATATAAGGGAGAATTGCTGAAAAATATTTTGGAAGCAAATTAATTGCTGATTGCTACCAAGCGTACAAGTGATCTTCCGTGTGTGTAAGCGATCTTCCGTTTTGTACAAATCATCTTCCGTGTGTGCAAAAGTCTTCCGTATAAATGTGCAAGCAATCTTCCGTTATGTGCAAAACATCTTCCGTTATGTGCAATGATAGCATTCAGCAATTAATTTACCAAAAAGGTATTTATCAGCAATTCTCCCTATATATAACTCAAATGGAAAATTCATCGTTACCAAAATGCGGAGGAAAGAGACAGAGAAAAGAGAAAATGGAGAAAATTTTTACTTTTCCAATGGTTTTATCTTCGAAATCATGGTTTGGGACAAAAACGTGTTTCGCGCCTTTTTTTATTTTTAATATGTGTTTGGCTACTTTTTCGTTAAACCATGATTTTCAAGTTCAAAAGTACTTTTTTTTCCCTTTACCTAAACGGGCACTAAATTGTTTACCATCCTTTTCAATTCTTTTCATTACATGCATTAAATAAATTTTTAGTATTATTAATAAATATAATAAAATATTTACAAAATTACATAATTCACAAATTACGAATAATATTATTCATTTTATTCATTCTCACTGTATCATGCCCTAAAATATATGTTTAGGTGATAATTTGATTTAATAAGGTCTTTCCCCTTTTCCTTCGGAGTCTATTGTTTCAGTGTTCAGTCTCAAACCAGCTGTTACGTGGCAGGTGATGGTTTCTATTGCTGCAATGAACAATTTTAATAGATATATTTACAGTTTAAACTTGCTAAATATTATCACGGACAATTGGTCATTTAGAAATATTTGTAAATTTCAGATTTTTCTCAGATTTGATACTACCCTTGGTCTTAAATGTAAGGAAAAATTAATTATTTTAGAAAAATTAAGGAAGCTAATTAAATTAGCTTAAAATATTTATATTTATATTTTTTCTCTCCAAACTAATTAACTTGACTAATAAACTGATATATAATCTAAAGATACACAACAAATGATATGATTAAGTAACTTATTTAGCTTCCTTAATATCTTAAAAAAATCAAATTTATCTTATATTTAGGACCGGAGGAAGTATTTGTGATATTGGACTCCCTAATTTATCTTTTTCCTATTTTAAAAATATTTTTTTAGAATTTTCCCTTTTATTAATGTAGTAAAAAAGGTTTTTATTAAATCTAACATTTTCCCTAATTTGAATAAATGAATGGATTTTGAGCAAAAAATAAAAAATAAAAAAAATAAATGAATGCATAAAAGGGGCGCGTAGAATGATTCCACGCGGTAGCATTAGGGGGCGTGAAATGGAGGGTCGCGTTCACACATGTGACTGACAGGCCGACACATTTACTATTCAACGTGGAAGAAGAAATAACGGCCCAGAATATCTCCCCACCCTGGTGGGCCCCACTCCCTCATGTGATTCATTGTCGCTTTTGTCATTCTCCCTTGCCGGGGCCCTGTTGCCTCTGTGGACTAGTTTCAGTGCTGATCATCGTTTGAGTACTAATAACTAATTATTTTTTTGAAAATTTGATAATTAAAAAATTATTGCCGGGGCCCTGTTGCCTCTGTGGACTAGTTTCAGTGCTGATCATCGTTTGAGTACTAATAACTAATTATTTTTTTGAAAATTTGATAATTAAAAAATTATTTTTATATTAGATTTTGTACACATTAAAATATTTTTTTTAGGAAAAAACAAAAGTAAAAAAAATCAACCTAATTATTCATCTAAATCAGATCTAAATTCTAAATTGTCTGCGATGACAAAAACAAAAGAAGATCTAAACTACCTGTATTGATAATTAACTCTTAGGCTATGTTTGGTATGACGTAACAGCGGTAGGGATAGGGATTGGGTGAAGGATTAAGTCAAAATCTATCGTTTGGTATCAGGGATTGGGAATACCACGAAAGAGGGATTGCTGCAAAGCCACCTCCCCCCTGGTTTTGTGTTTTTAATCCCTGGATTCTAAAATTGTAGAGACAAAAATACCATTGGTTTAAAATTTTTTAGACAAAAATACCCTGATTTTAACCTAAAAACGTAGCCAATTGACATCACGCATTCACGATCGCCGTCTCGCCTCTGTGATTAGCGTGCTCGAAGTCGGAGTTGCCTAAAAAGAGTCATCGTCGACCGCCGTTGCAGCAACGCCCGTTCTCTTCTCTATCATAGGTTCCCTTCTACTCACTTTCTTTCTTCGGCGTTTCCATTTTTCCAGTAGATCTAGGATTCGCAGTCATCAGTAATGTTCTCAATCGTTTTCTCTGGTTTTCAATTGGAATTCCTCCTTAATAATTTTGTTCATTCATCGGTATTACTTTGCTCTACTTATATATGGTAGTTGAGACTAGATTGTTTAAAATGTTTGCATCAGCCTGAGCCTACGAACTGATTCGATGCTATTGAAGGCTGGCCTTCGAAGTTTGAACTAAAATTTAATGATAGACACTCAAAAGTCAAAATAGCCCAGAGGGAAGAAATTTTTACCCGTTGGTAGTTTGTGTCCTTACAATTGAATAAAAAAGTTAATATTCCAGGTTAGCAGTTTTGCTCATGTTTGGAATTTTGGGTAGGGCATTGGTGTCATTTTATAATTAATATATGTTTATTAAATAATATTAGTAAAATCATTCCCTCCAATTACCACCTCATACCAAACATTTTTTTAAAGTATCAAACCCAATCTCAATCCCAATCTTAATCCCTATCCCAATCCATCAAAATTCAATACCACATACCAAACATAGCCTTAGTGCTCATGATTACTTCCTCTTCCCCCTTGTTTAAAGTTTGTGTTGGGTTATTTTGGTCTTTTCCTCAACCAAAAAAACAAAGTTTACACTGGTTCAAATGTCTCTTTCTAATGTTTTGCCTGCTTGATTTTGTATCATACTTGTATAATAAATTTGTTCTCAAGTAGCTCAATCTTTTAATAATTTAAACTCAACACTTTTGTCAGCTATGAATAAGAAATGTTTTTTTTTTCAAAAAAAAAAATATTTTCTGCTAACTCGCAAACTCAGACTTCAACAGGCTAAGAGAAATTATTGCTTGGGCAAAATCTATTGGAGCTGGTTGAAATTGTATAATCGGTACTAACAAACTATTAATTGATGTGGTAAATGACCTCATTTCATAAGAAATAAAACACAATTTCAATTTCAGGAAATACAATTACAATTTCAGAAACCCTCTGCAGTTTAAAGTTTAAATTGAAAGAAATTAGCTTCAAAATCAAAATAGTTTTGAGATACTTCATCAAATAAAATTTTTTTAAAATGAGTCTAAAACTACCAAATGAGCTATACCCTTGATAAGCTGCGGTTAATTTTTTTTTTTAAAAAAAAAGCTCAATTAAAGGATGAATATAAATTATATTCCGTATGCTGGTTTCAATTAATTTCATACAGCATAACAGTAATTTTGACTTTTGAATTATTAGTTGAACCACACAATGGCTGCTTTATGAGGGTTTCCGCCAAACAAAAAAATCTTCGAAAGAGGTACAAATTAAAGTGTGAAAGAAAAAAGAATTCGGCATGCTCATGTTGGGTTCAATTATTTTCGGGCAATTAAGACAGATATCCTTATCCCTTTTTCCAACTTTCCACATAAATAATTATGAAATTTTGTTGTCTGATAATAACTTTCAATTGACTTTATGGCCTTGGCACCCAAGAAAAGAAAAAATTATCCTAACTGGTCGGTGACCCCTATATATGGGGACGAAAAACGCGGATTAAATCCGCCTTTATTTAAAAATACACATTTTAACATATATTCTATAAAAATTTATAAAACACTGCACTATTCATGAATTATCAAATAAAAAAAATTGTGATTCACATCAAAGTCTTATAAGTTATAATATAAACCATGAGTTTATAATCTAGTTAATTTGAATTCACAACGAAAAAGATTAAGACAAATCTGTCGTTCGCCAAAAAAAAAAAGAAAGAAAGAAAAATTGAGGTATAAGGTTTTCATTTATGACTAACATTTTGTACTTAAATTTTATGAAAAATTATGGTTTGAGGCAATAAGTCAAAGATATTTTATATTCATACTCAAAGTCGATAAATTTTGAAAATCACTGTTAAAGATCTCAAGACCAAAAAAATAAATTACAGCTAACGAGTTTGAGTTGAAGTTTCTTATTTCAACATCTATTTAAATTTTAAAATTTAAGTTTTTCTTTATAAAAATATATTTGAATTGAAATTTTTAAGAGAAAACTCTCCATGAGTACATGTTTGAAAAATTTCATTGCTTATTCTTGTAGTAATGAGCAATAAAATTTTCAAACAGGTATTTATGAATAATTTTTATTCATAATATTTGCTTTGAAAAGGTGATGGTTTTGGAGGTTGGCAACAAGTTGTCCCAATAATAGGACTAATTCGCTACCTGCTATGTTTGTGCATGTTTGTGTTTAAATCAGGTAAAATGATATTCTCTCCATTCATTAATGTAAAAGTCGATTGATTTTTTTAAGAGATTAAGAAAATGAAATAAACTATTAACTTATAACATATGTTGTATATTATTATATTATATATCAGTTTATAAGTCAAATAAACTAGTTTGAAAAAACTATAAATATAAATACTCTAATGTAAATTAACTAGCTTCATTAATTTCTCAAAAAAAAAATAACCGACTCTTATATTAAGGATCGGAGGTAGTAATAGAAAAAAAGAGTGTGATGGTTTTGATGTGCATGTTTGCCATCTAACGTTATTTAATGTAGAGCACTGGAAGTAGACCATTGTATTTATGGACCCATTAACGGTCCCATGCTTTGACATGTAATCCCTCTGTTATTCAGAGCTATTAATTCAGTGGTGATAGTTTTATTTTATTGGACCAAACAATATATAGTGATTGTTGAAACCCCAATCCTGCACGTGATTATCATTTTGCATGTAAGTTTTTCGCCTCTTTAATACTGTATTTATCTCTCAAAATTAAATAATCCAACATCCAATAATGCCACTGGGAGTTTTAAATTTGTGTCAAGTGTCTTTCAAACATGATGCAACTAATAGAAATGAACAGCATCTGGTCATTATCCTCTCTATATAAAAATTAATCACTTTGTCCTATATATGGAAACATATGAATTTCTTAACTTTTAGTTAAAATGGTAACAATATAGTTTTACCTGGCAAAAAAAAAAATTATATAGTCAATGAGCTCTACTTCATGATCAATTTTTCCCTACTATTTGATCCAACTCGTCAAGATATGTGTAGGGAAATTCATGTTAGAGAGGGGATATTATATATATATATATATAGCCATAACATCACTGAAGCATTAAATCTAATGATTACTTAATTTTTAGATGTAGTACTATGGAGTGTGTGAATTACATATATATATATATATATATATATTCTTGGATGTGCTTTGTTTTAATTTTTTTAAATTTTGTTTGCTGCATAAAACAGCTAATGAACCTGCAGCTCTACTGGTTCCAATAGATATTTAGTTGTTGTCTTTAATAGTTCCCTAGCAAGTATCAAAGAAACCAATAGCACATACGTTTCATAAACAATTAAAGGAATATTATCTGATTTTAAAAGTGGTATATCCCATGCTTAATCTAACTAGATGTGGCTTTTTTCATTCCAGTTTAGTTACATGGATTATATATATATATATATATATGTAGATAAAAGGGCAAAGAGGCAAATTTAATAACAAACATATAGATAAGGAGCACATAGCCCATAAAGTTTTTCAAGGAGCGAAAATACACATAAAGTTTGTAATGAGTAACACTTGGCACCATGTTAAGTCTCATTCAAATTCTATTATAGTTCATTTTTAATTGGGTCCCAAATGTTGCACATGTCATGACTTTTATTTCACATTTGGTAGTGGACAATAAGTGAGAGTCTCAATTATGGTTGGCATTCGACTTCGTCAGTTAAGAGGAGGAGGACGAAAGAGTAATTAGACAAGTCAAATGTGAAATAAAAATCATGTAATGTGGAACATTGTGAGGCCTAATTAATAATGAACTAACAGAATCTGAAGGAGACTTAACGGTATGGTGTCAGATGCCCCTCATTTCAAACTTTATATGTATTTTTGCCCCTTAAAAAATTTTACATCGTCAGGTGCCTCTTACCTATAAGTTTATTATTAAATTCACCCTTTTGCCTTAGATAATATAGAAAGTTGACATTAATTATGAAAATTGGGTACATATTTGTAATACTGTATGTGTGTGTATATATATATATATATATATATATATATATATATATATATATATATGCGAGTCTTGGTATTTACTCCCTCCGTCACTATATACAAGAGTTTTTTTTTTTAATAAGCTTATCCCTAAATGTAAGATCCCTCTTGAGTTTATCTCAATAATAAATACACTTTTTCCATTTTTTCCCTCAATTAATCATTATTCTGCATATATTCTCTTTCATCATTTTATCATTATTACTCTCTTTCACACATTCATAAATAGGAGCATTTTTGAAAAAAAATAAATTTCCTACGTAATTACTACATTTAATTATTTTTAACTGTTTTTAAGAATTTCACGATTACATTAAAATATTCTTTTATATAAAGACGAAAGGAGTAATAAACATAGTAGGCCGGCAAAACAACTCTCCAATTACTATATTAATTATTAGAGTTTGCTGACTCGATTTCTGAGAGAAAAAAAGTAAATAACTAAAGAATATAAAATAAAATAGGCCTGTTGACAGGTGATAACCATATCCCTATCTTGACCATATTTTTTTCCAAACAGTGTATTTAATGTTAAAAACTACAAATAGATGCTTATTAAAGTATGTAATGAATATCCAAATCTAAAACAAAACCGTGTATAGTGTTTGTACATTGAATTTAGAGCATTCTGAGATTCAAGGGTTTAAAAACTATATTTCCCAACAAGAAGTTATAGTCAAATGATAATATCAATTTGACCCAAAAAAGTATGGGTTGCGTTGGAGAATTTGATTGTGGAGGCAAGAAACAAGAAGTTTGTTTGTGGGTAAAGCCTCTTCTAAACTGTGAGATCTATGTTGATATTAGTAAGTTTTCAAGATCTTATCGACCACCTACACTTTCTTTCACACAAAACGATGGGAAGTTTGGAATCAATAAAAGGTTATAAGGCTGCCTTGGAGCTAACCAACGAGTAATCTAATCTATTTTGTAAAGATGAGATCGATACAAACCTCAAGTGAGCATAAATGTTGATTTTTTTTATATTACTACTCCCTCCGGTCCTAATTATAAGACAAAGTTGACTTTTTTAGAAAAATCAAGGAAGTCAATTAAATTACTTTAGAGTATTTATATTTTTAGTTTCCTTAGATTATATATTAGTTTATTAGTCAAATTAATTAGTTTGGAGAAAAAAATAAAAATAAAAATACTCTAAAGTAATTTAATTGGCTTCCTTAATTTCTCCAAAAAAAACCAACCTTATCTTATAATTAAGACTGAAAGGAGTATCTGTTATCCGGTTTGGAGGTCATGACCGCCTACTTCCAATATATGTATCTCCTCTGAGAATTTTAATTCTCTAACTGATGTTATTGATAATCATCCCCCCATGCAACTTGCTTTGACCATGGTATTTTTTATTGAAAGAAATTTGGAATTTATTTGATTTTTATTCTCTACTTTATATTTTTAAACTTTTAAGACAATTACATAAATTAATTTTTTAGAACAAGTTTTAGGGGGGGAATTATTGGCCTTTATACAAGTATCTGATTTAATGTAATTTTTTCATTTTTATTCCATTTAATTACATATCTCTTTTATTCCTTTTTGTTTTTAACTAATTCTCTCTCATCTCTTTCTCTCACTCATCATTTTCAAAAACAAGGGTATAATCAGAAAAAAAAAATACATTTATTACTTTAAACTAATTGATGTGGGTGATTTGAATAATTGTTAATAATAAAAAATATATAATTCTGATCCTATTTATAAGCTCAAATTATAAAATTCTCACATAACAAAAAAAGTTAGTTAACTCAATAAATATGAATTAAATTGATAAAATTATAACACTTTTATTTATTATATTAAAAATGGATTTATAATAACAATCAATTTTTTTTTTCAAACTAAATTTATAAACAGGATCATGATGATATCAGAGGAGGGATTGCTGCAACAACTCATGTCATTCTCAGCGAGGTTGACTGGCATTAAAGGAGGAATACAAAACAAACAACAAAAAGTGTTAAGAATTGTGAAAGAGGGAGGAATATTCAAACCTTCTTCCGCGATGCTTCTTTAATTAATTTGTCTCCCTCAATAAGTCTCACGTGCCTTTCTGGTCCTTCTTTCATTTGTTTCCTCTCTCATGGATTGGAATCAGTCTCTCTCTTTTATTATTATATACTCACAATTCAATTCTAATAATCTCGATCACTTTCTTTCTCATTTAATTTCTTTTATCTCGTTCAAAATTGATAATTATCATACACTCTGGTCTTATAGCCTATGTCTGTCTTTGAAACTTTTATCATAATTTAGGCATTGGAGTTTTTATAATAATTAAATTTGGACTAGAGCTAAATATAATATTTTTTATTTTTATATTAAAATTGAAAATGGAATATAGATTATCGAAACTTAATCTAAATTTTTTACACATCAAAAGCCAAAAAGCAAGACAAGAAATAAAATGAATATAAAGGGTTTATTATAGATTTCAACTTCCAACATAAGTTCTATATATCAACATTGATTACTCCTTTTTTTCCATATAAAATGATCAAATAAATAAAATGAAAATAATTACAACACTAAAGTTGGTAGAATAGGATCAAGGAAAGGGGAAGTAAATAATATTTCATTCGGTCCTAAATATAAAACAGAATTCACTTTTTTAGATAAGAAAGCTAATTAAATTATTTTAAATAAATTATAATTATTATTTTTTTCTCCAAACTATTTTTTTTAATTTATAAACCAATCTATAATCTAATCATATATAATATATGACATGATTAAATAACTTATTAAACTTTCTTAATTTTTTTAAAAAAGAAATCAATCATATCTTATATTTATGATAAGAGGGAGCACATCAGTTTTATAGAAAGAGTAACTAGAAACAATATTAAAGCAGCTCTTTTGTATCATTTCCCAAAGTGCCGCTGAAATTCAAATGGACCAAGTAATTCCTCCGGTCTTATTTATAAATAATTTTTTCTTTAATTGTATAAAATGAATTAATAGTTAAAAATAATAAATATGTAAAAAATGTTATATTTTTTTTCATATATACCCCCATTTATGAAAAGAGTATATAAGAGAGAATAGATAAAAAGTATGAGAGAGAATGAGTATTTAATAAGGGTAAATTAGGAAAAAGAAGATTACATTTTCAAACAAAAATTGAAAGTTGTTTATAAAATAGACCAGCCTTATGAGAAAGAAAATTGCATATAAATAAAACCAGAAGGAGTAACCATCAAGCGACTCTTTCTTATATGTAATGATAAGAGGTGGTTTAGGGGATTGATTAGTCTACTAATTCTAATTATAGGACGCCTTTTAGAAATTGTTTTTTATTCTTTTTATAAACCATTTGCTAGTTTCAAGCCATATGAAATATTTCTTTCTCATATATGCCTAAGTTTAACGAGGGCAATGAGAGAGTATACGAGGGCAATGAGAGAGTATACACTAGCATGATACTAGAGTTTAGCTTTAGTGAACGCTCCTCACGATTTTTAATATAAAAGCCAATTCACTTTTGTTGGAGAATTTAAGAAAGCTCAATAAATTATATTAAATTATTTATATTTATCTCTTTTCTCTAAGATAATTTTTTTGACTTATAAACTAATATATAATCTAATAATATACAACATATGCTATGATTAAAAATTTATTTTGCTTCCTTAACCTCTTCAAAAAAAAGTAAGCTAACTCTTATATTAAGCACCAAAAGTAGTATTAAAAATTAAAATTCCATTTTAAGAAATTTAATACCGATACCTGTTTTCATTTTTAGGTATATACGAGACAAGGGGGAGTAATATATTTTATATTACATGGTACTGAGTTTCACTATACTAACCCACGTTTTGCCTTGGTGATGTGTGATTGTGTGTTTGGATTAGTTTTTTTTTAATAGTTTTTATGATTTATGGGCTAAGTGTGTGAGAGGAGTTTCATCTCAGGTTACGCAAACCATAATTTGAAACTATAATTTTGGTGCTTGCCAAACACAGACTAAAAAACTTTGAATCCGCGTTTAGATAATAATTATATAATAAGCGGAAACTCAAAAGTAGATCGATTAAGTTCTCAATTTCAAAAGTAGGACTAGCTAGGAGCCTAGGAGTCCCTTTTTTTTTTTTTTTTTTTTTTGTTCAAACCTAGGAGTCCCATTTGGAAGCAGCATAATTAAATTCACTCGGTTTTGTTTTGTCAAGAGTCAATACTCTGTGGGCCAAAAAAAAAAAACAGAGAGAGAGTCAATCCTCTGTCTCATTTCCTTGCCTTTTCCGTTCTCTTATAACCCCTTCTTCCTCCTCACTTCTTCCCCCACCACCAACTGACCAAAGCCCCTCTCTCATACCTCTCTCTCTCTCTAGCCTCTACCTAATTCCTTTCAACACGATTTGTCCACTTTTCAAACTTTTTTTGCTTCTTCTTCTTCTTCGGCCGAACCCTTTTTTCATCCCTCTGGGTTCCCAGAAGCTCACCAACTTCACTTCTTTTTGAACACTCTCTCTGTTCTTATTTAAGTCTCTCCAATTCAAGTTTAACTTGTGAAGTTGTTTTTGTGTGTTGTTCATTATGGGGGAAGGGCAAGTTAGTCTGATCAAAGAGCTAAACCAAGGGAAGGAGCATGCTAGGTTGCTCTGTAACCATATTGCATCTTCTTCTCATGAGAACAATGAGTTCTTGATTGAGAAAATACTCTCTTCTTATGAGAAAGCACTTAACTTGCTTACACGTTCACAAAATGTGGCTGAGCCTAACAACCCCACCATTAATGCTCATCATGGGAGCCCCAGATTTGAGGAAGACAATCCCAGAGATGTCTACAAGAAAAGGTAAATACTTTTAAAAAAAAATTGGGCTGTGTTCATATCAGTATTAATTGCAGTGTTAAAATTCTGAAGGTTTTTTTTATTATTATTTATGTGATTTGCAGAAAGATGATGCCCAGATGGACAGAGCAAGTGAAGGTTTGTTCAAGAACAGGGATTGAGGGTTCATTGGATGATGGATATAGTTGGAGAAAATATGGCCAGAAGGATATTCTCGGAGCTAAATTTCCTAGGTCAGAATCATAATCTCTGATATTTCCTCCTTATCTAAAGCGGGATAGTACTAGAGAGTTCCCTTATTGCATCTATCTTCATGATGATTATTCAGCTTTTTTAGGTGATTCCCATTTTAATAAAAAAGTCCTATTTTTTGAAAACACTTCTCAAAGAACTTGAATGTAAAAGGCATAGTGGTTGGTGGCCTACGGATGAGTTTAGTAGCTCAAGTACCTTCTAGCATTAAAAATCAATACATTCACACATACATACATACATATATATATATATATAATGCAGCCAAACTCAGAACTTATAGGATAAGTGTTCTTTATTTTCGGGCCCTCCACTTTAGACACAAAAGCCACTAAAGGCGAGAGAAAAAGCTGAGAATCAAGCTGTCCTGTGCCCTATATCTTATCATAAAAGAAACAAAATTTGGTACAACTATTATACTTATTTTATATATATATATACACACCTGACAGACAGGGTGGTTTTGTATATTGCAGAGGATACTACAGATGCACTCATAGATTTTTACAAGGTTGTCAAGCAACAAAACAAGTTCAAAGGTCTGATGAAGATCCAACAATATTCGAAGTGACCTACAGAGGAAGACACACCTGTAACAACCAGGCAGTATCATCAAAGAAAAAGATGGGTTATGGAGAAAACCACAATAACCATCAACATCAATCACATGATGAGGAAGAAGAAGAAGAAGAAAAGTTGGAACAATCCCTAGTGACATTCTTCAATTTTGAACCAGAACTTGAAGTCAAAATGGAGGATATTTTCCCAACATCGAGTGGATTTGCTTCAACATCTGATAATAATAACCAGTTCATGGAAAACTTGTCTGTTGATTTCATTTCCCCATCAACCTCGGAATCGAACCTTTTTTGTCTGTCGCCCTGTCACATGGGAAGTGGAGGATTAGGCCAAAACGTGCAAAGTTCAGAATCTGAAGTGACTGACATGGTCTCAGATCCAACCTCAGTCACCAATTCCCCTCTGCTAGATTTGGATGTCTTGTTTGACAAGCAAGATTTTCAATCCGATTTCCTTTTCAACACTCTTGAATTTTTCTCTTCTTAGCTTTCTTATAGTTCCAGTTAGTTTCTGCAGCAATTGGGTAGTGATTTGTGGGTCCTGACCAAGGAAGAAGATCATAGTCATAGGGATTATGAGTCGTGTCCAAAAACGAATGGACCACTGTGAAGATGTCCTGTGTGAATATGAGGCTGGTCAAGAGAGTTTTTCTATCGCATGTTGTAATGTGTTTGAAGTGAGTCATGTCTTCTTGTGCTCAAGCACAGCTAGAATTTGTAGAATAAAGAGGATTTTCTATACTTTCTTTCTTTTCGACCTTTTTCTGTTTTACATCTTCATCAAGATTATTCTCAAGATCAAAATATTTCTTTTTTTCTGTTAGATCAAAATCTTACTTAAAATAGATCACCATGATGATAAGTAAGGCAACACGAAAAGAGAAAAGCTATTGTCCCCCAAAGTTTGATGCTATTTTTTTTTAGGCAAAATTATCTTGTATCCTTCTATTGGAGGCAATCCTGTTTGAGACACTAAATGTGGGCACTTCTTCCAATCAGGATTCGAACTTTGGTTCATCACGTTGTGCAAGACTAGCTTATTCAGTTAGACTCAACCCCCATTGGTTTTGAACTTTTGGTGCTTTTTTTTTTTTTTTTTTTGATGAAATGATGCTACTTTTTGGTCTGCATTAAGAAGACGAAAGTAAATGGTATCAGTATGTATTTGGGCTTTGGATGGGTCATCATTATTGTAGCCCAAGCCCACTATATTTATCAATATCTGGTTGTGCCTGCCACCCTTGTTGTCACTGGAATCTTATTGGATCGTGAAGCAACAATGGTCCGATATATAATATGTATATGGGCGGGACTAAGCAAAATAGATAGTTAGAATGAGAGTGAGTAACATGATAATGTGCCGTATATAATATGTATATTTTAGTTATTTTGCTTCTTTTTTTTTTTTTTGTCTCTAACTACTAGACTTGATGTAGTTCATTTTGTGAAGTTCGAAAATTTTGGCGCATATTTAAAAATATGTGAACATTTCAGGTTTTATTGTGTGTGTGTTTGTGTATTTGGTTAATGGCATATTTTGTATTCATAATATGATGGCAAGTCCAAGCGAATTTGTTCATTTTTAGAATAAATTACATGAATTATTTTGATGTTTTTTAAGAAGTATCCTACACTTCATCAAGCATGATGCAACATAGTAGTCGTAGCATGATGATGATGATGAAGAAGAAGAAGAAGAAACTAGATAGGAGATAAGTCATTAAAGTGTTTATTTGTCGAATTGTTTCAAGAGGAAGATGATCAGTTTTAAAGTTGAAGATCAAGTAATTAAGACTAGTAAGAAACTGGTTGACTTATATTTTATTAAGGAACTTAATTAAGAATAAAAACACACGAGGATTTGTGTAGTTTGACCAATATAATGTGCTTTTGCTGAGCAATTTGCGGACAAGGAAGTCATCTGGGACGTGATCATTGAATTGAATTGAAAGAATGTAGTTTTGAAAAGCAAACACGATGATGATCATGATGTTAGCCGAAACCACAGTTGAAGAAAATGCTCACTTTACTCTTTTGTGTGTGTGTGTGTGTGTGGAGCTCTTTGTCTGAGACATGCCACAAACACCTTCTATGACTCATTTGAAGGTCTAAAACACAATCAAGATCATGAAACAGCCACAAGTATTCTCTTTTTGAAAGCTATCCTGATCTAGGCACATCTTTTAGCGGAGTTCCAAACTTTGGTTTTTCATATTATGAGGGACTTAGTTATGCTACTATATTCAACACCTGTTAGTTATGTGCTCATCAACATATATGATATATGAAGTGACATACTATATAAAGTTATAAATTGATTAAGGCCTGCTTCAAATATT
Organism: Inga laurina; assembly: GCA_963855925.1. Lineage (NCBI taxonomy): Eukaryota > Viridiplantae > Streptophyta > Magnoliopsida > Fabales > Fabaceae > Inga > Inga laurina. Next base: position 2,875,054 of record OY979711.1, on the reverse strand, counting down.
ACCAATTAATTAATGGGAGAATTACATTCAGGTCCCAAGTAAGAGGAGAAATGAAGAAATGGTCCCTATAGATTGCAAAATGAAAAAATGGTCCCATAAAGTTGTCAATACAAGCTCTTGGAGTTGTTAATGAGTTGTCAATACATGCTCATGGAGTTGTTAATGGGACTATTTTTTCATTTTGCAATCTACAGGGACCATTTCTTCATTTTTTCTCTTCCATGGGATCTAAATGTAATTCTCCCTTAATTAATCTTACACAATTGATTGAATTGGAAAAGAGGGAGTTAGATTTTTTTTTTTTTTTTTTTTTTTGTGTACAAGAGATGGGGCTAGGCCCTAGAAATTAAGAGAATACTAGCCTAAAGGGGAATTCAGTCCCAGGTTTTCTACCAAAGTCCTCAAATCAATAGGATACATATCCAGCTGAGAGTAACAATTTTAAATGTAAAATTTATATTTTATAGCTAGGTCATGGGCTTTTGGCCCAATAACTTTTTGAAAGGCCTGCATGTCTTGGACTGATCTTCATCCTCAAAAGTTCGACCATGCTGTTCTATCTTCATAAATAATTCTTTTTTTTTTTTTTGGCCAGTTATCTTCATGAATAATTCTGGTTGAACATTGAAAGTAAAATGATATTGTCAGTAAATAGTTTATAAGACGTGGGTGTTAATTTCACTAATTGAAGTGAATTTTTAAAATTATCTTAAGCCTCTAATAAGGGATTGGTGACAAGTGAAACTCCCTCCTATTTTTAACAACACATCACCTATATATATATAATTGATGATGGTATATGACTTTTTGGTCATAAAGTAGTCACATTATTCATGATTTATAAATAATAGGGGTTAATATAAATTTTATATTTATGTTGATTATATATTATGAATTTTATATTGTGCGTGAGCTCTTGTTCTTGAAACTATGACCACAATAAAATAGAAAAAGGATGAAAATAATTGTGTGCGTGTATTCTTATTCTGTGATTTTCTTTATCTATAAATTATCTAATTAATCATCACTCATGAGTTGAAGAAAAGTATAGTGGAGAATTGTGTTCACTGTTAACTTGCTTTCCTTGTCTGGGAGCTAGTTGTTTTCTAATATGTTCCTGGTCCTACTGATGTAAAACTATAATTTCTTTTTAATATGTATAAATTTTCTTTTTTATATAAACATTATAATATTATATATGTATCTACACCGCGAAATGTTTTCATTTAATTTTAAGATTCTTTCACACACACATATTGGGGGATTCTTTCACCATGATAATGACTGCTTGACCACACTCCAATACGTTACAGGGGACGATGATAATGATTTAATGATGAAGCCCCACTGTTCGTCCTCTGACCCCTTCTTTTTAACTGCTTGGCTCACTTTTTTACTTTTGTTTCAATATTATGCTTCCTTTTCATCACTTTTTATAGTGTTAGTATTAATTCATTAATTCTTTGTATGTAACATATCACCGACTCTCAGCATATATAAAATGGGAACCAAATCATATGTGGAGTAATTTTATCCTTCAAGGGATAAGAAAGGAGTTCGTGATGGATGATGATTTGTTCGTTTTCTCAGATAATATTGGGTTTAATTAATGGGAAAATCGCTCAATAATACCTTTAGGTAAATTAATTGCTGAATGCTACTATGGAACATCGGTTGTACTTTAACGAAAAATATGTCACATACAACGGAAGATGGTTTGTATATTTTTATGAAAGATTTGTACACACATGAAAAAATATTTGCACACAACGGAAGTTCTTTTACACACACAAAAGATGGCTTATACGCTTACCAAAAAATATTTATTCCCAATTCTCCCTTAATTAATTGATTGGACAATTGAATCTGTGTTTATAAGATCACCACCTGTGATTTGGTTAATTAATTCAATTGAGTTGTTAATGAATGAGGCAGGCTTTGACTTTTTTGGCCTTCAATTAATGTTGTCTTTATTCAACATTATATGCTATCCCATATGGCTTATCTTTAGCCACCCAATGGCCATTCACCGCTTCATTTGTTTCATTATCTTTAATCATTACTTTTTCATACTGCTTAAATCTGAATCACTCCCTCTAGTACTCATATTTCAAAGTTATATTTTGTAATGTAAATTTGCACTACCAATAATATCTTATATTCAGAATTGAAGGTTGGATAAGAGTTATATAACTACTAATTTGTGAATATTAAAGAAATTAATTAAGTTCGTTATTTGTAATAAATAGATATGTTGGTTGGCCTAAGATGCTCTTTTCAATAATCATGTGTATTAAAACTATCCTTTTAATGAAAATCCTCTTAATATGTGTAATGAATATGGATACTTTAGGGCAAAAATTATAAATTTGGCATACATAGTAAATTGATGTATTATATTTAATATCAAAGTCAATCTCTTGTCTTACTTCTATAATTAGGACCGGAGAGAGTAATTAACAGTATAAAAAGATATTTTTAAAAAAAGTAAATGATTAGACTAATGTTATTACATCATGAGAAAAATTAAACACGTAATCTACGAATGAATATATATACCTTCGTAGGGATGGCATTATTGGTGACTTGGTGAGTGATGGAAGCAATCATTATCAATGAAACTAGAGCCTACCTTCGGAAAACTACCTTAGTGGCTATCAAAAGTTGCCCTAATACACAAAATTCTGTGTTTTTAGTTAATTGGATTAGTTAGTTGCTTCTGAAAAGGCAAAGCGTACAGATAGAGAGAGTCAAGCTTTTTGAAATGACAGGAGAATAATAATGATGATGATAAATATAATTACACTTTCATATTGTTATGATGAAGAGTAAGGTAAGAACCTAAGAGAATGATCAGAAAGGAAAGTATGAGTGAGAGAGGGAAGGAGGTTCGCTAGGGTTTTGGTAAATGAAAAAGAAGGGTCCGTGAGACCCTGAGTGTGTAATAGAGTTCTAGAAGCTATTCACAAACAAACAGAAACATGAGAGAGAGAGAGAGAGAGAGAGAGAGAGAGAGAGAGAGAGAGAGAGAGAGAGAGAGAGAGATGTTTTCGTAGGAATCATTATTTCTTTGTTGGCTCTTCAAGGAATCAATTAACAATAACCCATCCAACAACTCTTTCTCACCTGTTTTTACTTAATTCCTTTCTGGGTGGTGCCTGATCATGACTTAACATTGTTACCAAATCATTGTGATGCCAAAATCTTGCATTTATCATCAATAATTTTGATTATTCAAAACTTATTCATTTCGTTTAATTCCTCAATACTCTCTTCTATTCTTCTTCTTTTTTTTTTAAAAAAAAAACTCATTGTTATTAAGTGTTCAAGAAGTTACAGTTATAAATAATTTTATTATATATATATATATATATTTTAATTTTTTTAGTTTTATCTTAACTTTAAGTAGTCTTCTTGAAAATAATAATTATTTTGAAACTGCTTTATTTACATAGATATTTTTATTATTAAGTTCGATCAACGCTTTTAATTACTAAAAAAATATGTAATGTATTGCTACCCAAATATAGCGTATTAGGTGATCAGATAGAATTATGAGATCAACGCGAGTAAAGGTTGAAAAAAAAAAATAAACTCTCATGATGTAGATAAAATATTTTGGGCAATGTAATAACTTAGTCACGCTTTTTGTGTAATTAAACTTGATTACTTAGCTCGAGTGATGGTGTGTGAATAGTAGTTAAGGATTTATACACTCTACGCTTATAACCCAATAAAAAATAAAAAAGTTACCGACTAATTTTTTTTTTGCATGTTTTGCATAAAAAAAGGTATAGGTATTGTATAAACTTAAGTATCTTAATTAGTTCTGTCCATATATTTATGGTGAAAACTAATAAAACATCTACCTTCAGAAATTTGAGTAAGAATCATATAAACTTAAGTATGTTATTCGAGCAAACAATAAAATTAGTTTAGTCTTATGGGTAAGAAATTAAGAATTGCCGCGTAATTTAGCAAAAAGGTGACTATCTACTTTGAGTTCAGTTATCAATTTGTAATTATACTCATATATTATTAGTGAGCATTTTTTTTTTTTTTTTTGCCATATTAGTGAGCAATTTTGGACCATGAGATTTTCTCCCCGCCGATGAACTAATCAAAGTTTAGCTCACCGATCTTTAGGTGCAGTACTGTGTTAAGTTCTGATGCATATTGATGCCGCAGATTTTTTTTTTTCTAGTCAGAGATTTTTTTTTTGAAAATTATTTTCTTGAGTTGTACTTCATCTTCAAATTCAATATGTTGCATCATTATTTTTGTTGAAGCATCATTAGCATCAATCATTAATGTTTTTCCAGAACATCTCTGCCTTGGAGTCATGTGTCACTGAAATTAAGCACAAAGGAAATGTGAAACAATACTTATTTGATAAACGGGTAATTAAAAATACAGTAGTAATTATAAACAGGAGGAATTAATTGATTAAGGATATATGTTTGTGTTCTACTCCCTCCAATTCAAAATATATGTCACTTTCAATCACCTCTCAAAAATTAAAAGCAGTTAACTCGTTAATTATATCCTAATTTAAAATTAAACTCTACTTTTACCTCTATTGATGAGGTTGCAAGAAAGTGAAAAATGCAAGAAACCAAGTTAATGTATTAATTATAAAGGTGAAGCTGACAAATAAACATGAATTATTCTCTAAGTGATTTATGTTATGGACTAAAAAATTCTTTTAAAAGGCCACTTATATCATACTAAGTGGGATGGATGGAAAGAATACGCAATGTGACGTATTTGGCACGATGTGAGATTTTTGTGCCTCCTCATCTGAGATCGATCTTGACTTGCACCTAGCAGGGTGCTAATAAAAAAAAAAGTTATTTCCATGAAAAGTTAAAATTTTTTATTTTTCTTGAAGTAGTTGGTGTCAAACTCAAAAGAAGGAATTGGAGATATTGAAAATCTGACTAGTGGGGCGTTAGTGAAAGAGGACCACGAAGTTGCGTTGTAGATGGGACAAAGAAGAAGGTACATGTGATCAACGTAAGACACATTAAAGCACCCTTGTCCTCTTGGCCCACATTCTATGTCCTCACATACTCTTTCCTAATCCCATTAACCACGTCCATCCAAAGTCCAAACATTAATTCATCACTGTATCCATGTGAATGTGAACCTTTTTCTCCTATTCACATTCAATTCGGTGTTTAATCATCTGTACTTTGTCCAGAGAGAGATTAGCTGTGCCTGTTCACATTCACATTCTGATATTTATTCTGATATATATATATATATATATATATATATATGCGCGATCCTTTGGTTTGGTCGTATTTAAAGAGTAAATATAAAGTACCTTATTGAATTTTTTATATAAAAGTACTTTTTTTTTCATTTGTTATTATGTTGATTTTAGTCTTAGAATATAATTTATATTAGATAAGGAGAAAATTAGAACGTTGTTAAATTTTGTGGCCGAATTAATAAAATTTAAGATTTTTCTTGATCTATATGAACATGCTAAAAATATCTTATAAATATGATTAAAGGAGTATATACATACTCCCTCCTATTCATAATATAAGAAGTTTTCTAGAAGGAAATCTTGGTTTAAAATATAATAGGTTGACAAAGTAATTAATCACTCTCTCCGTTACTTTTTATAAGGTGGTATTCTTGGGTATATCATGTTCTATTTTATAAGATAGGATTAGTGTGTTTGAAAAGTTTTTTGTAAACTCCCTATTTTACCATCACTTAATTACAAAAAAAAAAAAAAACTCATATCACTATTATATTTAATTCTCATGTTTAACTAAAATACTCAATATAACATATTCTCTCTTCCACATAAACGAGGGTGTTTTTGGAAATTGAAATTCATTTTTTATATATTTATTTCATCCAACTAATTTTAATTACCTCTTCGAATAATATAATTCAGTTAATCATATATAATAAAAAGAACAGAGGGAGTATTGTTTTCCACTTTTACCCGTTGTAAGAGATAGAGGTAACATATAACAAATGCATATTTGAAAATCACATTCCTTAATAAAGGGTAAAATGGGTAAATGTTATCAATTTAACACACAATAAACGACTTAGTACTTGTTTAGGTTGGCGGTAAAAGCTATTTTTCTGACATGATCTATGAAGTATGATGTAAATTTATAAGAGAAATTTTACCTCGACTTGCATGAACATGCTTCTCCAATGCTAGCCCTAACAAGCCTTTCATTAGCACTCCACAGTTTGCGATAATTAGTTAACAACATATTATATTTTGAATAAGAAGGAATGTTTAATTATATATGCATTTTGAGTTTCAACGCACATGTTTATGTAATTAATTAATGGAGTAATCCACCATTTCTCTATTTCCTTTTCAACATCTTTGTCCAGACTTTAGATTGTATCTTTTACAGATTTGCCGTGTCTGATTTCCACAAAGCTGATAGGCGACAAAATGTTAATTTCAAACATCTCTTCTCTTCTCCTAGGTTGGCTTGTTTTGATCTCTTAGATGTTCCTTCGAGTGGGTGTGGAGAGCAAGAGAAGCCTAGAATAAAATTTGTAGGAATCAAAGATAGGAAAGCCAAGTGGATAGAAGATACAATCTGAAGTTTGAAATAAGATGTTGAAGAGGGAAGAGAGAAAGGGTGGGTCACGTGCTAACAATGATATATTTAAAGCATAAGGATGGTATGTTTAAAAGATAACAATGGCATAAATTTATTGGGAATTTGATATTCACTAATATTAAATATTGGAGGTAAGTTTTCTCCATAATTATTTATCTCTTCCGATGTACATGAGGGAGAACGGTTAAGGCCTTAAGCTCACTATTTTTTGCCAACCTTATGCTCGTTATTGTATATGTTTAAATTTTAAAGTAGTCCATTTAAAAAAAATTAATACTTTTTTTAGCTACACTATTTCTAGTAGCATTGGATTATATTTGAGTACTTTTGAGCCTATTCTCTATGTTTTTTTTATAAAAAGATCAAAATAAAATGCCATTAAGTAAAATAAAACGTCATCACGGTACATATTCCAAATGAGCTCAGGAGCCAAGGGCAATTCTCTCAAAAATATTTTATACATTCACATGAACCCAAATTTTAAATAGGGAAAATTCTAAAAAACTATATTGAAAATAGCAAAAGGACATTTCAGTACATTGAAATTGTAAAATGACAGATCAGGCGGTGTCAGACGGACAGAGGAATCTAGCATTTTGAAATCTCGGCCAAATGACAAAAATGCCCTTCATTAATCCCTCTAGTCTGTGCTGCTGGTGGTTCTCCTCTTGGAGTCACTCCGGACGCTCCCATTGATTTTCTTCTTAATCAGCATCCCACCATCTTTTTTTTTAATTTTTTCTTTAAATTTTTTCAAAGCAAAAACCTTAGATATGTTGGACTGCTTAGACTAGTCCATCAACCCGGAGGATCAAGTCCAATCTGACCCGAGTTCGGGTTGTTACTAGACCAGACCTCAGGCTAGCCTCTAACCTGGTCTGGTCTGGTCTGGTCTATGATCATCCCTACTAATTAACTAGGGGGTTGTGGGGGTATCTCCTAAAGACAGTGCCCTTGGGCACGACTCGAATTATATGTTTGTTTCAGCAAGTGCTACTACCACCAATTTTCACGAGGTATGGTGCTGACACCAATAGAACATCCTATTATGATCAAGAAACCTAGATAGTTCTGAATGTTTTGAAACTTCTCCAAATTTCTTGTTTTTAATTACTTGCCTAGTGCATATTAAAACTTAATTATGTTTTGTCAGCTGTATAGTAATCACTTGAGTTTTCTATGTCAACATTTTCCATTAGCAACATTAACCGAGTTAGAATTAAGGTTATTAAAGCCAAACCGAACCAACTAGTTCAAACCAGAAACCTGCGAACCAGTCGGAAAACTGGTTCTGGCTTGATTAGAAACTGGGGTCACCCCAGACCAACCAAGCACAACCCTCCGAGTTGAGCGGGATGGACATTTTTTTTGTCCTAAAAACTAACGAAACAATGTCATTTCATGGGGTTTTTTTAATTCAATCAAAAATGCAACAGCAAAAGATGAAAAACGCAAAACAGCCACTGGCCTAAAAGTAAAAGGTCCGAAAACGAAAATCAAATTGGCTTGCTAGTGCGATCGCTCTCTGCTTCTCCCTGTTTCATCCTTGCCATGACGTAAAGCTTGAAGCGGTCGGATGAGCCCTAATCGTTGCCATCGTGGTTAAAGGTTGGAGCTTTTGGTTTTTCTTCACTTCTCGTTGCCTTTCATCGTTAGTCCAGAGTTGTCTTTGCTGTTTGTCACTGTTCGTCATAGGTTAAATGTGCAAGAGGAGGCGTTGGGTGGTTAAAACATTGGGTCATCAAGCTCAGTCTTTGTAGTGTTTTTCTTTGATTTTTCGATTTGCTTTTTAGATTCCTTAGTCTCTATTTCCATTTTATGCTTTCATTTGTTTGAATCATTTGTTGATGGTTGAAAATGGCCAATGGTTGCCATTGCTCTGTTTCATGAAACAAACATCTGTGATTCTCTTTATTGGTTTCTTGTTGCTTGAAAATGGCACAAACGTTGGACTCGAACCTTGTCTGTTTGTCGCATGCTGTGGTCCGTCTGTCATTTACTCATTCTTCCTTCTAACGTTAGATTTTCTGTTTTCGTGTTTGCCTCCCTCTACAGCCCAGTAAAAGAACAATGATATAGCTATCACTATTTGTTAGAATCTATTTGTTAGTTTCTCTCAAAATTTGCATTTATTTGTTATCTATTTGTTTTTTCATCACAACACTAATTCTATGATCCTCTGTATATCTTTACGCTCTGCATGTGATTGTCATGATTGGCTTTGGGCATAGAAGCTCAGCTGAGTAGTTTACTGAGATTATAGTCACTATACCATTCCTTAATTTCTTTTGTTTATGTCATGATTGGTGATAGCTACATTGTTACTTTTGCCTTTTGAACATTGAACCTTGTTTATTTTTATTATGAGCTACATTACATCATTTGATGTTCTGGTTGCAGAAGTAGTAAACTTTGCTTGCTATAATTAGTGATAGCTAGATTGTTACTTTTATAATTATTTTTGACTTTTGGATGTTATTTTTTTATTCTTCATTGTAGCTTTGATTAATTATACTGGTGCTGCTTTTGGCTTGTTGTCTATCGTTGAAAAGTGGTTTTTGGCTTTCTTTGTGGTTTGTTAATGGAGGCTAGAAATAAAGAAATTGATAGTACTTTCACCCTCAATCCTGAGTCTAGCAATGCCCCTAACAATAGTGAACCCCAACCACATGCATCAGCAGTGTAAAAAAGTGGATCCTGCTTGGGAATATGTTTCTGTAAAGAAAGAGAGGAAAGTAAATATATTTACATGTCTTTTATGTGCATCAAGTTATAGGGGAGGTGGGATAAATAGGTTGAAGTAGCATTTGGCGAGTGCGAGTGGTCAAGTAAGTTCTTGTAAGAAAGTGTCACATGATATACGAACTAGAATGAAAGAATATTTGGTGGAAGGTTCAAAGAAAAATCCTGTTGCTCTTGAAGCCAGAGAAGTTGAGGAATCGATTGCTTCAAAAAGGAAAGCTCCTGATGCTGGGAAGGTTAACAGTTATTTTGCACCTAGGACAAGTCCTAGTGCCCAACCAAGTATCAAGAGTGCATGGGTAGTCAAGAAGCACAACATAATGCAAAAATAGCTTTTGCTTATTGGGCTTATGTGAATTATATTCCATTTAATACTCTTACTTGTCCTTTATTTCAAAAAGCCATTGATGGTGCTATTGCAATTGATCCTGGGTTTAAGGTCCCTAGTTTTCATGACTATAGAGTGGGCTTGTTGGGAGATTATAAAAAAGAATGTCAACTACTGATTGATAGCCATCGAGCTAAATAGAAAGAAAATAGTTGCTGATGGTTTGACTGACGTTAGATAGCAAACTCTGATTAATTTCTTAATCTATTCAATACATGACATGGTGTTTGTGAAATCAGTTGATGCTTCAAATTTAGTTAAAGATGCCAACACTTTATTTTCACTATTCAGAGAAGTTATTGAGTGGATAGGTCCTACAAATATAGTCCATATGGTGACTGACAATGCTGCTAACTATGTGGCATGTGATAGATTGATAAAAAATAAATATAAAACCATTTATTGGTCACCTTGTGCAGCCCACTATTTGAACCTTATTTTGAAAGACATTGCATCTATGCCTAATGTGTCAAACCTTACAAAGAATGCATCTAAAATCACTATATTTGCATATAATCATTTGGTCTTCTTGTCATGGTTAAGAAAAAGGCTGGGTTGGAAGGAAATTGTTCATCTTGATGCAACAAGGTTTGCCACCACATTCATCACCCTTCATAGCATATACTCATATAAGCATGACTTGCAAGTTTTGGTTGTTGATCAGCATTTTGTGAACCATAAATTAGCAAGCACTGAAGCTGGGAAAACTTTCAGTGCAATCATTCTAGATCATCGGTTCTTGAGTGATTGCTTTGAAGTTGTGAGACTTGTGTCTCCGTTGGTAAGACTGTTGAAGATTGTTGATTCGAATGAGAAATCTTCAATGCCTTATGTCTATGAAGGCATGCAGAGAGCTAAAAATATAATCAAAGACATGTTTCAGAGGAAGAAGGAACTATACAAGCCCTACACGAATATTATTCAAAGTCTCTGGGATAAAAATTTGAAAAATGACCTTCATGCAGCGGTATATATGTTGAATCCTGCATTATTGTATAGTCCTAACTTTGTTAGAAAGCATAGACTAATGGATGTTGTGGTCAATTTGTTTAAGGCAAACTCACCTGACAATACTGATCATTACATTACAATGATGCAGCAAATTTGCTATCTACCGTGAACGTAAAGGATCCTTTAACAAGGTTTCATGTGAAAAAACAGCCCAAAAACTCATCCCTCGTAAGTATATTAATTATTAAATTTCATATCTTAAGTTAAAGCACATATTATGATTACTGATATATACTAAATGTCTTTTATTTTATTGTGAAGATAAGTGGTGGCTGTACTACGGGGGTTTAATACTGGAATTACAACAAATTGCTATACGTATTCTTAGCCAAACTTCTTCTTTTTCTGCCTGTGAAAGAAATTGGAGCTTGTTTGAGCGTATCCACAGTAAAAGAAGAAACAGATTAGAGCATCAAAGGCTTGATGATTTGGTTTTCACAAACTACAATATGAGGTTAAAGTTTAGGTAATCCGTAATCTTATAACTTATAAGTTATGACTTTTCAATGGTTGTTTGCTTGTTTTATAGTTTAATTAAATCTAGTAATATACATTGCATTAATGTTGATCTTCAATCATGTTGGCTAGGAATCAATTGAAAAAGAGGAAAGAGAATTATGATCCTATTAATTATGAATCAATTGATAAACTAGAGTTTTGGGTACTTGAAGAAGATCCAACTCCCGAATTTACTAATGTAGAATCAACAAATCTTGAGCTTGAACAAATGGCAAGGGATTTTGGAGGTTTCTAACTTCTCACTATCTCTTCTATTATTTAAAATTATATTAGTATACACAAGAATATGAAATTTTTTGTCACATAACTATTTATAATTCTATTCATTTCAATATATATAGGTGATGATGATGTTGCTGGGGCTCCATCTTTAAGTGATAATCGTATTGCTCCTAGTTCTTTTGCTATTCCTCTTACAGCTCCACATCATGATGTTTCAATGCCTAGGGAGTTGAATGATATTAATGATGATTATTAGTTTAGTTATTGAAGGTTGGAATATTTTGTTATTTTGTAGGTGGGAATATGTTAATCATATAGGTGGAATGAGAATATTTTGTTATCACTTATCATATATCTTTTTTTGCCTTTTTGGTATTTTGTTATGATACTATGATAGTGTGATGTCAATCTGTAGAGAAAATCGAAAAGAATATTTGACAAGTTTATGAATATATGATTATTTTGCTAGTCAAGTAGTGATTCAATATATTGAAATTATATATAATTTTTGGAATTATGGATGATGTGATAAGAAATTAAATTATTTCTCAATTTTTTATTCCTCACCAGTCTGGTACCGGGTTGACTCTGGTCTGACCCACTAACTCTTAATCCAATTCTCCGACCGGTTTAGTGACCGGTCCGGGTTTGATAACCTTGATTAGAATCAAAGGACCACTAGTATATTTTATAAAATTAAGAGACCAAAGTATACCTCAAAAAAAAAAAACTTAAAGGATCGAAAGTATACTTTAACCTTAAAAAAATTTGAGGAACCAGTTTATATTTGATATTTGTTATCTTTCACATATGAATAATTTTCTCAAAAATTAAATCATGAGCATCTCTCTAATTAATGGTTTAAAGAATTGAATTTAGAAACTAACTGGGAGATATGGCATTTAGATCCATCAAACTTTTTGAGATTGATCGCTTAGATATATTATGTCAATATTTTTTTATAATAGGGACCAAAGCATAAACTTTTAATAATTTTTCTTCATAATGGCAAAAATAATAATAATAATATTTATTTATAAGAAACTCCAAATTAAAAACTGTTCCCCTTAAATTATTTGTGTGGCTAGGCAGTAATAAAGTATTAGAAAATTGTTAAATATGATCACAGAGATATCAAATACCTAAAAGTAGAATATACAAGACATATTTACCTAATTTGATTAAATTAAGGAAGTTAGTTGCGCTAGTTAATATGATATGTATTTTCTAAAACATTCTAGTCATATTCCTTAGTTACCTAATTTTTTTTTGCTTATTTGATTATTGTTGAGAGAGTATCAATATGAGTAAATTAAAAAAATATTGACAAATATAAAAATTATATCTTATATTTAAGATAAAAATATTCTAAATATATCTTATATTAAAAACATGCAGAATACCATGATTGTAGACAACAACTTACGTGAGTAGTCCTTGAGGGTCTGGATTCTCTCAGAATCATTTTTTTCTTTTTCTTCTCAGAATCTCATCTCCACCCTCATGTTTAAAAAAATAGATGATCCATATTTTATATTTTATAAAATCATTATTTTAAACATAAATAAATAAATTTAGATCGTTAAAATATGATCTACATAATTTATAATTGTAATATAGATAAAATTAATTTATAAAATACTATAATCATAGTTTTAAAAAAAATTAAATATGAATTATTTATTTTTTAATATAAACTTAAAGATGAGATTTTAAGAAGGAAAGGAGAAAAAAAAAAAAGGTCATGAGAGAATCTTCTCAGCCTTTGAATGAACAAGAACAAGAGATTTAAAGAGAAAAAACAATTAAAAGTCTTGCCTTATTTATTCATTTTGGTGACAAAAGAAAAAGTGCATAAACTGAGTGTCAGAGCATGAGAGCACAGGGTTGTTGGAAAGTAGCACGATTCAAAAATTAAAAATATCTACAAATTCCAAGATGGATAAGGGGGATAATCCCCCTCGTGTATAAGCTGACGTCTATGCTCATGTAAGCATGACACTTCTCCAACCCCTCGTCCTCGTGCGCGTAATTACCTTTCATCCGAAACGCAAAAAAGTAGCGAAAATCCTACGTAAATGAATAATTGAAGAAAAAAGGATACTTAAATATTATTTAAAATTTAAAATTTAAAATTAATTTTATTGATAATAAGAGTAATAAGATTAATAAAAAATATAATAATTGACAACTCAAATTTTTAAAAAATTATTGATTTAGAATTTTAAAATCTTTTTTTCCGATAATTTTAACAGGGTTATCATACATTTGTACTCACTTTGTTTCTTATCATACGATTGATTCTACGAACTTTTCATGATTTTTAATATACAATATTTTGTAAAAAGTAGTATAAAACATTTATAATCTTTCTTACTACAAATACACTTCATAAAGTGAAACTGAGTGAAATAGGGTAATTAAAGTAAGTTTAGAACAGAGATTGGCCACTTAAACAAAGGATAGTTTTGAAAATTTACAGTAATTTTTGGAACAATCAAGACTCTTTAACTGCTTTCATTAATCTGTATAATTTAGTTAATAAAAGAGTTTATCTCCAATCGGAAAAAAATTGAAAGAGTTTATCCATTGATTTTGTCATGAGGTATTCGTGGGTCTTCTAAACCCCATAAATACATAGGACTTAATTTGAATTTTGAGATTATGTTAAAGAATTTAATTAAAATAATAATATTTTTTAAATGAAAAATTAATTTCACCAACATAAAGTTAGTCTAGTAGTGTAAGGTCCTGCTAGATCCCTTTTGGGTTTTGAGTTCGAGTCCTAGATTGAGGAGACACCTGTGTTGTTGGAAGGGAAATCACGAACCCCGAACCGGATACCGGATAATAATATTAAAAAAAATTAACTTCATTTATAAAAAATGGCTTTCATATGAGGTAAGTATTTTGAAAAATAATGTTGAATGAAAAGTAGTATATCTCTTTTAAAAATATAAATATTCAATAAATATACATTATTAAATAAAATTAAAATACTAGCAAACCAGTTATTAATGCTAGAGGCACTGCTACAGAAAACGCTTTTAACGTCTGTCTAAAATACTAGCAAACCAGTTTATATTTAGCGACGTAGTAAATTATGACGATAACGTTTGTTAATAAAGGGAAGTCTAAAATCTATACTTTAGACATTCCTTTTTTTAAAAAAAAAAAAAAAGATGTCTAAAGTCATTTGAAATTTAAACATTGTCCTTGCAGATGTTGAGGTCATCACCTATGGAAGCAAACACAAGTTCCAGATGAGAATCCTCTGCGATAGTTTTGTTGAACACAATTACTAGCTTTCTTCCTTCTCTTTTTGGCTCTGAAACTTCTTTTTTTGGTATCGCCACACTTCCACCTCTTTACTAGCTTTGTTGAACTTCTTTTTAGCAGATGCTTACATATCTTCTAAGAGTTTGTCCAGAATTGCCAGGGCCTGGGATCCAACACTAAAATCTGCAATCAATTGATTTTCAGGCACAAGAAAAAGTAAATATTACATAACAATGGACTCAAAATAAAATAAGCAGACAGAACATTTCCATCATCAGGAAGCTTTAATAGTCTTCAATCATGGAATTGGGAGCGTAGTGAAAGCTTTAAGAGTCTTTAATCGTGGAATTGTGAAGCTTTAATAATAAACTTTTTTCAAAATGAAAAGAAGGGAATAACTTGTGAATACTCCGACTTCAATAATCTTTTTCAAATTGGGAGCGCAGTGAAAGCTTTAAAAAAACAAAAAGCCTCATCTTAGAGGAGAAAGAAACTAAAAAGATATATAAATATAAGAGGGCTAACAAAACATTTTTTGACAACCTTTGGTGTCCCGATTTAAATTAAGGATGCCAAAGATTACTCTTTGACCATTAGGGACGCTAAAGGTGGCGCCTTTGAATTAGGGACGTCAAAAGTGAATTTTTAACGTCCATTTTTAAAATTGGGACATTTAATATGTCAAAACTAACTCTCAGAATTATAAAAATGTCACCGCATTTATTTTTTACTTTCCTTTTAGAAAAAGGGATGTCCTTTAGGTAGTAAAATTTATATTTTGTAGTAATGAGGTTATGGAAGAGCCTTTGTTAATTAAGATTTGATTATTTTGTATAACTAATCATGCCACTCATGCAACCATAATCTATTTACCTTTACAAAAAAAATTTAGTGCCTATTTGGATTAACGTAGATATTGTTTTTCCAACATGATTTACGATGTAAGAGATAAGTATGTGATAAATGTTTTGTCTCGACTTGCATAAACGTGCTTGTATAACACTAACTCAAACAGACCCTTACTTAACTTCATCTAACATTTTTACAAAAACTTTTATTAATGTTGGGTTTGTTGGATTTGGTTTGAATCATGTGGCCAAGGGTAACTAAAGATGAGGACATATATATATATATATATAGAGAGAGAGAGTACTATAAGAGAAGTTATTTTATTTTATATTAATAGCCGTTAAACCCGAAGTATAACCCGAAGTAAGAGGTTGTAATTTGGTTCTGATTTGTCCAAAAAAGAAATTATCGAACTTGAATTATTGCTGGTTGGGTAATAATTAAAGTGGCCTTTAAACAACCTGTCTAGCTTCCTTGGATATTCTTAGAGAGATGCTCAATAACAATAAATCCAGTTGGGAAATTTTCAATTAAAGAAACTAACATTAAAAATGCAGGCCTAAAGCTACTTTAGATATATATTAATTTTCTTAGGAATTATCAAATTAGAATAAAATTTATAGCCTGATGCTTTTCAAAATTATTATCATAATCTCTTTAGATATAACTAATGTCTTTTAAAGTCACAAAAGTATTTTAATAAATTTGTGATTTTACAAAGTATAATTGAAAATTATGGAAAACGCCATTAGAAACTAATTAATTAATGTTTATTATTCATCAAGTTTTGATTTTTAAATTATTGTGATAATATTCAGTATCATCTTTGAGTTGAATTTTCTCAAATTTGGGACGCGCCTTCTCTTAAACAAAAATTATAACTATCAAATACAAAATCCTTTAAACTTAAAACTATGTAATAGCTTTTAAAAAGATAAGGAAGAGGGGGGAAGGCAAAAAAAATTCTTATTGTTTTTTCCTTTTACTTTTGGGTTCGTTATCGTTGTTATTGTGGTTTCTTTCTTTTTCTTAACCATAGTCTCATATACAAGTCACTGAATTTGTTGATCACATCTAGCTAATTCTTGTGATAATAAGAAGTTATAAGCACTAACGTGCTTCTCATTCAGAGAGTTGACAGTAACGTATTTATATAAAATATGAATAACTGTATAAGATACTTATGGTGTGAATTAGATAACAATTAGTTCAACCAATCAAATACAATTAATTTGCTAATTAGTCAATTAACATGGTAAATTATGATCATGACTGATTAATAGTGTAATCCACTTGTGAATTGCACTTAATTACAAGTACTAGCAAAAAGTTAGTTGCTGATGCATCACGAACCACACAAAATTCAACATTGTCCCTTTAACTTGATGAGTATACACATATAAAATATATATATATATATATTATTTATTTATATATGTATGTGCTTGTGTATGTAAATATTATTAGTGCTAATTATCTTGCTAAGCGTATCATATAGTTAACCAAAGGGTGATGTGTGACTGATAGGCAACTGGGTTGTATGTGATAGGGTAGGCGTTCTGCCTTTGGCTTAAGGATAAACCTAACCCCTATTGTGTACCCACACATTATAATTATTTGATTTTTGATATTGTTATATTAAATTTGATCGATCATTGTTCGGCCTAATAATCGAAGTAGGTCTTTTGATACAATTTTTTTTCGGTCACAATATTAGAACCCGAACCTATTAATGATCCCATTTTTTTTTTTAGAAGATAGCAATGGGAAAAAGTAGAGCTATGCTGCTACTTTTAATTTTTAAATGTCTAAGGAGTAAGGAGTGGTCCATTCCTATCAAAGGAAACTAGAAAGAAGTGATGATGATGATATAAAGATGAACTCCATATTATCGTTATTTTTTTTATTGTTTAATAAGAATTTTTATATAAAATAATATTTTATTATATTTAAAGTATCATTTTTAATAACTAATGGCCATTGATTTGTATGAAATGCCTTGCTTGTCCATCATGTAGAATAAGCATAATTAATAATTATATCAAATTAACCACCAAACGTTTGGATGAAGTGGTTGTAGATCATTCCAACTTAATTTCGAGCTCTAAGTATGCAAAATAAAAATATCAAATTCAGTAAAATGCTTTGCTTTTGATAATTGTTACGCCATTCATTTAGAAAATAAAACACCATTGTGTGGAAAATCGGACCGGATCGGCTGGTTCAGATTAGAAACCGGTGAACCGGTTGCTAGTCCAGACCAATTGAGGGGGGAAATCGGTGAACCTGTCAACCCGGTCTAGCCTAGTGTGAACCGGCCTAGTCACGGTTTGGCTTTTTTTTAAAAAAAAAACTGTTTTACTCTCCAAATGAAGTCTTTTTGGCTTTTTTTTTAAAAAAATATTTTCCTAACATTTTTTTATTTATAAGGAGCTTTAAAAGGATTGTGAAATACTTTTGGCATTGGTTGGGGAAAAATACTTATGTACTTAATAATATTTTTACAGGTATTAGATTCAGGAAGTTATATTGGATTATTAGTTAAAAAATAAATCTCATATAGTTTTTTAAATGATATGTATGAACATTTAAATTATATATATATATATATATATTTTTTTTTTTTAATTAACTCCGGTCTGACCCCAATCTAAATCACTATCCCTTAATCTAATATCTTAACCGATTTAATGATGATCCTATTTTCAGTACCTTAAAAAACACATACAATTTTCTTGAACTCACATAGGATTCGAAAAGAAAAGGCAACAAAATTCAACCTTTCACGTCTGATTTTTATGTTTTTGGCAAGGACAAGTTTTTATCACATACTAGTGAAAATGCCACCATGCGTGTGATTATTGGGCAACAAGAAACAAATCCTCTTCTCTTGGAATCCGTGTGGCTATCCACAATTATCTTAATAGTAATAGTAATTCATCAGTTCTAAGGATATATCTCCGGTTCTATTTATAAGTAATTTTTTTTATTATGTAAAATGAATTAATAGTTAAAAACAATAACTGTGTAAAAAATGTCATTTTTTTCATGCATGCCCCTAATTATGAAAAGAGTATAAAAGAGATAATAGATAAAAAGTATAAGAGAGAATGAGTATAAAATATGAAAGAGAATGGGTATTTAATAAGGGTAAATTAGGAAAAGAAGTTTACATTTTCAGACAAAAAAGTGAAAGTTGCTTATAAAAGGGACCAGCCCTATGAGAGAGAAAGTTACTTATAAATAGGACCAGAGGGAAAACTTCTTTTTCCTAATTTACCCTTATTAAATACACATTCTCTCTCATATCTTATACTCAATATCTCTCATACTTTTTATCTATTATCTCTCCTATACTCTTTTCATAATTAGGGGCATGTATGAAAAAAAACATGACATTTTTTACACACTTATTGCTTTTAACTACCAATTCGTTTTGCGCAATCAAGGAGAAAATTGCTTATAAATAGGACCGGAGGGAATAATGTTCCTTTATAAGACCCTTAAATAATTATACTCAAAAAAATTTATAAATAATTAGAATATGTTTTTAAATAGGACTATATATGTAATAAATGATTAGAACATAATAAAATTGTTTTGAATTGAGAACAAAAAATCAGTACATTAATTGATAGTAACATACTCCTTCCTATCATTTTTATAAGCAACTTTTTTTTTTTGAGAATGATATTTAATATAAGTAACTTTTTTCTTGTGTCTCAAAATTCAACCTACTTTTTCCTTTTCCACCCCTAATAAATACATATCCTTATATTAATTATCCACTACTCATCATTAATTTTCTTTCATTAAATAATTTATTTCTCATTCTCTCTCTTATGCTCTTTTCATAAATAGAGATATATTTGAAAGAAACATAACATTTTTTGCACATTTGTTTTTTTAAACTAATCTTAACCACTAGTTTGTTTTACACAATCAAGAAAAAAGTTGTTTATGAAAAAAACCGAAGGGAGTAATTAAAAATAAGCAACTAAAAAATTAAACACCAACTAACTTTAACTACTTTCTTGATATAGTGAATTTTAAAATTAGATCTTATTTATAAGTTATTTTTAGTATGTTTCACACAGACAAGACCAACATTAAGTGTGTGCTTGTATTAGCTTTTGAAGAATAGCTTTTACTATTTACGAGGTAAGTATGTGAGAGAAATTTTGTCTCGATTTGCGGAAAAAGCTTTTAAAACCATGGTTTGAGGCTTACCCAAACACACACTAAACCTCATTAACTTTTGCCTTAAAATTTAAAAACTTTTTAATTTTAACCCTATTTATTATATAATATACCTTATGCAAACAAAATCAACATAATAATTAATGAATGATATATTTATACTCCCATGCATGTGAGTTTTCTTGTAGGAAGTAAATTATGGAAGTTAGGTTAATGAGCAATCTTGGAAGAAGAAACAAAGCAAGAGTGGTTGAGATTAATGATCCCATGTTGCATATACTTGAATTATTTGAGGGACATGTTATAAATGGAGTCTTACTAAATGTCCAAAGCCAGCCACCCAAAAGATCAAAGTTCCCATCACCTTTTTATTGTCTCTCTACCATTTTCCCTTCTTTAGGGTCCACAGTCCACACCCTCCTTCACGCTCTTGGACCTCCTCTTCCTCCTCTCACCAAATAAAACAACATTCCTCACTTCACCACTCATTATATATATATGGCTGATATGTAATTTTATCTCAGAAGTAACTATTTACTATTTAGAGGAGTTGGATATCTAAAATGGTTTTAAGGAGCAATTTTATTTTGAAAGTATAAAAAAGAACAAATTCATTTTCACCGTTACAAAACTAACTTTTACTGTTAACATTTTTAGAGGCAAGGGTAAAATTAATTTTGGTTACTTTCAAAACAGAATTATTCTTCAAAAAAACTTTCAGTGCTTTGAGTGGATTTTTTAAGATAAAATTGTATCTTAACCCTTATATATATCTCATCTACTTCGATCATCGAACATGACACAAAAAAATCTACTTCTCCAACAAGGAAAATATAAACAAAATGATCATGTATTGATACAGTAGAAATTAACACCACACTAGGATGTAAGTAATTAATTAAAAGTTGCTAAAAAAAGGATTGCTAGGACCTGTTTGGCTTTGAGCGAAATTAATAAAAGAGAACTAGTATGGGTAATTATTTTACACCAAATTATTTGTTCTTCCACAGGGTGGCTAAGTCTGCTATGTGATTAGTGGAGCTTCCATTCTCAGAAAGAGCCTTATCTGCAGCTTCCTTTAGATCCTTCATTCTGTAACGAAGCTTCTTTCCTTCTTCCCCTTCCATTAAGTCCTTCACCACTTTCGCTATCTCGTGCCTCTCCACCAACCCACTCTCACTCGCTTTCGGCTTCACCGCCACCTTCACGTCCTCCGTCACTATCACCGCGTTCATCCTCTGCTCGGCGTACAGCGGCCAAGCCACCAGCGGCACGCCGTTCACCACGCTCTCCAACACGGAGTTCCACCCACAGTGGCTCAAGAACCCACCGGTTGAACCGTGTCTCAGCACTTGAGCCTGTGGGGCCCACGACGGCACGAGGAAGCCGCGGCCTTTGGTCCTTCCGACGAACCCTTTCGGCAGGAAGCCATAAGGGTCTGTCTGGCTCTCCGCGTTGAAGTAATTCGCGTTTGTGATTCCGTCGTTGGGGCTCCTTACCACCCATAAGAACCTTTGCTCGCTCATTTCTAGCCCCAGAGCCAGCTCGTTGATTTGGGCCGTCGAGAGGGTCCCACCGCTGCCGAATGAGACAAACAGGACGCTGCCATGTGGCTGGTCGTCTAGCCACTTCAGACACTCCGACCCGTTGATTGCATCGTTAGCAATGTCCATGTTCACCAGCGGTCCGACCGGAAAAATTGGAGGCTTATGTGAACCCAGTTCGGTGTTTTGGAATGTCTTGATGGCCCCCGGTTCGAGCTCCGTGAAGCTGTTTTCTATGATTCCCTCGGCCAGGTGGTACCTTTTGCTGTGGTGGAGGAGCCATTTGTAGGCATCGTTTTTCCGGTCCTGAACCGGGTCCAGGAGATCTCTTCCGTGAACCGGGATGCACCCGGGGATGCTCACCGGTTCATCCAGCTCCCTGTACTCACATTGAACCGCTTTGTCTAACTCAGGAAGGTAGAGGAACAAGGACAGGGCCATGGCGGTAGACGGGTAGAAGATGAAAGGAGAGACGCCGAATTCTCTTGCGACTTCGAATGCGTCAGTGCCGAAGAGGTCAACGGCGGCGGCTGTGAGGCGATGAGTTGAGGAGAGCGAGCGGAAGGCGTTGCGGAGAGAAGGGAGGGAGCGGACGACGGTGAGGGAGATGATCGTTTCGATCTTGGCGTCGTCCGGGAGGTCGGAGACGGAGATCGGAGGAAGGAAGGTGTGGGAGATGGAAGGTGGAAGGCCGTGGAAGACGGCTCTCTGGGGCTTAGAAGGAGGGCCGTCGGTGGGGATGACGAACGCGACGGCGAGGTCGTGAACGACGAGTCGTTTAGCAAACTCGATCATGGGAATGAGATGGCCCATGCCTGGGCTAGGAATCATGACCACCGTAGGTGGCTTGGGATTAGGCTGCTTTGTTGTAAGAGATTGAGAGTCTTCCATGGAAGCTATATGAGCTATACGAGGAAAACAAAATTCTAGTAATTAGCTATGAGATGATCTTTTGGTATTGAAGAAGAGAATTGTGTGCAGGAATGAAGGAAGAGAAGAGAGATATTTATATAAGAGAGAATTGTGGTGGCGGGTTGGCTTTTGAATGATTGGTCCGTGTGTGTGTGCATGTATTTTAGTGGATACATTTTTCCCATTATTAATATTACTACTTTGTTTTGTGAGGTTACCAACGAGTTTTGGTAAACCCATTACAAGAACAGGTAAACTCGTTACTGACGGGTGACAGGAACGTGAGCTCGATCGTAAAGTCAAACGGTAAATTCGTAAAAATTTACCTTTTCAATAGTAAATTCCTAAAAAGTTACTTTTATAAATAAATGGGTGTGAAAAGTATATAATTAAATAATAAAAATATGAAAAATATAATAATTTGATTTAAATATATTTTAAATATAAAAAATTAAAATTAAATCAATCAATATTCATAATTTATCATACTCAACAAAGAAATTCATATGAAAATCATATATAAAGCCATTGAAAATAATCAAATCTTAAAAGCCAATATAAGTTTAATAGCGAATTGACATGATTTTGTGTTGTAAAAATAATAAACCCAATGTCTGAATTCACGTGTTCAATCAAGTTTATAGTTAACACGAATTTAAAAATAGGTTCACACGATTTTATAAGATAGAATTATAAAAACAATAAATTCAAGGAGCCAATTCACAAATTGATAACAATGCTGCTACGAGTTACTTCCTTGATAAAGCATGAGCTAAGTTGTGAACCTAAAGAATAATGAATCAGCCAAGGAATTCCATCGTTAAATTGATTTAGAGGTGGAATTTCGTGGTTGATCAATTAGTAACAGTTTATTTTATGATGAGATGATCAAATTTTGTCAATAAATTTGTTGACATGATTATTGTTTTTAACCATCAGTTCATTTTACGCAATTAAAAAAAAAATTATTTATAAATAGAACCAGAGGAGTAACGTTGATCAGTTAATGAGAGTCTATTTTATTACAAAAGCATCAAATCCCGTAACTAAATTTCAACATCAATTCACTATTTTTTGCAGTGAGTTAGTCACACGGGACCATAACAGCATTGATAATAAAGTATAGTAAATATAAGTTAGGAATAGCAGTGTAAAGTTAAGGTTCAAAGTGTGGGGCGTGACATATTGATGATGAAACTAAAAGGAGTAATAGATTATGGTTGTTGTGAGAGAAGGAATATAAATGGGTTTGAATATATTAGGTTGGAAAAGATGCTTGGAAACATATGAACGTGTGTGTGTGAGTGAGAGAGGGGGGGGGGGGGGGATATATCAATAATTGGGAAATGTATCTAGATTCTAGAAGCAATCAATAGAGGTGGGCAGTGCTATTATTTATTTATTAATTAATTAATGTGTGATGACGTTATTGGAACGTGTGGCTTATGTCATGGCAAAAAAACTCCAACCTTCTTCCTTTTCCGCAATAATCCTGCAACCAACCATTACATCAAGCAGCGTTGAGGATCTTCTCTCTTTGCTCTTATCCTAATTCCTCCTCTCATTCCTACGCTTTCTCAAACTTTCATCCTGTCTCTAGATTCTTCCCATCATTACTCCCCCCCCCCCCCCCCCTCTCATTAGTAGGTACTCTTATAATGCTAAATATGAAATGTAGTTAATTTTTTTTGGAGATTAAAAAAATTAAATAAGTTATTTGATTATATTATATGGTAAATATTATTAGATTATATATCAGATTGTAAGTTAGGTAATATAGTTTAGAGAAAAAATAAAAAATATAATTACTTTAAAACAATTTAATTAGCTTTTTAAAATATTTTTAAAAAAATCAACTGAATTTTATATTTATGTCTAGATGTACTATTATTCATAATATTACGTTCCCCGCCAAATTAACAACTAAAGCTCCAATTTTATATTCTCAACATTTATTTTAATTATATATATATATATATATAAATTAATTATAACCTTTTTATTATATTTAAAGATATTGGTTTTAATTTTTTATATAGCTATCAGACTAACTTAAGACCTCGTGTTTAGACGTTTAAGTCTCATCCCACTAAAATTAAGGCTTGTAGGGAGATATTGATGTTATTTTTAATAAAAAAAAGGTTAGTTTCCTATGTAATTATTTTGTTGTTTCATTTTTTTAAAATAATTTTACTTGACCTGGTGTGACATATGGAATGCTCCCAATGGTGGATTGGTAGTACTCCCTCCGATCCTTAATATAAAACATATTTATTTAATTTGATTAAATTAAAAAAATTATTTAAATGAGTTAATATGACATGTAATTTCTAAAACATCCTAATGATCTTCCTTAATTCCCTAATTCCCTCTTCTCTTCAATTATTATTGAGGGAGCATCAATAAAAATAAATTAAAAAATATTGATAAATATAAAAAATATATCTTATATTTATTATTAAGAATAACTTCTCAAATATATTTTAGATTAAAAAACGGAGGAAACAATTTTGTTGTAAATAAAAGGAACTAATAATTCCCATCCTAAAGTGGGAGAAGAATGATAGGTGATAATAAGGCTGAAAATAAAAGTGTGATGATTAAAATAATTGAGTACCGTAATAAAATATCATTACTTTTCTTGTTCATTCCTCGATTGGTGTAAAGCAAGATGTGTGTGTTTCTTTCTCTCTGTGTTTTTTTTTTTTTTTTTTTTTTGCCAACAAGATGTGTGTGTTTCAAAATAACAGTGATTAATAACTTTGATAACTATTCAGACAGGACACCAAATAGGAGTTTTTTTTTTTTGGGTTCAAAACAGATCGGAATTTTCAAAGCCTTAGCCCTGGATATATCCTCTTCATTTTAGAGCCCACATCCATTATCCTATATGTCTCTCTTTGTGCGTGGGTCTATATATAAACACCCAATACACACAGTATATGAATCACTCTAATTTTATTTATAATTTTTTTTAATTAAATCTCACAAATAAAAAAGGTAGCTAACTCAATAATTATGGGGTAAATTTTTAACTATGCCTTCATTTATGAATAAGTACTTTTTAGCTATTTTTTTCTATATATTTTTAAATTATTTCTTTATTGATATAATAAATAGAGATAAAATTGTAATAATTTAATTTACTACATTGTAATTAAACTTATAAATAAGATTAAATTTTTTAATAAAAAAACCTATAAATAAAATAAGAGTGGTATGTATTTATGACATTTTTTAAAAAAATATTTGTTAAGTACTTTATTTTATTGATACTTGCAATTGATGTGAACTTCACTGTGTTTTTGGTGGCTGTTAAATTATCCCAATCCATCAATCATTAAACCCACACAAACTTTTTTGAAAAGCATATGGTCATGTTTGTATTGGTGATTGAATTGTTTATAAGTTGTTTTTTTTACATAAATCGTGATAAAACTGCTCTTATATATTTATCTTGTATACCGTAAATCATGATTGAAAAGCTACTTTTAAACATTCTAATCGTTATTCCAAACAAATACATTAGTATGTTTGGATTAGCGGTAGAAGCTACTTTTCTAACGTGATTTATGATATACGAGAAAAATATGTAAAAGAAGTTTTATTTCGATTTACATGAATGTACTTTTCGAATGTCAACTCAAAAATGCCCATAAACATATGTCACATCAAACGCTCATATTCCGAGTTGTTTATATACCACTCTGATTATATTTATAAGTTCTTTTTGAAAAAAAAAATGATCCTATTCATAAGTCCAGTTTCAGTGTAATATATGATATTGTGACAATTTTGCCCCTATTTATTTTACCAATGAAGAAATAACTTAAATATAGATAGAGAAGAAAGAGTTGAAAAATACACATTCATAAAGTAGGGCATAGTTGAAAATTTATCCCATAATCATTGAGCTAACTAACTTTCCTTAACATGTGAGATTTAATTAAAAAAAACTTATAAATAAAATCAGACTGATATTATCTATCTCTTCTCTCATAGATGATTTATCTCTCACAGACGCACATATCTATAAATTTAAAATCTAAAATCTTTAACCGTGTCTGACTAATCATTTTTATATGCTACCGCAGTATAAAATAACTATATATTCAGAGGGCAACAAATTGGAACTTGTGCACGTTACGATGATGTATAGTTGTATACTTGCAGATACTATTATTTTTCATGATTAGCCTGCGTAATATAATTTTATTTAAACACGCACTATGATGAATGAATGATGCAAACAAAGCGCAATCAAAAGACAAACTTATATGAATGGTATTTTATCTTGTCCCAAATATAAGGTTTATTTAAAAATTTTATCTTGATCATTATTATAATTAAGATCCAATTTCTTTTTAGTCTCATATATATTAATTGTTCAGTTTTCATAATACCCTTATTTTATTGAGACATTCTTATCTCTGCACGTCAATTTTTTTTTTTGGTGTACTAAAGCTAAAATTTTAAAATTGCTACAAATTTCTACAAATTAATTATAAAAGAATATTTTAATTATTTTTTATATTATATAAATTAGTTAAAAATATAAGATCTGAGTTCTAGGGTGAGAAATCTATAAGAGTCTGTTTGGTTTGAGGGATTTGAAGGGGAAGGATGGGGGGATTTTTTTGAGTTGAATTAAAAAATATATATATGAAAAGTGGGGTTACAAAATTTTAATAAAGAGAATATATAAAGTAAAACAGAAAGAAAATTAATTAAAAATTTTAGCCTCAACTCTCTAATTTTTTAAATACAATTTAGAAAAATCCTCCCCCCACTCACTTTTCCTTCCATCCCCTTATATCAAACAAGCCGTAAGTGGAAGGCGGAGACACGTAATGAGATTATCATGTAAGATTGTTAAACTCGTAAATTTAAACAAACTCGTAATGGTGACGTAAACTCATATTGTAAACTCGTAAGAGTTTACTTTTATCATTAAATAGATATTAATAGTGTATAATTAAATAATTAAAACATAAAAATGCAAAAAATTGATTTAAATATGTTTTAAATCCAAATAATTAAAATTAAATCCATCAATATCATAATATATTATACTTAATAAAGAAGTTTTTATAAAATTTATATATAAAGACACTGACCATTGTGAAATTGAAAAAGTCGACATGAATTTAAGAGTAAGTTTAATATGATTTTGTAAGTTATAAATATATAAACAGTAAATTTGGTGTGCAAACTAGGAAAATTTCTAAGTTTATAACTGATATTAGTTTACTTGTAACTCGATTTGATTTTATAAGATAAAAATGTAAAAATGATAAACTTAAAGAGCTAATTCATGAGTTTGACCATAATATTATTATGAGTTACAATTTCAAAGTGACGACAAAGGGTAAAATTAAGATGGCATATTAATTGAGGGAGTAGATATAATGTCACTGTCTAATTGATTAACGACAAAATTATTTTACCCACTTTTCCATCGCCCTTAATTAAGTGTCCACCATGATCTATAAAACCCATTTATTACATACTCTATTAATTAACGTAATTAGCCATATTCGATTCATACAATAGAAGACAACATTATTTTCGTGGGGGGGGGGGGATGAACCACCTCTCCCTCTTCTAATTTCACTACTCGTTTCTATCTATGATATAGAATACTTAAACTATATTAGGGGAAACAAAAAACGATAGTTAAGTCATTTAATATATTCTAAAATATAATTTTTTTTTTTTTACTTTTATCCTTATTGAGAAATGTGTTTAATTGTATTAGAAATATTGTTTTAGAGAGAGAGAGGGCATATAATGAGCGGATAAAGTTGAAAAGTGAGTATTAATCATAGGGATAAAATAGGAAAATGAGCATTAATTAAACTAAAGGTAACTTATATTTTGGGTAATAATTTCCTTCTAAAAGTGCCATATATTGTGGATGTGGGAGTATACTATTTTGGAGCTGATTTTGATATATTTTTACCTTGTCTATGTAATTGCACGGATATATGGAATCAATAGATATATTAAAAGTAGACTTATTTCTATTATATATGAATTACACCATTGTTTTCTATTTCGTGTGCATTTTTAAAAATTAGGTTAACTCATGAATAAGGCCTTTTTATTTTTTGATTTGATTGAGCATTTCCTCCTTGAAGTTTAGAGGGTAAAGAGTTCTCATCTATTCTAACAAGTGCATTTTTCAGGATTCAAATTTTTGTTTTCTTTCTTATGGGGAGAGGCATTTTACCACTTTAACCAACATGTTGTTGGTAAATAAGCCCTTTTTATTATGATTCCTCAATTTAGTTCAAGTACAATATAAAACATTATGGCTTAAAAAAGAATGAAAAACAAGGTTAAGACTTTACTCAATATATTTCTAAATAAAATTCAAATAAACCTGTGTGTGCATTATTATCTCGCAAAGGCCAATGGCCAACAAAACGATAATTACGGACTCCGAAAATTCATTAAATAGTGATATATATATTGCAGTCTACATCCATCCAAATCAAAATTCAATTTCCGTTGCATTCATCTATTAATGCATGGATGCAAGTGTATATGGCTGTTCTATGGAACTGGAATTCAGAGTTTTATTACATATTAACCTTTTTATCAGTGTTCATGAACCTCGACTGGAAGCTGGTAAACCGATCCTGTTCGGCATCCAGTCCGGGTCGCTATATTATTTTTTAAAAATTTCTTTAAAATTTCATATGAATAAGCCTAAAATCTTCAATTTCTCACTGGTTTGGTCCCGATCTGACCCACTGACCTTTAATCTAGTACCCTGGTTGGTTCAATGCCTGGTCTGAGTTCATGAACCTTGCTCTTTATATATTTTTCAAACTTCTATTTGCTATGCGTGTGTAGAGTTGGGAAATCAGATCGAGTTCGTCGGACCAACCTGTTTAAGCCCAAACCCGTCAAGGATTAGGCTTATGAGTTAGAGCCTTCAGAAGGAGTCAGGTTTTAAAAAGGCTGCCTAAGCTTAAAAGGGCCAACCTTTTTGAGCTTGTTTAATTTTCTTTTTTAAATAAGGCTAACTGGATAGTGGCCACTAGCTCTGGAAGTGGTGGAAGATTGGAACATATTAACATAACACTACACACAACACACTTATGACTTAACCTAATCCTCAGTCTCTTGACCCTCTCACTCAAATGTCATTGATGACATTGATAGTAATGATAATGTTATTCATATTGTTTAGTATTTAGTTTATGATTATGACTTTACCTGTTTATTTATTTGATTGTGGTTTGTGTTAATTGTGTACTTGTGATTGTGGACTTATGGTTGACTGGTTGTTGTGTTTGGACATTAGTTTTGGTTTGAACTTAAATCTTAATATCTGTATTTTGTTAAACATCGATAATGTTTGATACTTTAACTTAGTTTTAATAATATTTATGTTTTAAATTAGGTATTTTAGTCTTCGAGTATATAAGAAACAAAAATATGCTAAATGGCTTACACTAAAAGGGCCGAGCCTAAAAAAATTGTACCTTTTTGAGATTTAGGTCGGTCCGTTTAGACCTGAATCCATTAAAGGTCAACTCGTTTTCCCAATACCAGTACTATGTGTGTGGGATTTGATTCAGATTTAGGGCCTGTTTGGGAAAGCGTTACAGCCTCCCAAACGCACGGCTAGAGCAAAAAAGCACAATGGGATCAAATGAAGCCGTTTGGGATCACGTTGCAACGTTTCGCACTTCATTGGCTAACGTGGCTTCTTCCAGAAGCCCAACATCTTGGCTTTTTCTCCACGGTGCGGTGAGCCTTCACAATGGATGGGAAGAGATCACCAAGGCAGAGGCTTGAGAAGAAGAGAGGGATCCTCTGTTTTTACTGATAAGGAACAGGGGAAGAATATGGAGCCGAAAGAGATAGAAGAGAGGAAAAATATAACAGAGAAATGAGAAGAATATAAATAAGGTTGGGCACCTATATGAATCCCTCCCTCATTGCTGTCCCTACTCTGATCCCCCGTAGGACTGTATCTATGCCTTCACCTTCTCTGCGCCTTTCTCCATACTTCAACTATCTATCTGCCCCATTGGCAAAAAAAAACGCAAAAAAGGCTATTTCAGCTATCTATCTGCACCCACTACCGTCCAAAAAAAAAAAAACGCTTTCTATCACTTTCCCTCCACTGAACTTATAATGATATATATATATATATATATATATAGTATTCAATACTCTTTTTTATCCTAATTATAAGATAAAGTTGATTTTTTTAGAGAAATTAAGGAAGTTAATTATATTACTTAGAGTGTTTATATTTATATTTTTTTCAAACTAATTAATTTTACTAATAAATTAATATATAATCTAAGGATATATAACATATGATATGATTAAGTAATTTATTTAGCTTCCTTAATTTATCCAAAAAAAGTCAACTTTGTCTTATAATTAGAACCGAAGGTAGTAGTATCCATGCCCTTTTCAGTCATTTTATATCTAAATGAGCTTTTCAAACTCTAATCCAAACAGGTTCAAGGTTAGAAAAAAAGTCACTTCTGCCACCGCTAATCTAAACACAAATCATATTTACATTTTCACTTTTAATCCTATTTTACTTTTTCAAAAATTAAATGATAAAAAAAACCACTTCTTCACCACCACTAATTCAAATAGGCACTTATATTTTATACGCCCCGGGGGGCGAGTAGATGCCCGTCTAAATTATACGTGGACGATTCTTTGCTTTTTCTGCCAACAAGGACAATTCAAATCTTATTCTTTATTTTTTACATCTGTTTATTTAGATTGTGATTTCAGTTATAAGTTGATAGTTTTAAAAACCATTATTATTATTAATTATACTTATTTATAATTGAAAATTAAAATGTAATACAAAATAATAAGAAATAAATTGTTTAAAATTAAATTAGGCGGCTCCTAAAATAATACTTCCTCCGATCCTAATTATAAGATAAATTTGATTTTTTTAAAGAAATTAAGGAAGCTAATTAAATTACTTTAGAGTATTTATATTTATATTTTTTTCTTTAAACTAATTATTTTGATTAATAAATTAATATATAATCTAAGGATACATAACATATGATATGATTAAGTAACTTATTTAATTTTTTTAATTTCTTCAAAAAAAATTAATTTTATCTTATAATTTACATCGGAAGTAGCATACAAACATAGGGTGCCGGATCCATGCACCACCATATGGTCAAAAGCCCAAAACAAAATTGGACTTGACGAACTCAGAAGTCTCGTGGAAAAGACACAAACACTTTTGAAATCAAATTAATTTAATATCATTGTACTCCTTGGTACATGACCAAGGTCAATGTACGTGTAGTGTATGTATAAGGTTCCATTTAAATTCATAATGCCAAGCTTTTAGTTAATTTAATATAAAAATAAATTTATGCCTGGCAGTTGATTTTATTTATTTTTAAATTTCTTCCAAAATAAATTTTTATTAAGAGCTATCACGCCTCACGAGATTATCTTCTCTTGGAAACAATTTAATTACGAGTTATTATAACCCTATAGAAAAGCATGTATTCATACACATAAGTCAAATCCTCATAGTCAGGAGCCTTGTAATCCAGATGACACTAAGCATTTCCCTTTAAGCCTTTTTAAATATGGGGTCGTAAATTCATACCTCTGTAGAAAGTATAATGAGTTTGTGAATTATGACAGGAAAATAATATCAAATCCTTATGATAAATGTTTAATTTTTTTTTATTGCCCCCCAAAATCCCATAGCATATGAGTAGTGCTTGTTTGGAGCTATCATACAAGTTGGAATAACGCTTTTCTTACATATTTATCTTATACACTATAAATAATAATTAAAAAGTTGTTTTTAGAAGTTACAATCATTATCCTAAACAAGCTTGGACAAAATTCATATGAAACACAGTTAGAATATAATTAGCGGCAGTGTTTATAATAATACACTAATATTGACGTGGGATGTCTTTTCATTGTTATTTTGGATCTTTGTGACTTGATGTTTTGTTTTTTCCCTTAAAGTCTCGATATTACTGGAAAAATCTTGTAGGTTCGGCGTATTATGTAAGTGTCTAATCTGATCGATAGACACAAATATTTGTGTAAAGACAAGAAGAAATAATTATGAGAGTTAAAATAAAAAGTTGAGTGAAATTAAACTTGCAAGAAAACAACCAACAGAAAAGATAAAACTAGTACAATATACAAAGACAAAAGAATTTACAAAACAAATCCTCGTGATCTCACCTCAAAACCTTGAAACTGTGGTGTAAGGGTATCTCTTGTGTTGTTATGTAAACAGATCTGTAATTTGCAAGTTTTGACTTTGATCACAATATACCAACTTCGGTATTTAGTATTACCTCCGGTCCTAATTATAAGATAAAGTTGACTTTTTTAGAGAAATTAAAGAAGCCAATTAAATTACTTTAGAGTGTTTATATTTTTAGCATCCTTAGATTACATATTAGTATATTAGTCAAATTAATTAGTTTGGAAAAAAAAATAAAAATAAAAATACTCTAAAGTAATTTAATTGGCTTCCTTAATTTCTCCAAAAAAATCAACTTTATCCTATAATTAGGACCGAAGGGAGTATAAGATCTTGTTATTTCGTTGCAAGATCTTATATTAAGAATTGGTAGAGCAATTCAATCTAGAGTTACAATATCTCCTCTTCTTACCTATTAGCATTGACTATAAAACTTCCAAACTGAATTCTTGTACAGGAAAGAAGCAATCAGTAAGCATCTCAAACTGCAAAATTCACAGACACGTACACTTGATAGATCCTTACTGTACACTTGATAGATCCTTACTGTAAGATCTCAGTTTATGGTGTAAATTGCATTATAAACGAGATTTTATATTAAGAACTGAAGTTAATACCTGAAAAATCTAATGTCTGAGATCATCTTCCAATGGCAACTATTTGCATTACCAGATCATTCCATGAATCAATTGGCCCTGGCAAGCACCAATGCAAACAATCATTTTGAACTTGTGCATTTCTGTCCTTAGCAAACGGCTGAAAATGCCGGTATGGCCCCGGATGACCATCCGGTCTCAAAAGGGAGAGCCCGGTCAGGTCCAAAAGATTCAAACTTGTAGCACCATGGTTTGATCCTACTGATGCAGCCTCAGCCTCAGCCTCAGCCTTGGCCTTAGCCTTCTGAAACTCTTTAAGCTCAATATTCCTCAGAATAATGTCCATATCTCTCAGACCTATTTGACCCTCTTTGAAAGGCATTGTCCTATTACAATACCCTCCATTGTACCATTCTGCATTCTCAAAGTGATCTGGTGTGGTGGTTCTGAAAATTACAATAGGTTTGTGGTTTGAGTTTAAGATGAAATCGAAAGCTACTTGAAGTGCTTTTCGGTATGCATACTCGAATCCGAGCTCTTTTAAGCTCTTGTGGGCACAATAATGGCAGCCTGTGACTGCACCATTTTCATGGTACACAGCAGTCCTGAGAAACCACTTGCCACCAGATGTTACAACATAATCAAAGCTTTCATACCGATCGATCCATTTGCTCTCGAGGATGTCGAGGTAGAGCTGTGCTTCAGCTGAGGAAACTCCATTAGTGTCCTCAAATATATCTGCTTTGACTAGAAATGGAGCCCAGATCACTGAGACTGTGAAGTTGTGAGCAGGGAATTTCCATATTCTGTTTTTGAATTCCTCGTCGTGGTAAACTTGAACAGCCGGTTCCACCTGCCGGAGAAAATCACTGATGACGCTTGAATCAAGCACTTGATTAAGAATGAAAATGTCTAAGAAGCAATTCAACGTAAGTTAGCATAGTATAGTATTAATACATTTGTTCATGGTCTTCATTCATAGTTAGGATTTTTTTCATATTCCTTGAGGTCTGGTTTGTAGTATTTAACAGATTAGTGCATAAAGAATCCAATTTGCAAGCCATGAAGGTACAATCTGTCTTCCACATTTGGGATTTAAGAGTTGGAATATACTAATACCTACAAAGATTTATTGCAGAATTGGTTGCAGAGAAACCTAGTAGGTGAGACATGAGAACCGTAATGCAAAAACAAGTTTAAAAGAACAGCCCATGATCATTCTCCATGATCAGTGTGTTTAGATTATGCAATCTGTAAAAATGTCAACTATTGACTTTGTTTCTGAATCTAAGCTTGTGATGGATTGTATTGCTAAACAGGGCAAGTAAAAAACTTAGAACTTATCATCTAATTACTCATACACATCATGATTGGACAACATGTAGTGGATTCAAACAGGTTCTCTCTGAAATTTCTATGAATAGGGGAAAAATGTACAAGTGCATACATAACAAGGCAAAAGAAAGAAATCTTTTAGACCAACAGGCAATAGTCATTGTGGAAGAGGCTTTAGTTGTTTAAACTTTAAACGTGAGGTATTAAGTTTGAGTTTGTGTGAATGCAAAAAAAAAAAAAAGGTCTTTGGGAGAGACAACTCTCAGTTGGGCCTAACAATGTCTGAATCTGACCCAATCAGATAGCCATATTAAAAAAAAGAAAGAAATGTTATAGGAGAGCAGGGATTAAGTGCACCTTTGAGAGAATGCAGAGCATAGATTGGACATGGTTGCGAGAGATGGAATCGCCGATGAAGGCCCATGATTTATCCCTCATGAGATTAAGAAATTTCTGAGGATTGAACTTTGGTAATTCACAATCATGAGGCCTCCAGCGCCAGTAGAGATAATCCAAATCAGGTCGTCCATTCTTCATGCAATTTTGATGATCTTCAATCACATGGCAGCTCTCACTAGTGTACGCTGGACCAAATGGGTTTGGTACCCATTCTCCCACAAAAGGATCACATTTTTCTGCATCCAAATTTTTCAAAGGGAACTTATAAGTTCAGCAACAAAAAAAAGTTACTATTTGACATTGCTTTGAATATATCTCAGGACTTGTATTGTGCAGAAGAAGAATAAGAAACAAGAAAGTTAGTACCATGATACCAATAACTACTAGGAACACTTTCGAACTTGTCTACGCTCGCAAAAATGACTTTTATTTCAACTGACTTGTACAAAATGAAGTTGGGGCAAAAATTCAAATAGCGCAGTGTAATTTATGTTTAGATATATTTTTATAAAAAAATGAATTTGATATAAACTTGTTTTGGCATAAAATGATAATTATCAGTAGATTACTTCCAAAGGATGTAGTAACACTAATAAATAAGACGCATTAATTAGATTTCCATTATCATGCATATTTGGCAATCCAATGCAGAAAAGAAAATCTGTTTCCAAAATCCCAAATATGAGAACAGGAAGAAATTAAAGATGGGATTTATTTTTTAGGCTTTAAATCTCATTTCCTATAAATGCATGTCTTCTATGAAAAACCCATCAAAAAAAAAATTCTTAAAATTTTGTTACCATTATCAGCTGTTTGGCCATTATTTTCAGGGGACTCTGCTTTGTGGTTGGAGACAACCAGTGATGAAGATGAAGATGATGATGATAATGAGATGGAATCAGAAACGAGAAGACGAAAAGCGAGACCCACAAGAAGAATCGAAACAACCAACTTAACTAACACTTGATTATTCTGTTTATGAACCCCAAATGGATTCAAATCTGACCCCATTCCCTTCATCACCTGATCCAGAAAATCATAGAAAAGGCCAGGAAGAAATACAGAAATTAGAGGCGATGAAAAAGTTTTAATCTTTTTTTCCCCAGTTTTTCACTTTTCTCCTTAACTAACTAAACGATGTGCTCGAGTGATTTTTCACTACTCTCATTAATAAGTTTGTGGGATATGTTAAAAGTATTTTTATATATCATATATCAATAAATAAATAGGACATAATGATGGAATCTCATGTGCACGACCACGAACAAATGAGATCTCTAACAGATTACTATATATAGCATTTGTTATTAACTTAATTGCTCCAAAAAATAAAAAATTTTAATAAGAAAAAAGGCCAAGAGGAGGGTGACGCAATTTGTCTGAGCAGAGAGAATCAAAGAATAAATGTGTAAAACCATGCATAGCTCTGTTATTTTGTTTCTCGTGAACTCAAAACAATACTATAAAATCAATCCCATGTGCTGCTATATATAAACTGAAATTATAAACTGGGTCTTTGAAGTAATTGCATGAACATTATGCCATTTCATCTCTAAATATATGTCATGTTTCAAATTTTAGAGTACACCATACTTATTACTTGTTTCCAATAATATCAATGCTGAATCGATGGCATTAAATGGAAGTAGTTAAATTTAAAATTCTTACATAGCACTCCATTAATATAAGACACCTTTAACAAGAGATAGATTGCCCTTGTTATAAGCCACTTAATGAGATATTAATCAAGATTTTTTAATATCATCCTTATTTATACATATAAAACATGAGTAAAATAAACAAAAAAGTTATTTTATTTTTGGATAAAATTAATAACTTCACCCTCTCCTTAATTCTGATGAGTTAGTTAGAGAGATAGGAGTAAGTACATAAATTTTGCCTTCTTCTAGGTGTGTGTTTTATCTCTAAGATAAGGTAAATAGAGACAAACGAATTTGTGTGTTTTATGGCATGAGTGGTGGACAATAACAAGAAGACTAATGAATTGTGCTCAACTATGGGCCGAATCTCACTCATTCTTTTCTTTTGAGGTAAAACAATGATCAAAATGATATTTTCAAATTTTAATAGATCAAATTAGAGTTATAAGACCTAGCACACTTGTTTTTCGTCTTCATAAAGCTACCCAATTTTGGAAAATATCAAAATGATAAACTTACATATTTTTCATCTCTGTTCTAACTAAGAGCAAGCCATGCATGCCCAATCATCTCAAATACAGAAAATGCAAATTTTTTTTCCCGCAAACCAGTACAAACATGTAAAAAAAAAAAAATATCTCCATGAACATTTTAATGCAAATATTTGCTTCTGCACTTGGATTACAAAGCAGCTCTGGGCATTTTCATGCCAAATCCATTCTTCACTTTCTCCACCTGTTAAATTATCAGGGACTTGGAAATTATCTGATGACTTGAATCACTGAGAAATCAAGAGGAAGAAAAATATTAGATTTTGTATATACTTACGTTGGTGTGAGTTTGGCGAGGCTGTCTAGCTCTTCACCGGTGTCTTTATCATGAATACGCCCGGAAATATTGACGATGTAAGATTGAAATGTGGAAAGAAGTTCCTTTGATTCCGGCAATAGGGTTGTTTTAAGGAAAATGTGGCCCTAATACAACTGATCTGTGGCTTTTGGAAAAAGTGGCCTTAACACATTTCGCTGGACACTTGTTAGGAGGGGAGGTTCTGACATGTGTAATGTATGAAGAAGTTGCTCTGATACCTATGATAAGTCAATTTCCAGACAAAGTGGCTCTAGCACCTTTGGCATGGTGCTGGTAAGGAGGGTTTGCTCTGATAGTTGTGCAATGGAATAAGTTCCTCTAATTCCAATGACAGATCGGTTTCAAGAAAAAAATTGGCTTTAATAACATTTATAGGATTGTTTTTGAATAGAATGGGCCTTGCACCTTTGGCAGGGCGCTGGTAAAGAGCGTAGCTCCAATAGGTGTGATGTGAAAATAATTTCCTTTGATTCCATTAACAGGCTGGTTTTAATGAAAAAGTGGCTTTGATAGCCAAAAAAAATCTCAAAGAACTGAAGATCACACCAGGTTTGTGATTCGAGTTTGTGATGAAATTGAAAACTACTTGTAGTGCTTTTCGGTATGCATACTTGAATCCGAGCTCTTTTTAATTGCATATGGCTTTTTTTTTTCCTAGGTGCCTATTTTGTATGGGCTTTTAGTTTAATGTTTCTATTTAGCAGGCATAGTTATTGGCAAAAACTTGTGGAATCCATTGTTTGGGCTCATAATAAATTCAAGGTTGCTCTTGTTACTTAGCCTAAAGCCTTGAGCATTGCACATGACGTGCTGTAGGAGTAACTTATTATCTTCTAGATGGAATTGCCATAACATGGGCGTTTGTCTTAGCAAGCAAGATCTTGTTGGCAGAATAATGGCAGCATGTGACTGCACCATTCCTATGGTATATACTGCAGTTCTGAGAAACCACATGCCACCAAAAGTCACAACATAATCAAAACTTTCATGCCAATCGATCCATTTGCTCTCGAGGGCATCAAGGTAGAGCTGTGCTTTGACAAGAAATCGAGCCTAGATTACTGAGACCGTGAGGTTGTGAAAAAGCCTAGATCACTTATGAAGCTTGAATCAAGTACTTGATTAAGAATGGAAGTTTGTAACAAGAAATTCAACCATGTAGCATCAACATAAGTTAGCATAGTACGGAATAAATAGTTGGGAAAACCATTTTGCAGATGCCACTACCACCATAGTTGATGCACGTACAAAGAGTCGTGAGACTAAGAAAGTAGTAATATCATTCACTGGACACCGATTTATAGAGATATTAAGTATATTCCCAAACTACTCTTTTATTCCTGATTCCCCTGACTATTTCTAATTCTCATGTATCAACAGTATTATAAAGTTGTTCATGGTGTTCATTCATGATTATGATCATTTCAATATTCTTTAGGGTCTGGTCTGTAGCTTTTAACACATAAGTGGATAAAGAATCCAATTTGCAGAGCATGACAATACAATCTGTCTTCCATGTTTGAAATTTTAAGAGTTGAGAAACTAATACCGACAGAGATTAATTGCAGAGTTGCATGCAGGGAAACATAGTTGGTGAGACATGAGAACTGTAATGTAAAACAAGTTTAAAAGAACAGCTATAATCATTCTCCATGATCAGTGTGTTTAGACTATACAATCTGTAAAAATGTCAACTATTGACTTTGTTCCTGAATCTAAGCTTGTGCTGGATTCTACTGCTAAGCAGGGTGAGAAAAAAAAAATTGAACCTAATCATCTAATTACTCATACTCATCATGACTGGACAACATATAGTGGATTCATACAGGTTTTCTCTAAAATTTCTAAGACTAGGGGGAAGAAAATGTATAAATGCATACATAACTACGCACAAGAAAGAAATCTTTTAGTCCAACAAGCGTTGGTTCCAGTGAAAAGGACTTTGGGCACTTAATCATAAGAAAAGTCTTGGGGAGAGCTACTCATAATTGGGATCAAAAATACTAGAATTTAACTCAGTCAGATAGCCATATAAAAGAAAGAATGAAATTTTTTAAGAGAGCAGGGACTAAGTGCACTTTTGAAAGAATGCCAAGCATAGATTGCACGTGGTTGCAAGAGATGGAATCGCCGATGAAGGCTCATGATTTATGCCTCATAAGATTAAGAAATTTTTGAGGATTGAACTTTGGTAATTCACAATCATATGGCCTCCAGCTCCAGTAGAGATAATCCAAATCAGGTCGTCCATTCTTCATGCAATTTTGATGATCTTCAATCACATGGCAGCTCTCATTAGTGTACGCTGGACCATATGTGTTTGGTACCCATTCTCCTACAAAAGGATCACATTTTGCTGCATCCAAATTTTATAAAGGGAACTTATAATTTCAGCAACAAAACAGTTACTATTTTTACATGGCTCTGAATATATATATCAGGACTTACATTGTGCAGATGAAGGGAAAGAAACAATAAAGTTATAAAACAAATGATACGAATAAAATACTAAGAAGAGTTTAGAACTCGTCTCAACTAGCGTTTGCAAAGTGACTTTTATTTCAACTGATATTTACAAACTGAATCTGGGGTAAAAATTGAATTAGTGCAATGTAATTTATGTTTGGATATGTTTTTATTAAAAGGTGAGTTTGATGTAAACTTGTTCCGACATAAACTCTGTTTGGCATTATTTTGAGGGGACTTGGCTTTTTGGTTGGAGACAGCCTGTGAAGATGAAGATGCCAATGAGATGGAATCAGAAAGGAGAAGTCGAAAATCGAGACCCACAAGGAGAATCGAAACAACCAACTTAAGTAACACTTGATTATTCTGTTTATGAACCCAAAATGGGTTCAAATCTGTCTTCATTCCCTTCATCATCTGATCCAGAATATCATAGAAAAGGCCACGAAGAAATACAGAAATTAGAGGCGATAAAAAAGTTTTTTCTTTTTTCCCCAGTGCTCGAGTGGATTTTCACTTCTCTCATGAATAAGTTTGTGTGGAATATGTTGCATTTTTTTTTATATGATGCGTCAATAAATAAATAAATAACTAAATAGGGCATAATTATGGAATCTCATATGTTCGACCGTGAACAAATGAGATCACCAACAGATTACTATATAAAGCATTTGTTATTAACTTAATTCTTAAAAAGATATTAATGAGTGAAAAGCCAAGACCAGGGTGACGCATTTTGTCTGAGCAGGGAGAACCAAGAATATGTCTTTTTTCACAAAAAAAGAAAAAGAAAAAAAAGGGAGATAACCAAGAATAAATGTCGGGTGGTGTAAAACTATGCATAGCCCTGTTATTGTGTTTCTCGTGAACTCAAAAGAATATCAAATCAATCCCACGTGCTACGTCCTCAGGATTTTTTTTTTTAAAAATATACTTGTATTCATATAAGAAAATGGGAAAATCACTTTTAAATACAATTGAAATACTGAAATTATAAATTGGGTCTCTAAATTTAACGAGTCCTTGATTTTAGTCCACGAGACTATCAACGTTCTCCTGGAATCTCCATTCAAGTGAGTAATAGGGGATATAATAGGACAGGATCATGTACATAAGTTTTGCCTTGTCCTAGGTGTATGTGTTTTCTCTCTATAAGAACAGGTAAATAAAGACAGGCGAATTTGTGTGCTTTATACCATGAGTAGTGGACAACAAGAACACTTAATGGAGCTTAATTATTGGCCAAATCTCACTCATTCTCTTCTGTTAATGTAAAACATGTACAAAGTGATGATCAACTTGATTTACAAATTTTTGCAGATCAAACTACTTCACGTCTTCATAAAGCTAACCACTTTTTTAGCAAATATAAAAAAAAAAATTTACATACTTTACATCTCTGTTCTAAGAGCAAGCCATGCATGCCCAAGCATCTCAAATACAGATAATGCAAAATTTTTTCCACAAAACAGTACAAACATATAAAAAAAAAAAAGGTCTCCATGAACATTTTAATGCAGATATTTGCTCCTGCCTTTGGATTACGCAGCAGCTCTGGGCGTTTTCATGCCAAATCCATGCTTCACTTTCTCCACTCTGTTAAATCATCAAGGATTCATAAATTATCTGGTTGAACATAATCACTGGCAAAAACAAGAGAGAGGGAAAGAATAACATTAGATTTGTGTATACTTACGTTGGTGCAAGTTTGCCAAGGCTGTCTAGCTCTTCACCGGTGTCTTCATCATGGACTCTTCCTGAAATGTCGACGGTGTAACACTGATCCCTTTCAAGGGGAAGTCCTCTACTAGCAAGCAAATCCAAATCTCTCTGGTGAAGTTCCCTACCATTCACAAAAACACCGGTTGTTCCACCAGCACACTTTTCTGGTAGGGGATAATTGAATTCTTCTATAGATGGCTGCAACAGAATTCCATATATTCAATTCTCTTGATGCAAACATATAAGCATACAGCAAATTATCATGAAATTCTAGTACAATTCAGAAAGATAATAATAACACAGACTGAAAGTGTTTATATGGCCAACTTAATCTGTTTGTTTCTCTTCTATCTCCCTGAAATCTACAAGATATTTTCAATGAAGAACTCTAGGGAAACGTAATAATAGAACTTACCATGATTATTCCAAGACAAGGACCACCCATAACACCCCAAAATCCAGCATGGATATCGTACCTAATGAAATGATTGCATAAAGGCAGGGAAATTAGTGTAATGTATAAGCAAGGTTACAAAGACTTGTGAATTCTATTTTGATGATCAGATAGCCAAGAAACAAATGAATGGTTGCATTTTGCAAGTAAATCATACTAACCAATAATTTCCGGGCTGGATTGGTCCGGCGAGCTTTTCAGCCTTCTTAATCACACGATCAGGTATAGGGTGCCCATTTACGGTAACATTGCACCTACTGCGGTTATCTGTTTGATTGGATTTGGAGAAATCCCGGAGGCTTTTTTTGATATTTGTGAAGAACGAGTCACCTCCCTTCTTAGATCTTGAACGATCATGCTCTTGGCTTGCATCACCTGAGTCTTGGGACACACCGGTGTTGGAATAATCATGGACATCCATCTCGGTTGCAGTTGCTGCATCTTTCAGAGAATTTTGTCTCAATGTAGCCTTGTCTGATTTCACCCTCTCCTGTTCTGAACGACTACTTCGATTTCCTTTTCCAAACCGGTTCCCAACATGATTATTGTTATTAGAATAATCAAAATACTCTTGAAGAGGTGAGCCAGCAGGTGGCGTAGACAATGAGGCTTTAGTTGGCTGCTGAATGGACTTGGTGGTCTCTCTCAGAGCAATCACAGCCTCGGGACTGTTTTCGTCTTCAGAGGTACTTGGGGATGAAGAATGATAGCTGTTCATCTCTTGAGGTTTGCTAGAATTTGAGCTCGCGTGGTCAGTGGGCAAAGAAGAAACAAGTTCTCTATCCACCGAGTGAAAATCATAACCAGAATAATCATCGGATGAGAAGTTAGCTCCGTGAGAATGCGACACACGGCTACTTGTAACCACATTCATGCCATCATCAATCCTAGGAGGGACTTCTTTCATTTCTGAATGAGGAGAAATAACAAGTTTCTTATTGATGACAGTGAAGCTGATTTCAGAGGAGCATGCTCCACATTGCACCTTTTGCTGATGGTTTTTCACCAACAATTTCTTAGGCAGCTGCAGAAGCTCAAAGCAATTATAACATGTGATGAATGGAGAACCACCGGCTATAGGCTGGCAACGCCGGCTACCAGTAGCTAACATTACTTTTCGAGGTCGGCTTCGGGGAAACCCACCCATTTCAGGGTTCAAATCGCTAGTCCATCTTGAATGTGATTGTGCCTCATGGAAACTCACCGGAGGAATGGTGGATCTTAAATTATGAACATGCGGACCATATGTACCTAGGATCTCATGACGGTACAACATAGGATCATTCATGTTATCAGGGTATCTGCTGTTGATATACGCAGGAGGTGGCACTGGCGCTGAAGATCTTCGTTTGTTCTCATAGCAATGAAAACAGGAGCAAGAAGGCGGGTGAAGCAACGTGTTGTGCATATAAGGATCATACGAATCAGGACTTGAATCCACATAACTTTTGGGGAAGTAAGGATGCAATGGTGGTTGTGGGAACTGATGGGATAAATTATGAGGACCTCTTCTCAGCATTTGAGAGGCATAAGGATCCCCATATCCGAAAATATGATTCGGATTATGCATTGAAGGATGAAAGTTGGGCATGCCGATCATGTCTTGGCCATTTGTATAAGCAAAAGGATCATGATGGTAGTTGAAATAAGAAGGGCCTGCTGTGTTGTGTTTATCGGGTCCAAGAAATTGCCTTGAAGTTCTGTTTAACCCATCAGGAAACCAAGTATCAGAGCCACCATAAGGATCTGGAGGAACCATCCTTCCAGCTACATCCAAACCAACCTTCTCTTTCGGATTATTGGAAACTTCGGAAGACTGGATGAGCTGATCCTTGAGCTCATCCAGTTTCCTGAGAAGCTCGGCTCGGTCTT
The DNA here is from genome assembly GCA_963855925.1 of Inga laurina. Lineage (NCBI taxonomy): Eukaryota > Viridiplantae > Streptophyta > Magnoliopsida > Fabales > Fabaceae > Inga > Inga laurina. The sequence goes on along the minus strand of OY979711.1, from coordinate 2,831,141 downwards.
GCTCAAGGTGCTGAACCGTGTCCATGGCATTGTTCATGTCCTTGTGATTCCTCCATTGTTCTCCGTATGAGAAACCAGGATAGCTGTTTGAAGTGCCCTCATCTGGATAGTTTGAAGTGGAAATTCTCACTCCTTCAACATCAGCTCTAAGCTTTCTCCAAAAACCCTCATTTCCCCATCTCTCCCCATTTTGCCAATCAGACATTCTCCCAGAAAATTTGGACCGGGTTTCAGAATCCGGTTTATGAGACTTATTAGATTCTTCTTGTTCTCTTCCTATTGCTTTACCTGCTTCATCTTTTTTCCTGTTCATGTCAAGATCATTCTCTAATTCTCCTTTCTCAGTGGAATCCTTGGATTGACTCAATAATCTCTCATGACCATTATTCTTCTCATTGTCTGAATCCTTTGGGTTAATATGCTTTGGTGAGTCACTAGTGGACTTAACATCAGTATCTGAAGAATTTTCTGATTTAGCAGATTCTCCTACAATCTTTACCTCATCAGATTTCTCCGACAAGCCACCACTTTCATTTCCTTTATGCTTAGCTGCAAATAAATAAATTAAAAAAAAACTACAATGAGACACCAGAATATCCAATCCATTCATACCCCTTTTCATGTTTTATCATGGCTTCACTTCATCATTACAATTCAATATTTGGCTGATTTATCTTCTAAATCAATCGAATATATAAAAAAGTCAATATAACGTGTACGAAATATCTTCCTAATCACGAAACTAGAATCAAAAAGGCGAATTTATTTCCCTTCAATTAAACTCGTGAGCAAAATTTGGGGATGAAGTATCTGGTTAATCATGAAGCTAGAAATTACAAAAGGAACTATTTCCCCCCTAATTAAACCCACCCTGAAAAATTTTTGAAGCCCAAAAAACACATAACATGCACAAGGAGAAGAAGAAACGGTACCTCGAAGAACAGCACCACAACCACCACATTGATAAACAGAGTAATCAGCAAGTTCAGGAAGGAGATTATCGCACTTGGGACAGCGAACCAACCGAACCTTCGTAGATGCCGACATTGTACAGAAGACAACGGAAACAGAGGATTATTCAAACAACCATCAAACAAAGTAGTAGAAGAAACCTCCAAGGTAGGACTTTTGGAGTACAAGAGAGAAATGAGAAAAAAAATAGTGTTTTTTCCCCTTCTTCTTCCTCCAAAAGAGAAGTCTTGGCTTCTCGGAAGCAAGAACGTTAGAAAACGAAGAGACGGTGAGGTAGTGATACTGGTGGGGTTGCCGTTAACAAGAGCTTTCGCTCGGAAGAGAGAGAGAGAGAGAGAGAGAGCTTTTTTTCTGCTTTTGCTTTTGCTGTGCTGTCCCTGGTTCTGCTTCTTCTCTCTTTTTCTGGGGAGCGCGGAATTTTCTCAGAAATCAGGGACGAGCAAGAAAAAAAAGAAAAAAGCAGGGGAGATGGAAGGAGGGAGAGAGAGAAATCAAAGTGGGGACAAATTTTGTCGAGGAACACACAATTTATGAAGAATTACAGAAAAAATCCCAACTTTATAGTTTATAATGGATGTCGGGCTTAAGAGAAAGAGAAGGGGATCGCTTCCCGAGGACGCAGTGGTGTGTTGGGAGGACAAAGAAGGAAGAAGAAGAAAAGAGAACCAAATAATTGGAAGATTATTATGAGGGCAGAAGGGCGATGGATGAAACGACGTCGTTTGATGGGTGTTGTGGTGGGAAAGGGAAAAGCCCAAAAAGGTCAATGTGGGTGGTTCGTAGTGGACGGCATCTTTGGGGAGGACTGGTTTGTGATTAGTGAAAAAGTGCAAGTTTCTGAGAATGCCAACTCCTACTTTACTTTTTCACACTTCCCCTTGAAAGCATGAGAGAGTGAAGTTTTTTTTTGGGTCAAAATGAGAGAGTGAAGTTTCATTCCTTCTTATCTACACTCCCGTTTGTGTGCTTCTGTTTTTGTTATGGCCAAACATTGAGGACATAAATTTCTAACATTCAGAGTTGGTTTAAGATTGTAAAGTCCCATTACGTTATTTTAGGTCTCGAATTTAAATCCCAAATGAAATACTTATTAGGGGTAATCATGTATGTAAATGGGATGTTTGGCACATTTATGTGCTTTTTTCTTTTCTATTTTTTTTAATTGAATCTCCAAATTGTTATGATATTAGATTTAAAAAGCAGTTATGGAATCATTCATTGGTAAACTGTCTTTTTTCTTAAGATTCATTGAAATGGGTTTTGCTTCTCCCAACAAAGCATTTTTCATGCACACGGTATAATTCAAACTCAAGACGTTATGTTTAGGGGTCTGGCCATTTACCAATTGTGTCAGGTTTTTATCGGTTCTTTTAAGATTTCTTTTAAATGAATTTTCAAGCTCTCTCTCTCTCTCCCTCCCTCCCTCCCTCCCTCCCTCTCTCAACAGGTGAATTCATATGAATTTGAATAAGTTGTTCATGATATTTTTAATATTTTACTTTGGAACCTTTCTTTGGCCAGAATTTAGTTTGAAATGAAATATATTCAGTATTATATTTGAGTTTTATTATTGATAATATTTTTATTTTTTACATTCTGAAAAATAATAGTGGAACCAAAAGTAGAAAAAGAAATAAAGAAAATATTGAAATAGGCCGAAAGATATTTTAAAAGGGAAAAAAAGAAATAGAGGAGGTATGATTTACTCATATATTCCTCTAATGCCTATATAGGAACCTAATGGTTGAATTTAATCTTAAATATAAGGGCTCAGTTCATTTTATTTTATTTTTTATATTTATCATCTTTTCTAAAGGCTAATTTACCTCACTTATATACTTTTTTTTTTTGCCAATCACTTATATACTATTTTGCCATCCCTTACTTATAAAAATGTATATAAGATAATGTTATACTTAACAAAATATATCAGGAAGATAAATTAATTAAGGGGAGAATGACAAATTAAAAAAAAAATTGCAAAAGTTTAAATAAGGTATTTTTTATAAGATGAATTTTGAATTGCTTATCAAATATCATCATTATTTAATCAATTTTTAATAATAAACGGAAAATGACATTAAGGTAGAGGTGGTAATATAGTCCGGCCCGGTGGGTTCGGGCCAACCCACCATGGATTGGGACCATATAGGTTCGGTCCCAAAAGGACCGCATCAATATGGGTTGGTATTTAGCCAACCCAACTCATAACCGCTGGGTTGGCGGGTTGGGCGGGCCAACCCATATTTTTTTTCAATTTTTTTAATAATATACTAAGATTGTTTTTTTTTAATATACAATAAGATTGTTTTCTCTACACACTTAAACATAACAAAATTAAAATACATTATAAATTAAATATTCATCACAGGTCTATACACAACAAAATAAATATAAATCCACAAGTCATCAGTATAACTTAACAATAATCAATAATTAGTTAATATTAAAGGTGTTTCAATTAGAGTAGGGATTGAGGAGAAATGAGCTGGACTTTGGACTTTGGACTTTGGAGTTACAGTTTTGGAGGTTTGGATTATTGGCTAATGATTCTTCCTTTTCCCTCTTAGTTAAAAAAAATATGGGCCAACCCACCAACCCGGTAGTCCAACCCGTGACAGGTTGGGACCATATGGGTTCGGACAAAAAAGAACCGCATCAATATGGTCCCAGTTTTATAGAACCCAAACCACTCATTTTGTCAGGTTGGGCGGGCTCGACCCACAGTCCCAACCCATATTACCACCTCTACATTAAGGTTTCAATTAAAGAAAATAATATCATAAAAGTCCCAAAATTTGTTAATGACAGTTCCTCCATTTGTTAATGATTTCTCTTTCATTTGTCATTAATAAGTTATGAGACTTTTTTGATATTATTTTCTTTAATTGGGTCTTTGATGTGATTTTTCCAATAATAAACTTAATTTCAGATTTTGGAATTTCAAAAAAAAAATCTGTCGTTTTCCTTTAATTAATTAAGTGGTTATTATATTTAGTAAGGAATTTACGTAATGCCATGGCATGTGCAGTGATGGTGAGAGAGAAAGCAAAGGCTTTGGCCAATGTGAGGAGAGGGTGTGTTAGAGAGAGAAGGCGCGTGAGAGAAAAACTCTGACAAAGTCTGGGCGTCTGAATTGATCCGTTCGCTTCATTCGCCTCATGTCCATTGATGTGAATAGGAATAGCGGTCTTCTTCATCGGTCCCACACGCTCCCATGGCGAGTGGCCCTTCACCCTCTCCGTCCTATCTTCTCTCTTTTATGCGACATCTTGTCTTTTGACTTTTGGACGTTACCTTACCCCTTTTTTTCCAACTATTTGAATAATAAAAAAAAAAACTCAACTTGTTTATTCATTTATTTCTAATCAAATTAATGCTGCCAACCCTAAAATAAATTATAGGAAAAATGTTACCAAGTCTCAAAGAAGGAAAAAAATTACAGTGAAGTTCTACAGGAATAAAAATAGTCCAACATATTATAAAAACAGTTTAACGAATTGTTATTTATGATATTTAAAATTTCACTATAATTATCTTCAGTTTTTAGACCTGTACGTTATTTTCCCTAAACTATATCACCCTTATAGATTTTTTTTTTGCCAATTATATTACCCTTATAGATTAATTTTATAATTTATAGAAATCTCTAAGGCTTTACATTTATAGGTTGATATGATAATTTATGTTACTAATTAAATACTTAAGGATATATGAGTGTTACATTTTTTAAATGTTAAGTAGTATGGTTTAACTTATTGAATCCAAGAGGCTAAAGGAGGAAGCACGAACTATACAAAAAGAGTCTTACTTTACAGTTTCCTAGATTGAGGCAACAGCGGTTTATTATTCATTCAAGAAACCGACAAATTAAACTGCCCAGATTATATTTAAAAAAAAAAAAAGGAATAACAACAACGATAATCAAACAAGGGGAACACAGAAGCAAAGAACGACATAATATTTTTTTTAATTAAAGTAAAAAATTGAGGAGGAAAGAAGGTAAGAAGAGAGAAGAATGAAAATGGAAAGACGGGAATGGAAGTATTATCAAGATTCAAAAGGACCATGATGCCTGAAAGTGATAACTACGTTTCATGTGCTCCCTCTTCCTTCAACCCAAAAATGGCCACCCCATCTTCCATCAATACACCTCCTTCTGACTTTTTCTTTCTTTTATTTTTTTAAATAATTACACCCCTAAAGCACCATGTAAAGAAAGCGGACATTAAGGTTATGTTTAGTTCAACGCATTGTATGCCTATAATAATAATCATAATTATATTACTAAATTCCATCACAGAGCAATAAGTTTGTGCCAATTATGATCTAGTAGCATAAAAACTTTCATGTTAGTAGCAAACTGTTACTGCATGTCTCTTTAATTTATAAAGAACAATATCTTTCTACACCTTAAGGAAAAGACTACTACCTCCGGTCCTAAATATAGGAAATAGTTTGTAGTGCAATTTGCACTACAAACTATGTCTTATATTTAGGATCGGAGGGAGTATTTAAGATTCTAACATCGAATCTATCATGGTTGGTTTGGTGAGTAAGCGTTATCCCTAAAATTGCTTATTCATGTAAATCGAAACAAAACTCTTCTGACATACTTATTTCGTATGCTTTGAATCACAATTGAAAAGTTATTTTTGAAGATCCTAGTCGCTATTCCAAATAAGCACTGTGTTAGTTGGAATAAGCATTTAATTATCTAGAGATGTGATCAAAACTGACAGCTCAATCACACACACGCACATATGTGTATATAAATATATATGATGAGTTTCTAATTGTATTGAGAGAGTGGAAACAGTCCAATCTCGCTTAGTGATCTTCCTTTTTATTTTAAAATTCATGGTTATATATACATATTTCTTTGGGGTGAAATTAGTGGGTTGACTCTCGCGAACTAATATATTAGGAGGAGTTTTAATTTAGAACTTGAATATGATAATTTACAATAATGATTCTAGTATTATAATAATCTTTTATTAATTCGGGTTTTAGCCGACCAATCAACTTTAATGGTTGCGCTTAATTGGCAGAATTTCCAACGCTGATGCTCTTTAATTACTAGGGAGACTCAAAACTCAAGTGTCATAATCAAATACAACTCAGTCCAATATACCATTCTAGAACATGAATGTATCAAACGATTGAACATAAAAAATCTACCCTCATACAAGAACATGATTGTAGTGAATTTGAAATATGAGCAAGAACAGATTCAACAAATAAAATATGCCTCAAATTAAATAAACAAATGAAAAGGGATATATCTTTGTATAATATGTTGGAAAAAATTTCCTTTGTTCATTCCTCTAATAGTGATTTCTTTTTTATGCATATCACATGAAGGTCCTCTCTACTAGAAGAGTTTTAGAGTGAGCATTCGGTAATCCAACTATATAAAAGGCTGCTTTGAGAAATTTCCTTCATAATAGAAACTGAACAGATTGAATTTTAATATCTACAAGGCAAAATTTGTCATTTACTAGTTAAAATTAACAATATATGTTTTCAAACCAAACTTGCACGTTTGTAAATTAAATTTGTAAAAACATTGAATTCCTTTGACTTGTTAGGGTTTTATTTTCTTATATGCGACCTATGTGCAATTTTTTCTTAAAAAAAAAACAGCTTATCGTCGAGTTTTTAAGGTTGGCAAGTATTTTCTGATTTTCTCTGAACTTTAAATCATCCCTGGATACTTTTTTAATATTTTAATTTTCAAAATCTTACTACGAGACATTTTTTAACATTTGAATTTATACATGCAAATGACTCTTGACTTTTAATTAACAAATCAACGATTATTTTTGACCAATATGCTAGTATTAATTGTCTGTCATGTTAAAACTTCAAATTCAAATACATTTCAGTATTGAAAATGGATCATTCAAGTTTAATCATTTTCCCCGTTGAGAAAAAAGCTTCTTCAAAAGAAAGAAATAAAACGCGTTTCTAAAATTTTAATTGACTTCCCACCGCTTTTGATGTATTTCAGAAAAAGAAAAAATAACCCCAAGCTGTTAATTTTTTATGTATCAAAATTCAAACCTATATAACTCTTACCCAGATCAACAAGACTGGTACCTTTAACAACGGTACAAGCTACAATTTTTATTGCCATTTTGAATATTACAGTAATCACTGTTCTTTCTTTATTTTCTGTAAAGAAATCACTGGTTAAAAACAGTTCATAGTTCAATAATGTATTTGTAATTGAACCAAATGTCAGCTAAAAAAAAATAAGTTCACAAAATCAAAGGTTATTAGATGGTTAAAATAACGCATTAATTTAATGACCTTTTTAAATATAATTATTGATCTACTGGACCTATATTTTACTCAATTAACGTTTAAAGTTAATCTTAATTGAGGTAACCAACAGATTATTTGTTTTTTGATCTAAGTCAGACGTCAAATATGATGCTAAGTTATTGCCATCAGAACCTTCTCTAGCCTGGAAATTGGATATATTCTATACATTAGATTTGGTCAACTGTTAGTTTATGTTATATTAATATAAATAAAATCAACTAAAGTAAAACCAATTACTTAATTTTTAGTTGGAGTAGTACCGAAACTACGGAAGGATCTCATGACCAATTCCTTGTGTTTTAAGATCCAGAGCAAATGAAGGTTCTCATCTCATAGTCAATGGAAAAGAATGATATAATATATATACATATATATATATATATATAATGTAATTAATAGTTATCACCAATAATCTATTGGTTAAGGTAGTAATCAGTCTTACTCTTGTAAGGCGGAGAATATAAGTTTAAATCCCATCAAGCACGCTTGTTAGAAAAGTATATCGCTTGTGCTTTAAATCTTGAAAGGGATTATAATTTTAACTAAATTAAAAAAATAACTATGGTTGAGCATGAGTGAACAAATTCAAGTCTTATAAATTTAGTTAAAGTAAAAAAAATGTACCGTACATATTATATGATACTTCTCTAATTTTTAATATAAGCTATATTTATTAGGTGAGTTAATCTTGATTCTAAATATAAGATAAAATTTTTATATTTATCAATTTTTTCTAATTTACTCTTTATTAATACTTCCTTAAAAATAATTAAGGAGCACAGGGGTAAATATGCCCTATATTAAATGTCTTATATTAGAACTTAGAAGACCCGAGGAGTATATACATTAGAATAAAGACTACAAGTTTCAAAATGTTGCTTATGTCTATTTCGGATTTTATAATTAAATTATGAATCGCGGAGAAGAAACTATGTCCATTAAAACAAATAATGTTAATATCATTATCATCAACTATGAACTAAAGTAATTGAATAAATTTAATATGCATATGCTAGTGCCACCTGGGGTCGACGAATGACAAGTGGTTGTTATTATATCCTATTATAGAGATGAACAATCATTTAATATTGTTGGGATTAAAAAAGCAATTAAGAGTTCATTGGTTATTGTCCTCACATTTTTTGGGTTCAAATTATGGTGCTCTCTCCTGTACTTAATATAAGATTAAGTTAATTTTTTTTAAAGAGATTAAAAAAGCTAAATGAACTGATTAATCATAACATATATTATGTATTATTAAATTATATATCAATTTACAAGTCAAACAAATTAGTTTGGAAAAAAAAAATAAATATAAATATTTTAAAATAATTTATTTAATTTACTTAATCTTTCTAAAAAACTAAACAAGACTTATATTAAGAATCGGAGGAAGTATAATATAAATTCAATCGTCAAAGCATTGATCATCCTTTTGTTTAAGCGCAAAAAAATGAGACGAACTAACAGGCTATAAGATAAAAGGTCATTATTCTTTTTGACTAGTTAAAACAGATAGAAAGAAACTTTGGAAATCAATTTTATAAATCCAGAAAATTCTTTATTTTTTATATGCCAATATAATTGAGTTAGATTTAATTATTGTTGGACTCAATTAGAGATAGCTCTCTTAAAAATATTTTTTGAATTTGCACTTATTCATGTTGGTACTTAAATGGTAAAAACTCCTTTCACTATGACTAAAATCAATTAGTGTCGAATTATCCTATGTGAAGAACACCTTAATATTCATTTACATTAAAAGCATGATAAACTGAAGCATACAAGCAAGCATATAAAACTGATTCGTGTCTTTCTTAAAAAAGAAATGACATTTAATTAAGAGTTGCTATCTCCTTTTGTTGATTTTGCAGAAAACACTGAACTTTTGAAACTGTAAAAGTTGGAAAATGTCAAGCAGTCACTAACTCGGTAAAATGACAGCAACGATTTCTAATTGAATTTTATTGCCAAATTTTAAAAGAGAATAGTTGATTTAAAAAAAAACGAAATGCGTGAAGTTTTTTCCCTTGTTTGCGATTCTATAGTTCTTTTACCTTTGACTTTTCCCATGGTTCACTGTAAAATAACACACAAGTTGGAAAAATAATAATGACGTTCGTAGAAAAATAAAATTCAAAAAATGCTATTGAGATAAAAGAAACTGTACGTATATAATTTTCTTTTGGTGGAAAAACAATGTCGAGTTGCAAAAAAGACTTTAGGAATAGAAGTAAAAACGCAAGCCAATTAAATCATGTTTTTTTTTTTAAATTGGACATGGGTATGTGTGTGTGTGTCTATATATATATAGGCCACTCATAAGAATTGAGGCCTTGTTCTCTAGTTAATGTGTTTTTGGTCTGGGCTTAACTTCAAACCTATTTAAGCCTTAAGCCCATCTAACTTTAAAATTTGAACATATATTAGATCTATAGTGTAATATGGTTTTGCAATCTTTTGTCACTTCTTTTCCATTTTTATGGTAAAAATCTCCTATAATATATAAATAAATATTTTTTATGAGAAATTAATTTAAATACCTTTATTTATTCTTACTTAACCACATTATTTAGTTAAAAAATTTGATTTTAACTGTAAATATAAGATATATTATTCATATTTATCAATATTTTTTAATTCACTTATTGATGCTCTTTTAATAATAATTAATAAAGAGAGTGAATAATGGAATTTAAGAAGATGACTAGAGTGTTTTTGAAAGTATGTTATATTAAATAAATTTTTTAATTAAATTAAATTAGGTAAATATGTTTTATATTAAGGATCATATGGAGTAAGATTTATCTTCTCCTTCTCCATGTGTTGTGTTCCCTGAAAATAATAATTAAAATAATCAATGATCAATGAGGTGCAATGCACAGAAAAAAAATCTTGTTACTCCCTCTGGTCTTAAATATAAGACATAGTTGACTTTTTTTTGGAGAGATTAAGAAAGCTAAATAAGTTACTTAATCATATCACATATTATGCATCCTTAGATTTTATAAATAAATTTAATCGCGTATCTGATTGATGTTCGTTGCCCCTTTTTTATGAAATAAAAGTTAATTTAAGTTTTTTTTACCTGCTCATTTCCTCTCTCTTTTTAAACTTGTCTTGTTAAATTCTCTTGCCCTCATAAATTCATATATTGCTCTAAAAATATTTAAATAATCTCCTATAATATATAAATAAATATTTTTTATGAGAAATTAATTTAAATATCTTTATTTATTCTTACTTAACCACATTATTATTTTTCTTAAAATCATGGGTTGAGATTAAATCCTTGAAATTTAATCTTATTTTGAGTAAATTCTCCTCACCAAATAATTTGATTTTAAATTATATGCTTATGTTAATATTAATATGATGATTCTATTGTGATATTTAATTTGATTTTAAATATAATATATTTTGATATAAGGACAATGATAATTTAGTAATTTAGATATTTGCTCATTTTCCTTCCTCCCTATTTTTTCTCAGCCATCCAAGCAAGAGAGATGATGATATATTCTCTCTAGTTTTCTCTTCTTTCCATTTTCTCTCTCCTATTTTCTTTCCTCCTAATTTTTCTGCCCATCCAAGCTGAGCATAAGTTTTAATCTTAGGTTACACAAATTACAATAAAAGGTAAGAAATTATTTTCTTTATTTTTTTAGAGGACTGAATTTGCAAATTTCTTTATCAAATAGCAGCGCCAAAAATAGTTTCTTATTTTTCTCCACTATAAAAAGAAAGGCAAGGAGGAAGAAGAGAAAATTGAACCTAAATAGTTTAGTTGCACTAATGGCATTATAATCCAAACTTTCCAATTGGCCAAAAAAAAAAAAAAAAAATTACACCTTCCATGTTAAAACGGCATTTGGACTTTATGGAAAAATACGTTCTGACTTTCGTTATAGCTTGCAAGCAAAGGTATCAATCTTTTGTTTAATTGCTGTTAAAAAATTACTATCAGCCGTTTTTTTTTACCTTGACAAAAACTAGTCAAATGCAGCCAAAATATTTAGCTTTTTGAAAAATACTCCCTCCCTCCCCTCTTAAATGAATAGAGGATTTTAGAAAACTAATTTGAAGACATTGAAAAATTAATTAAAATAGTTATATTTACCAAAAAAATGTGTTGATTACCTTAAGGTACCTATTTAAATCATTTAAATTGAAAATTACGCCCTCGATAAAAATAACTTTAACATGTATAATTATTAGGGATAATTAAACAAAAATGAATTTGAGAGACAAAATGAATTAAGGTTATGTTCTATAGATATATAGAATGAAGCCAAATATTTTTACTAATTATTAGGAGCTGGACGGAATAATTTGCCAAAGAAAAAGACCCGGCGGCCAAAGAGACCATTGACGACCACCAAAGACATGATAACCCTCTTTTTTTATTAATCCTTAGTCCTGAGATCTGGTCTCATCAGCCCCACTGTCGGTCAATGCACAATACTTTAATTAATACATATCCTTTAAAAAAGGTAAAGCCAGAATCTTTTTTTTTTTGGCCGAAAATATCAACATCAATAACTATATCATGTAAAATTTATTATGTGTCCTAATTATTTAATAAATAGTTTTGAAGTTAATATATCAATATCGATCCATATGAAATCTATATTAAGTATAATATTCACAAATTGTAAGCAATATCGTTCATTTTGTTACTAGATCCGATATATCATGTGTATCTCATTTAATCATTATAAAAATTTAGACAAATGCATACTATTCATAAATTATACTGCCTTTGCTCTTGTCCTTATAACATTAAAGACATCATTTGAACTATAAAATGAATCTTATATTAAATATTAGACTTAAATTATAAAATGAATATTATATTAAGGACTGGAGCTAGTAGTCAAGAATTTAGCAATTAGATGACAAACAAACAGGAGGTCAACCATCCCTGTGGTTTGTCATGAACTATTATGGCTGCAGCTAACATTTATTCGATCTGAATTTTCATTGATTAGACTTGTCTTACATTTGATCCATGTTTGTTTGGTGATCGTTAGTTGTCTTTAGTGACATGCCTAAAATGAAAGCAAGCTACTTCGAGTTTCATACATATAAATATAGCTCCATTTAAAAGATCGGACTATTAGAGGGATTCATTCCCCTGAATTAATACTGTGCAATGGAATTAACAACGGAAGATACACATATACGCCAATCTGATGAAAATATAAGTGAAACGAAAAAGACAGCACAATGTCGGAGAAAAGTTTCAGGTTTTTTTTAACAGAAAACTTGATGATAATTAATCATGATGAATATGACCTCTGTATGTTCTAATTCCTGCAGAAAGAACAAAAAAACCTAGTAAACACACTTGTGGCGGTTTTGGCCTTGTTCTTGTTTCTTGCTTCACCAGTACTAATCTTATTATATATTATTGCGCATCGTCTTCATCGTCATGATCTTGTTCATCACTGTGTTCTTCAACGACGACGACGACATCGATTTGGGAACCGTTTCATGATGAGATGAAGAATTCTTTGAAGAAGAAGCTGCTTGGAATGGGAATATCATCCAGTGTCTCTCAATGACATGAGTCACAGACACCAGTTCATACGAATCATACAATGGACTCCCACAATCCCATATTGACTTTGTTGGTGCTGAAGATTTCTCTGCTACTTTCTCCTTCTTCTTCACTCTTGTTTCTTCAGATTTCATGTCACTGATTTGGTCCTCCTTCGCCGTTTCTTCTTCTTCTTCTGGTCTTACCCTCCAATCTGCCATCTCTCTAGTTTTGAGTTTTATTGTGCAGCTGGTTGGTTCATTTCCAAGAGCTTATACTATGCCATATATATATATATATATACACGCAAGGGGAGAGGGGTCTCTCCATTTCTCTTACCATCCCTTTCCTCCACTTCTTTATTTACAAGGTTAAATAAATTCTGACGGTTGAGATTTCATGTCTTATAAAATATATTTTTATTAAAGCATTCTATAAATTCTTTTTATTATTTATAGGATATTAAATCTCAACTATCATAACTGGCCTAATGATATAAATAAAGAAGTGGATGGTAATAGAAATAAAGAGACCCATTTCCCAAAAGCAAGAGGGCATGTGTTGTGTGTGAATGTCTCTCTTTGACCATTGAATTAAATTGCAGTAATTGAAGGTTAATGCATGTAACTGAACATTGTATTTTTTAAATAATTTTTGGGTTTAATAGAGATTATTGCAATGGGTTGACAAGAAGAAAGTGACAATATGAATTCAATCACAGGGCCAGCCATTCATGACTCAGCAGACCAAATTGCAATTATGGTTTTCAACGGTTAATATGCAGTGTTCTTCAATATCTGAGACTTTGACCTCTCTACAATTAACCGTTTTCCACCGTTATAATTAAAAGAATTGAGACTATTATGTTCGTATATAATCAGAATTTGGTTTCATTCCATGTAGTTTCATACAGTGGCTTTTGGTTCCTATAGCTTCAATAACTTAGTCTGTGTTAACTGTGCTAACTTTTGGTTAAAGTCGTTAAGTTTAGGATCAAAATTAAAACTTGTTAAAAGTATAGAGACCAGAGGAATTTTGGTTTTGGATTTTATACTTTTTAATAAGTTTTGATTTTAGTTCTTATGTTTAGCGACATTAAAAATCAAATTAAAACCTTATAAAATTATAAGGACTAAAAATTATCACGATACGAAATTATAGGAATCAAAGTTAAAATTTAATTAAACTATAAGGAGCAGCAACGAAAGTAACCCTAATTAAAATTATAAGTGTGTTTTGCGTGTGAGCCACATACATCCAATATGATTGCTATGTTCTGCTAGCAGTTAATTATCTGGAAATTATATTTATATTTGTCCATCTAATAATAATATTCTAATTTTTGTGAACTCACTCACTTGGAAAGAAATGAATTTCCTACATCCGTTCGATGAAAGACACTAGGATTATTTTAATCAAAGACTTCCAAATTTTGATATACATGTGAACAAGAACATGCCCTCACCTATATATTTTTATATCAAAAAAATTTAGGTGGGTTGTGTTTAAGAATTCACTAAGGTTGGTGCATATATTTAGATTCAAGTAATACTTATAGAAATAGTTAGAGATTATAGTTCATCCATCAATAAAATATCACATTGGTAGTGAGATTTGAATCCACAACGTTGAGAGTTATCTGCCGAATCTTCACCAATGGACCAACCTTTATATGCACTATCTTTTTTTTCCTAGGCATAGATATTTTTTTATTGGAAATAATTCTATTTGAGGCACTATTAGATACTAAATGTAAACAATTCTCCTAACAAAGATTCAAACATCAATAAAGAAATTAGATTATTTGGTTTTAAGGCCCAAACTGTTAAGTATAAGTTAATCTTGTAACAAACTATTTGATACGTAACTTAGTTAGTGACAGCTGTAATGTACATAGCCAGATTCTTTTATATATAAACATACACAGTGATATGAATAATACATTTATTTTTCCCAAGATTAATTTCTGTTACATGGTATCAGATTTTTCACTCTCTTTCTCTCGGGTTCTCCGCTTCTCGGGTACTCCTCCAGGTTTTCCCCTTTCCCTTTCTCTTCTCTCTTCTAGCCTTCTTTTTGACTCTAAGCTTCCATGGCTTCCTCATATTCTTTTCCTGATCAGCATAGTCCCTACTACATCCACCCTAACGAGAATCCCTCTTTCATCCTCGTCGCTCCTCCCCTCGATGGCTCCAACTACCATAGCTGGGTGCGTGCTATGCGTTCGTCCCTTGTCTCCAAGAACAAACTTAAATTCGTCGATGGATCGATTTCTCCTCCGTCGGCTGATGCTCCTCTGTTTCCACTTTGGGAACGCAACAACAATCTTGTTCATGATTGGCTCACCAAATCTCTTTCTCTGACCATCGCTTGAAGCATGTTATGGTTTGGTTTGATATGGCTTCTGATATCTGGCTTGATCTCAAATCTCGCTATTCATAGTCTGATACATTCCGGATTGCCGATTTGCAAGAGGAGATCTATGGTCTAAAACAAGGTAGTCTCTCTGTTCCTGTGGTTCCCTTTCCAGTGCTGTTACTTACTATGAAGAGGATCACATTATTCATTTTTTGAAGGGCTTGAACGAACAGTATACCTCTATGAATTCCCAAATTATGTTACTCGATCCTCTTCCACCGATGTCCAGGGTGTTCTCTTTGGTTCTTCAACAGGAACGTGAGCTTAATGTTCCTCCTGAGCCTATGGTTCTCATGGTTAAAGGTTCTCATCCTTCCAATCCTGCCTCTGGTTCAAAGAATGGCAAACTTTGCACCTATTGTGGTAAACCACGCCACACCGAAGACACTTGTTATCAGAAACACGACTTTCCTCCTGGCTTCAAGTTTTGGTCTAATTCCTTTGGTTCTTCCTCGTTGGTAAACAACATTATTTCTCCTGATTCTGGTTCAAGTCTTGCAGGCTCCTCTGTCATGCCTCCTCCTTCTACAACGGCCTTTGTGCTTCCTCAATTAACCAGTGCTCAATTTTAGCGTTTCCTCCACCTTCTCAATTCGCCTCCTCCATCCACTGTAAATCACTTTTCCACCTCTTCTTCTCTTTCGGTCATAGGTATGTGTCACTCACAACGTCTGATGTTCTTTGGCTTTGTTTAGTTCTTATACTGCCATTTCTCCCATTTTAGTTAGTCTTCCTACTGGTGCGCATACTACTGCTACTATCTCTAGCACTATGATTTTATCTCCTCAATTGGTCTTATATGATGTTTGCACATCCTTACTTTCTCTTTTAATATCATTTTTGTTTCTCGTTTAACTTCTTATTTGAATTGCTCTCTCACTTTTACCTCCACTTTGTGTCAGATCCACTTAAGCCAACCTTCGATGATGATTGGTGTAGCTAGTTTGCTTGATGGGCTTTACCTCTTGAATGCAGATAAGATGGCTACTTTTCCTTCTTCTCAAGTTTTTTTCAACCTCAGCTAAACCAGACTCTGCTTCTCTCCTTTGGCATCTGCGTTTAGGCCATTTATCTAACACTACTCTTTCTGTTTTGAATAAAACTGTTTTTGATATAGTTTGTACCCCTCTCTCCCTTCCATGTGATACATGTCATTTTGCCAAACAAAAGAGACTTTGTTTTCCTGTAAGCACAAGTTCTACTAATAACATCTTTGATTTGATACATTGTGATATTTGGGGTTCCTACTCTGTCATTTCTGCTCAGGGTCATCGTTTTTTCTTAACTATAATTGATGATTTTTCCCATTTTACATGGATCTTTCGAATGCATCATAAATTAAAAACCCGCACACACATTTCCAATTTCTTAGCATTAGTTGAAAATCAATTTCACACTTCTGTCAAGGTTTTACGTTCAGACAACGGTTCTGAATTTATTATGCCTCAATTTTATGCTTCTAAAGGAATCATTCATAAAAAATCTTGTGTGGCTACTTCCCAACAAAATGGTTTGGTCGTGCGCAAACACCAACATATTTTGAATGTTGCTCAAGCCTTACTTTTTCAATCCAAAGTTCCTATTGCATACTGAACTTTTGCTATTTCTCATATAGTATCCATCATTAATCGCTTACCAACTCCACTTTTACACAACACCACACCTTTTTCCCGTCTTTATCAGCATGATCCTTCTTATGATAATTTTAAAGTGTTTGGGTCTTTTTGTATGCTTCTACACTCCCTCACAACTGCACTAAATTTGACCCCCGAGCAAGCAAATGTGTTCTTTGGGGATTCCCTAATGGGTCTAAAGCCTATATTTTACTTGACGTTTCTTCTAATCAAATTTTCTTATCACAAGATGTTGTTTTTCATGAACTTGTGTTTCCCTTCACTTTTTCTTCCCTTGCTTCTCTTTCACCCTCTATATCTTCTGAATCCACGATTCAGTCCTTTCCCTATCTTTTTGATGATCCTTTACCCCTTGCTTCCCCTCATGATTCTTCCTCGGCATCAGTTGATGCCTCCTTCTCTTCACCAGCCTCTGTTTCTTCGTATTCCACTCCTAAACCTCTTGAACATTTATTACGCCGTTCCACTCGTTCACATCACCCTCCATCTTATCTGCAAGAATATCACTATGCCCTTCTACATTCCACTACCTCCTCATCATCTCAAGGTCTTCCTAGGTATCCTTTCTCTATTGTTTTGTCTTATTCTTCTTTATATCCATCTCATCAACATTTTGCTTTAGCTATCAATTCGGTTTCTGACCCTAAAACCTATGCACAAGCTGTTAAACACTCTTATTGGCAAGAGGCCATGCATGCAAAAATAAAGGCTCTTGAATTGAATCAGACATGGGGACTTTGTGATTTACATCTTAGGAAGCATCCTATTGGATGCAAATGGATTTTCAAAACTAAGTTTCAGGCTAATGGTGAGATTGAGCAGCACAAAGCATGTCTCGTGGCCAAAGGTTATACCCAAATTGAGGGTGTGGACTATTTTGATACTTTTTCTCCCGTAGCTAAGATGACTACCTTGCGTCTTTTACTCTCTATTGGTATAGCTAAACGTTGGCACTTACATTAATTGGATGTCAATAATGCCTTTCTTGATGGTGATCTACATGAAGACGTTTACATGACTCTACCTCAGGGATTCACAACCCCTAATTCCAACCTTGACTGTAAGTTGAAGAAGTCCCTTTATGTTCTTAAACAGGCCAGCTGCCAATGATATTCCAAATTATCCGCTAATTTATTTTCCTATGGTTATATTCAGTTTGCTTCTGACCATTCTTTATTTTACAAGGCTACTTTTACTTCTTTTACGGCTGTCTTGGTCTATGTTGATGACCTGATTTTGGCCGGAAATGATTTGTTTGAAATTTCTTCCCTAAAACAACGGTTGCATGCTGCCTTTACAATTAAAGATCTCGAAGATTTAAAGTACTTTCTTGGTTTGGAATTAGCTCGTTCCAAGGCTGGCGTCTTTCTTTCTCAACGTAAATTTGCTTTAGAATTGCTGGAGGATACTGATTATCTAGCTTGTAAACCTGCTTCCACTCCCATGGATCCTCATCTTAAGCTTTCCAAGCTTAAAAGCATTCCTCTTACCGATCCTCAGCCCTATAGGAAGTTGATTGGTCGGCTGCAGTACTTAATAACCACACAGCCAGACTTGAGCTTTCAACACAGCAGCTCAGTCAGTTCATGTCTCAGGCCCTTGATGTTCATCTTCAGGATGTACACAGGATCCTTTGTTATATCAAGTCCTCGCCTGGTGCTGGTTTGTTTTATCTTCTGATTCTGATTTGAAAATTCTAGCCTTTAGTGATTCTGATTGGGCCAGTTGTGTGGATACTAGGCGTTCTATCATTGGGTTTGCTATTTTCCTAGGTTCTTCTTTGGTTTCTTAGAAGGCCAAGAAGCAACCAATGGTTTCCAAGTCTTCCTCTGAGGACGAATATCGTGTAATGGATCATTTATTTGCTCACTGATTTTGATATTAGTCATATTGATCCTGCTTTGTTGTATTGTGATAATCAACCCGCTCTACAAATTGCATCCAATCCTATCTTTCATGAAAGGACCAAATACATTGAATTGGACTGCCATCTAGTTTGAGAAAAGGTTCAAGCTAAACTCATTCAACTTAAGCCGGTCTGTTCTTGTGATCAGCCAGCTGATGTGTTTACTAAGCCCCTCCATCCTACCCGATTTCATGATTTGATCTCCAAGCTTGGCATGAAGAACATCCATGCTCCAGCTTGCAGGGGGTGTTAAGTATTAGTTAATCTCGTAACAAACTATTTGATATGTAACTTAGTTAGTGACAACTGTAATGTACATAGCCAGATTCTTTTGTATATAAACCTACACAGTGATATGAATAATACATTCATTTTTTCCAAGATTAATTTCTATTACACAAACATGTTCAAAGGCTTGATCGCTTGAGCTCAACACCAAACATGAGCTACTATTTGTTGGGCCAAGGATTTCAGATACATTCTTAAGCTGGTCAAATTAAACACACGAATTTACAAAACTTAGGAAAGCACCAGAGACTTCTTGTTGGGACAAAAATATGACCATATAATGCGATCAAAACAAGCCTGGGCAATCATGAGGCCTAGCATAGTTGGCATTCAGTTGGGTTTCTTAAGCATCCAGTCAGGGATTCGATCCCTGATGGTGTGTATGGAGATGGTCTTATAGCCAGCACTAAAATCCCTTCGAGAAGTCTACGGTGCAAGAGGAACCAACACTAAAGCCCCTTTGAGAAGTCTATGATGCGAAGAGATTAGTCACTGCTGTCGACGGTTGATACTCTGGGCCTACCCAAAAAAAAAAAAAAAACATTGGGTTTATATATGAGGCATGTGATAGGACAAATACATAGATAGGTGGTTTTATCAAATTTTATTTTGGTTGTGGTTCTGCGATTAATATTGTGAAAAACGTAGCTAGCTAGCTTTGCTTGAGGCAGTCCATGTCTGATCACCCATATATCCTGCCTATTATAGGTTGTGACTTGTGAATGTTACTTCCTCTTATCCTAAATATAAGACTTAATTAATTTTTTTTAAAGAGATTAAGGAACCTAAATAAACTATTTAATCATATTATATGTTATGTATCATTATATTCATATCAGTTTATATGTCAGACAAATCACCAATTTGAAGAAAAAATAAAACTATAAATACTTTAAAGTAATTTAATCAGTTTTCTTAATTTCTTCCAAAAAAAGTTAATTGGTCTTATATTTTGGACCGAAGGCAGTACAAATAAAGAATTATCACAAATCATATTCATTATGTGTATTCAACGCTTAGCTACTTACATAAATGGATATTAAGCAGTGGATGATGAAAGGCAAAAATTGGCAAGTGCATTAAAACCAATCAACCTAGAATAATTATGCATTTAGGCTGAATGGCATACTCGCAAAATTATAATGGTAACTAATTACAAAAGTTTATAAATGAAAAGCAGGGTTTCAATTGACCAATAACGCACAACTCAAAAGAAGTAACAAAATCATACATGCTGCTTTGCCTCAATAGGATAGGTAGAGAACTAAAAGGGAAAATCGCAGTGTAGTCTCTCAAGGGAAGGAAAAAAAAAAAGTCTCAGTATATGATGTAGATTCTAATTATAAAATTACCTATTTGCTCTCATTGATAAGTCATAGTGTTACTATTAACAAGTCTATCTGTTGACAAATGTATGTGTCATATTGACAAATCATAGTGTTACTGTTGACAAGTTTATGTGCCATACAATAGAGGCAAACAAGTAATTTTAGGATTCGACTCTTTATTACTAAGGTTTTTTTGGAGTTTTTAGATAGTGAATAATAAGTTCATGATAGTGAATAATATGTTAAGATTTTTTTGATATTTTTTCTGTTTCTTGAGACCATACTGTGATTTTCCTAGACTAAAACTGTTAAATAATGTATGTGGCTATTAGCAGTGGTTATATATTTTATTGTAATTGTTGCGGTTATAATCGCTACGAAGATTGTGCGTAACATCTTGGCGATTGCTCCTGAAACAACCATGTCAATTGGTATTGTAGCAGTTTCATAGAATCCACTACAATCATATTAAGGTCGACGTACGTACCCACCCATATGCCATGAAATGGTATTTATACATGTACGAAAATACCTCGTATGCAACAAGCTGAGGCGTGTGGACAAAATTTGCAACTGTAGGTTTGAACTTGATCGTGAACTCATGAAACTTATCTTCTCCTTCTTAACACAAAACTGAAAGCTAACTTCAATGAAAAAATTAAACTATAAATTAAATCTAAGATTAAGGACGGAAAGTATTTAATAACACATTTGAGGGGACTCAATCACACACCCGCACGCATTTGAACCTAACCAGGTCTCTATTAATTCAACTACGCATCTAATTTTTAAAACACTGGATTATAGCTTTATGATTATAAGAAAAATATGAGTAATAAGTAAATAATGGTCCAGGGAGAACAATTTTTTTCCCTTTCAAAATGAATTTGCATTTTCCCCAAATCATATTAATTAAATTTTTGAAGCCATTTTGTTAGATTGGATTCCCTTATCGCTCCAAAAGCTGCCAGTAGGATATCCCTTGTTTTACACCACTGCTTAAGATTTTGACAATTAATCAGTACATGATCAGATGAAGAGTTGTTTGATGAAGAAGCTCCTTGGAATGGGAATATCATCCAATGCCTCTCAATAAGATGAGTCACAATGGACTCATACGAATCCCATATTGACTTTGCTGCTGTTGATGATTTCTCTGCAACTTTCTCCTTCTTCACTCTTGTTTCTGCAGATTTCATGTCACTTATTTGATTCTTCTTCTCTGCTGCTTCTTCTTCTCCTGGCTTTACCCTCGAATCTGCCATCTCTCTGGTTTTGAGTTTTCTTGTGCAGACTGGTACATTTCTGAGAGCTTATAATATGCCATATATATATATATATATAAATGCAAGAGGGCATGTGTTCTGTGTGAATGTCTTTCTTTGACCATGGAATTAAATTGCAGTAATTGAAGATTAATGCATGTAACTGAGTCATCATGTGTTTTAAGAAAGACATTAACGGCGTTAACTCAAATCGAGTCATTATGAAACTATAGGGAAGAAAAACTAAGATCTGAAACTATAAGTAACAAATATTATGTACAAAGATATTTGTAGATCATTCATCAACAAAAGTATCACATTGGTAATGAGATTTGAGCCCACAGCCATAAGTTATGAATCGAATCTTTACCATAATAGACCAAACCTTCATGTGCATTTTTCTTTTTCCTTGCTAGACATAGACATTTTCCTATTAGAAAAAATCCAGTTTGAGGCACTATGGGCTACTGAATATGAGCACTTTTCCACGCAGAGATTCAAACATTAAGAGAGAATTTATTTATTTTTCGTTCTAAGGCCAAAACTTGTTTAAAGGATTGGTTACATGAGCTCACACCACACACGAACTGCTGTTTGTTGGGCCACGGATTTGTGATGCCACACTCTTAAGCAGGTCATGCATATGATGATGTGTTTACAAAACTAAAGAAAGCATCGGAGACTTGTTGGGTTTTAATTTGAACATATAATGCAATCAAAACAAGACCTGGGATTATGAAACACATGACAGGACAAATACATGCCTAGGTGGTTTATTAAATTTTATGTCGGTTGAGTTGTCTCTAATAAGATTAATATTGTCAAAAACCTAGATATACCTGTTTGAGCGCCCATCCTGCTGGCCCCTTTTAGTATGTGAATGTTACAAATAAATATGGATAGATATTAAAGCAGATGATGAAAGGCAAAAATAGGTAAGTGAATTAAAACCAATCAACTTAGGATAATTATACATATAATAGGCCTAATGGTTGGAAATTAAATTGTATGTATAAAGGGTAACAAATTAAAAGAGTAACTCCTCTTGTCCTTAATATAAGATATAATTACGTAATTTGATTAGATTAATGAAGTTAGATAGATTAGTTAATATGATATGTACTTTCTAAAATACCTAGTATCTTCCTTAATTCCCTTATTCCCTCTTCTCTTTGAATATTGTTGAGAAAGTGCCAATAAGAGTAAATTAGGAAAAGATTGACAAATATAAAAACTATATTTTATATTTAAAACCAATATCAACTTTCAAATATGTTTTATATTAAAGGCCGGAGGTAGAGAGTATAAATGAAAGATGGGTTCAAATCAAGAAATAACACACAACCCAAAAGAAGCAACAAAAGCATACCGCTTTTTATCTCATCAGGGCAAGTAGAGGTGGCAACTAGAGTGCTAAAATCAATGTTATTAAATTCGGACCGGTAACTGAATTGGTTGAGGTACTGGGTTAAGGGTTAGTGGGTCAGATCGGGATCAAACCAAAGCTAACTCGGGGCTAGACCAGTGAGGAAGTGAAGATTTCATGTTTATTTATACCAAATTCTGAATAAATTTTTTAAAAAAATGAAGTAATGTTTTTTTTTTAAAATTTTAAAAAGGTTGGACCGGTTGGACCAAACCGGCCAATTCGATCCAATAATTCTGATAACAATGACTAAAACTCTAAAGTAATATAATGTGGCCATCAATAGCAGTTCACATGATCAAACCCACAACAATCTTATCAAGGTGGATGTACCAAGGATGTCAAATTCAAGAGTTTAAACAAACTCGTAAAAGTGACGTAAAATTGTATCGTGAACTCAAATCATAAACTTGTAAGTGTTTACTTTTATTAATAAATAGGTATTAATAGTGTATAATTAAACAATGAAAATATAAAAAATGACAACGTAAAATTTGATTTAAATGTATTTTAAATCTAAATAATTTAAATTAAATTCTCAACATTTATAATTTATCACACTCAACAAAATTTTTTATAAAATTTATACATAAAGCTACTGAACATGATTAATTCAAAAAAGTTAGCACGAGTTTAAGAGTGAGTTAATATGATTTTGGAAGTTAGAAACTTAAAAATGGTAAACTTGGTGTGTGAGCTAGTGAGTTTAAGAGTGAGTCGAAACAATTTTGTAAGGTAAAAATGTAGAAACGGTAAACTTAGAGAGTCAACTTGTGAGCTTGACAATAATTGATGCGCCCACTCAGACACACACACACACATATCATGAACTGTTATTTTACCATATTTTTAAATTAAAGGACCCATGTAATACACGGTACATTAATATTCTGTTTGATACAAGGAGAGGGGAGGGTGGGAGAAATTTTAATAAGTTTAATTGAAAAAAACTAATAAGTGATGTTATAATATTTTAGCAGAGAAGCTATATATAAGAAAAGAGTAAGTAAAAATTTTTAAAATTTTTACAACCTCATTTTCCCATTTTTCTCAGTCGAACTGATCATTAAGGTTTCTCGCCCTCCTTTATATTGCACTCAAATCAAACATATCATAAAAACTAAAAATGTTTTGATAATGGGTAAATCTTAATTTAATGTGAAATAGATTTGTATAAATTAAATAACTATAATAATAATATCATAAAACTATATTTTTTATTCCTCATGTGATGCACGAGATACTTTTAGTAATTAAAAAATAGAAATGAATATTGTTTTTTAAATTAATTTGGTTAAGCATATAATCCTTTTGAGGTTTAAAGTTCAAAGTGTTTTCGCCTCTTCCAATAAGTACAATTCCTGTTATTTGAACACTTGTTCTCCTCTTTATGGGGTAAGGCTTTTTACCATCCAACTATTTTATTTTAAAATTTGCTATCCATAATTGTTATCATGCATATAAAAAATATAAATGACAACTCATTTTATTTCATAATCTTTCACGTGGTGCAGTTAAAAATATTGATGACAACTTTCACAGTTGCAAGCTTAAGGGTGATGAGATACAGGCTTCATATATATATATATATATGTATGTAGGTATGTATCCCATGAAATGGTCTTTATATACGCATGAAAAAACATCGTTTGCAATAAGCTGAGGCGTGCGGATAACATTTGCAACTGTAGGATTGACCACTTGATCATGAAAATATGAAACTTGTTTTCTCCATTATACAACGCATTTATCGAATACTAACAAAAATAAACATATTTTCTTCGTGGATAAACCATGTAGTCTTGCCGAGGCTAATTAAGCTGGTTCTCTACCTTATGTTTTGTCTTCCACCCTCTTCAGCAACGTAACAATTTGGAAAACCCAGCAATCAAGTGTATAAATGTGACTTGTGAGATTTTGGGTTTGATATATATAGTTCAGCATTTTCCATAATACGAGAATAATACGGAAGAAATATAATGGAGCATAAAACTCCACATTATCAGTAAGCAGTACTGAGATAGCTGTTCATAACATTCTCACTCAAGATCTGCAACACTTGGCTGTGCGTAGGACCTATACGTACACCTTGGTGTCTTGTACAGAAAAGCAGTAGCTCCTAATAATCCTACGTTGTGGTCTTGAATCTTCTGGAATGTTCCTCTCCTGACAACCGTTGGTTTTGCGAGAGAGAGTGTAGCCTGCATCCACGAAAGATCTGTCTAGACAGTTGGAGCATTCACTGAGTAGTTCTTCACTTGCTTCCCCACTCATCTCCCAGAAGATGACATAATGACCTGGCTCACTTGACACATCAGCATGGCTTGTGTAGTCAGCTAGCTGCAGATCCACCTCTGTGTTCTTGTCAAGGTCAATCGTAAGTATAAGGTTGCTCCGACGAACAAACTTGAGCTCTGGGGTTGAGTTATGGAGCCTCATGACCTTCACCACATCTCCAATCCTATACCGATACAAGCCAGTAAATTGTATCTGAAGTTGTAAGATTAATGAACAAGATGTACAAATACTCAATCAAGCTCAAATGAAAAAAAAGGCCCAAGACCCAGATTCCTTGTAGGTAACAAGTGGGACAAGGGCCTTGAAACTCTCAGGATCAGTTCTTCCATTAAGACCCAGATTCTGCAAATACTCAGCAGAAGCATTAATTGTTTTCTAAGATCTTTCTGAGTGTCTCCCTCTGAACCCTCTCAGCATCCTTTGTTAGTGCCTCAGACTCATCAATCACTTTGTCCATGTTTAATCCTTCCACCTTGTCCATGTTCAGAAATAAAGAAAAGAACAAGCATTGTGACTAAGTTGTATAGACAAGAAGCCAAACAATTGGCGTGCATGTTTTGTATATAGACTCATCAAATATCAGTCCAAATTGAAAAAATGAGTTGCGAAAATATATAGTTAACTGAAATTAGCGAGTTAATTCATCAGAAAAAAGCCAGAGCATATTATAAACGTCCATTGCATCAGAAAAGAAAACAAATGAACATTCCATGATACCTGAGACAAGGATATCCTTGTGAGTTTCAAGACGAAAAGGAACTTTCTCAGCACAGAAGAGAGAGAGAGAGAGAGGAAATGAGAAAGTGGAAGGGAACATTTGAGGAGTCAATGAATAGAAAGGATGGGTATGTGAGGAGAGAGGAGGAGGAAGCATGTGATTATATAGGCGTTACAAACTTAGTCTATTTGTCCTCGGATTTGGCTTCAAATTACTTTGTTGGGTTGTTTAATGCATGCTCATTTTTTAATCTTAATTTGACCTCAGATTCATTAACTACGCTATTACGCTAAGTAGCGTGGGCAACAATAATTAATCACTTGGCAAACTAAATTATAGCGTCAGCGGCAATAACTAATCAGCACTAATTTAAATCAAACCGTAGGAAACCAGTTTCTTGCTAACCAAAATTGCTGAACAGGAGAGCTAATAGGATCTGGACCATACATAATTGATTTAGACGGTATAAATTTGATTTTTTAAAATAAAAATTATTTTTTAAAAAATAATCATTAATTAAGAAATTATCTTTATATCATGCTACTAGATATGGACGTTTTTAATTTAATATGAAATAAAATTGTATCAATAACTATATTTTTTTATTCCTCCCGTGATGCACGATATATCTTTCATTTTATTCCTTAATCTTTCATGTGGCGCAATTAAAAATATTGATGATAACTTAGCTTTCTGTAACGATCATAAGTCATTGGGAGAATTACACCCCAAAAGTTAGTTGTTAGTGCTGGGGAACTTAAGGCCTTATAGACCCTTCCTTTCAAAAAAACCCACTTGATGTGGGACTCATTACAATGCACCCCAGGTTCCACTCTACAGTACTTCACTTGTCTATTTGCTGGTCAGTGCCTCTGGTTGGCCGTCTCTTAATGAAAGCATCATTGTAATCAGCACAAGTCCTTGAGAGAACCACACTCAGTTGCTGGTCAGCCCCTCTGGTAGGCCGTCTCTCAATAAAAGCACCATTGTAATTAACACAAGTCATTAGGAGAATCACATCCCAAAAACTAACTGTTGGAGTTAGGGAACCCAAGGCTTTATAAGACTTCTCTTTTAAGGAAACCCACTCGATGTAGTACTCGTTACAAGGAAACCCTCTTTCAAGGAGGGACTAACCCAATGCGATGATCACAAGCCCAAAGGGAGAGTCCATTTCAAAAGACCAGTCTATTGGGAGAGAGAGCCCCTTAAACTTATAAACCCCACTCTACTTATGAGATTTCCCAGTGTGTGACTTGTAACACTTTCACATGCAAGCTTAAGGATGATGAGAAGAGGGCTTTAATTTAATTTGTTGGGTGTCAACAAGATCGTTATATCACTCAACCTCACCCAAAAGAATAATGCTACTAACTGCTGGCACAATCACATAACGATATGGATCTAGTTTGGCATTTATATATTTGATCATTTTTGAACTATTATCACGGTGAATATATTCCCTTTAATCAATATCAAGGACCCTTATGAATAGATCGATGACCACCCTTTTTTTTAATTTTTGTTTTTCTCAATATATATGATATTTATGTTCAGATCGAC
This sequence comes from Inga laurina, assembly GCA_963855925.1. NCBI lineage: Eukaryota > Viridiplantae > Streptophyta > Magnoliopsida > Fabales > Fabaceae > Inga > Inga laurina. The sequence continues at coordinate 2,803,453 of OY979711.1, read as the reverse complement.
CTAAATATAAGAGCTATATATAATAGACACGTATAATTAGTGTCCATATAGATTCTATTTTGTATATATTCGGTTCTAGATATAAGTGCTAGCATATTGGTTTTTCTTAGATCATTTAACGTTTTAATTTTCTCTTGCACATATATCTGATTGGTCCAGAATTATCGGCCTCAACGCATAAATCAACAAGACTTGAAGGTCACCGTACCCACTCATATATTATGAAATTTTCTTTATTTATATAATAAGCATGAAAATACCTCGTTTTGCCAGCTATGAGACGTGTGGGCAACATTTGGAACTGTAGGTTTGACCGCTCGATCATGAATTCATGAAACTTATTTTCTCCATTATACAACGCACTCAAATGGCTTTTTTACCAATACCCTGTATAAAGTGAAAAAAATACTGAAATACTCCCTTCAATTCGATCCTTAATATAAGATATATTTATATAATTTGATTAAATTAAAAAAATTAATTAAGTTAGTTAATATAATATGTATTTTCTAAAACACTCTAGTTATTTTTCTTAATTCCCGCCTTCCTTATCCTCCTTGATTACTAGCTATTGACGAGTATTATTAATAGGGTAAATTAGGAAAAGATTGATGAATATAAAAAATATGTTTAATATTTAGAATGACTAAGATGAATATAAAAAATATGTTTAATATTTAGAATGACTAAGATCAACTCTCTAAATATATCTTATTAAGGGTGGAGGGAGTACTATATGGTGGGAATTATTTCCCAAAATACTACACTCAAACTCGTTCTCTTTGAAAACAATTTTCAAAATTGATGCCATCCACCAACTGCGATTTCTTGTATAAAATGTGATCCGTACAACCAAAATCACCTTAGCTTGAACAACTTTAAACTTTATCACCCCTTGAACAACTTCTTCAAGTTAAGATCCACTGCCTCGTGCATGGTGCATCTCACCCTAAAGAATGAGGATAGAAATAATTTTAAAAGAAAGGAGATCCCCTCGTAGGCTTTTTACCTCAGAATTTCTCGGAATCTCATCAAGACTGTTGGTTTCTTTTAATCTTTTAGAATTTTTCAGAGCTTGGATTATTTGGACATACTTGATTTAGATGCTAAGAGTAAGGGAGGCGCTTCTGAGGGGATCCAGACCCAATTTTAAAAGATTAAAGCCTAATTTTATTCCATAAGTTATCACATAAAAGCAATATTGTCTTGATAGTTTTCTTAAAGTTAAATGTCACTCAACCTCTCCCAAAACCATGCTACTAACTGCTCACGTAGTCACATGGAGTGTGTGTTTGGCAACATCCCAAATTATGGTTTGCGCAACTCGAGACAAAACTCCTCTCACACACTTACCTCGTAAGTCGTAAAAGCTATTAAAAAAAGATAATCCAAATGCACACGGAGATATGGATCTAGTTGTGTGCGTGTGTGTGTGTATGCATTTGATCAAAATTGAACAAGTATGACGGTGAATATATCCTTAAATCAATACATCTCAGGATGCACTTTAATATATGAGCAAGGTAGCATAAATAATTTTCCCATATTGTTTGAATAACACCTCACTATCAATCATATAAATTATTTTCTCCATGATGCAACGCATTAATTGAATATTAACAAAAATAAATTACAAAGGAAGCTTTTTCAGATTGTTACATTTCCTACGGTGATATCATCAATCATAAGCAATACTGAAATAACTCTGCACAACATTCTCACTCAAGATTTGCAACACTTTACTATTTGAAGGCGCCATAGACCTTGGGGCCTTTCAGTACTGACTAGACAGCTCGATCCTAATCCTATGAAGTGGTGTAGAATCTTCTGGAATCTTCTAGAATATTATAAATGGTCTTTTTATTCATTCCAAGGTATTAAAACCTGGACCGGGTAGTGAACTGGTCGGGGTATTGGGTTAAGGGTCAGTGGGTCAGACCGGGGCCAAATTAAAGATTTTAGGTTTACTGGTATGAAATTCTAAAGAAAATATAATTTTTTTTTAAAAAAATTGGACTGGTCTACCGGCCGGTTCGCCGGTTTCCGGGCCGGTCTAGTCCGGGTTCCATAAGCTTGATTCATTCCCAAAACAAAAGCTGTGCGATGGATTAACACAAGAAGACACACATACACGCCAAACTGAAAATATGTGAAGCTAAAACGACAGCAATGTCGGAGATTAGTTTAAGGTTAATAATAATCAGATGATAAATATGAGGGGATAGAGGTCTCTAATGTGCCTTCTCTAATATAATGTGCTCTCTTATGCCTTTTAAAATTTTTCAGCCTCTCAAATTTTTTGTTCTTGTTTCTTATATTGATTAAATTCTACATAAAATGAGTGATATTATAGATATAAAATGATGCAATTTAAAATTTTTTTTCTAGCGATGCAATTTTAAATTTTTTAATGATTTTTTCAAATAAATAAATAATGCATAATTTTAGAGTATTTTTTCTTTAAAAAATTATTACAAGATTCAAAACTGTATCATTTTATGCCCACTATATATCAAAATATCTCCCATTTTATATAAAATTTAATTATCATAAGAAAAAAGAAAAAAAGGAAAAGATCATTTGAGAGGTTGGGACATTACAAAGGACATTAGAGAAAGACACGTTAGAGGCTCCAAACCCAAACCCGAATATGAGCGGTAGCTGGAGGTCTAATTCCTCCCGAAGCAACAAAAAAACCTAGCAAACCCACTTGTGGTGGTTTCGGCCTTGTCCTTGTTTCTTGCTTCACGACTGATCTTATTATTGATCGTCGTCTTCACCACTGTGTTCTCCGACGACGACGACAACCACATCAACCTGCGAGGCGTTTCATGACGAGATGAAGAGTTGTTTGATGAAGAAGCTGCTTGGAATGGTAATATCATCCAATGCCTCTCAATAAGATGAGTCACAGACACCAGTTCATACGAATCATATAATGGACTCTCACAATCCCATATTGACTTTGTTGATGGTGGTGATTTCTCTGCAACTTTCTCCTTCTTCTTCACTCTTGTTTCTTCAGATTTCATGTCACTGATTTGGTCCTCCTTCGCCACCTCTTCTTCTTCTGGCTTTACCCTTGAATCTGCCATCTCTCTGGTTTTGAGTCTTCTTGTGCAGGTTGCTTCATTTCTGAGAGCTTATAATATGCATATATATATATATATATATACACATAAATGCAAGAGGCATGTGTTCTGTTTGAATGTCTCTCTCTTTGACCATGGAATTGAAGTGCAGTAATTGAAGATTAATGCATGTGTAACTGAACATGATATTTTTTTTAATACTCCGGTCATAAATATAAAACCTAGTTGATCTTTTTTTTTTTTTAAGAGATTAAAAAAGCTAAATAAGTTACTTAATTATATCATATGTTATGTATGCTACATTAGATATCAATTTATAAATTAAACAAATTGGTTTAGAGAAAAAACAATAAATATAAATACTTAAAGGACTTATTTGGTATGAGGGGAGGGGAGGGAAAATTTTTTTAAATTGGATTTTTAAAAAATAAGAAAAGTGGAGTTAAAAGTTTTAAATTTGTTTTTCTTACTCTTTTATGTTATATGTTCTCTATATTAAAATTTTATAACCCCACTTCTCTAATTTTCTTAAATCTAACTCATAAAAATTTTCCCTCTCCTCCCTTTCCCTCCAAATCTCTCATACCAAATAGACCCAAAAATAATTTAATTAACTTCTTTAATATCTTAAAAAATTAATTGGGTCTTATGTTCAAGACCGGTAGTAATTTCTGGGTTTATTAGACATTATTGCAAGGGGTTGACAAAATGAAAGTGACAATATGTATTCAATCACAGGGCCCGCCATTTTATGTCTCAGCAGACCAAAATGCAATCATGGTTATTAATTCCAACAGTTAATATGCAGTGTTCCTCAATATCTGAGACTTTGACCTCTCTACAATTAACCGTTTTCCCCTTTTTCCCGGAATAAACCGTTTTCCATTGTTATTATTAAAAGGGTTAATACTGTTGTTATTAATACTTATAGTTTGATGAAATTTTTGTTTTAGTCTATTTAATCTTAAATCTTGGTTTTTGGTCCTTTTGGTTTCGTAAGGGCTTAGTCTAAGTTTAACGGCTATAAGCAAAAATCAAAACTTGTGTGTATCGCATACATCAGTGATTGTGATCTTATACTAGCAGTTAGCTCAAACTAAGTCAATATGAAATTATAGAGATTTAAAACTAGAATTTGAAACTACAGAGACTAAAACCGACATTTAATTAAATCATAAAGACTAATAAAAATATTAACCCTAATTAAAATTGCAAGTGTTTTTTGCGTGTGTATCGCATACATCAGTGATTGCGATCTTATACTAGCAGTAAATTAACTGGATATCATGTTTATATTTGTCCATCTGATAATAATATTCTATTTTATGTGAACTTTCCAAATTTAAAAATATATATGTGTGTGTGTGTGACACATTCATACTACACTTATTTTAATTTATATCAAATAATTTAGGTGAGCTGTGTTAAGAGTCACCATGGTTGCTGCATATATTTTAATAGTATTGGCAGTAATATTTATAGATAATTCCCCAACAAAAGGCACTGGGACCTGAACCCGCGAATTTGTGGGTTAGGAGCTGAATCTTCATCCATGGGCCAAATTTTATATGCACTATTTTTTTTGTTAGATATAAATATTTTTTTATTAAAAATAATTCTGTTTGAGACACTATCAGATATTAAATGTAAGCATTTCTCACGATAGAGATTCATGCATTTGAGCTCACACTACACATCACGAGCTGCTGTTTGTGGGGCCAAGGAAGTCTGATGCGACATTGTTAAGCTGGCCCTATGGTCATACCCATGTATTTATAAAACTTAAGGAAGCGTCAGAGACTTGTTGCTGGGACAAAAAAATGAGCACCATAACGCAATCAAAACAAGCCCTGGGCCTATATATGAAACATATGACATGAAAAATACGTAGCTAGGTGGATTATCAAATTGTATTTTGGTTGATTAAACATGCCCATTTCAAATTTTACGAATTACATTTTTAAAACAATTTTCACTTCTCATGTGTTTTTGCCGTTTAAAATTTGGAATTGATCTTTGCAACTATCCATAACTCAGAATGTGTTATCAAGCATGTTAGTAACAACAGGAAAACATTTTAGTGGCGCGCGCGAGCGTGTGTGTGTGTGTGTGTGTATATAACATCATCGATACTTGATTATGTCCAATGTATATATGATTGATCGGCACATCTTTGTAGACGGCAAAATTCATGCATGTTAACCTTATCAGGTTACCTAATGCTAAAGGAAATTAACATGTTAAAGGAAAGGAACCTTTTTTTTTTAACTATATTTTCAAAATTAAAAGATTAAAAATAAAACTAAATTTTAGCCCGCATGTAATACACGGGATATTAATTTTCTGTTTGATTTGAGGAGTGGAGGGTGGGAGAAACTTTAACGAGTTTAGTTAAAAAAAAAAAAGTGAAGTTATAATATTTCATAATCTTTCGTCTGGTGCAATTAAAAATATGGATAACAACTTGTTATATTTTATGATTTACTAACCCATGTATATTAATTTTAGAATTTATCATCCAATTATTGTTATCATGATTAGTGGGAAAACGGGCTGGCCCGCGGGTTGCTGCGGGGCGGGCTGCACCAGCCCGCCCCCTCCGCGGGCTGGCTTTTGCCAGCCCGAGCCCGTTTAGGCGGGTTGGCGGGCTGGCCCGCCAGCCCGCCAAATATATATATATATTTTTTAAATTTTTAATCCTTTTCTCTTTCACCCGCTCATATCGCACTTCTTTTCTTTTATATATTTGTGTTAAGAAATCAATTTCATTCTTACTTTCCTTTTTTTCACCTATTTACATCACAAAACTATATAAATACATCACTTTTTAATTTAATAATAGTATAATAAATAAATATAATATGAAAATAAGTGTCAAATAAAAGGTATGAGGAATTAATTAAACACATTATCAAAGGAAATGAGATAAGGGACCAAAGATATTTGAGAAAAAAACTAAAAAAAATAAAATAAAATTAAAAAAAAAAGTTATACGGGCCAGCCCGCCAGCCCAAACCGTTTTTACATGGAAGCCCGAACCCGTTTAAAATTGTCGGGCTGGCGGCATATTAAGATTATAAATGACAACTCATTTTATTTCATAACCTTTCATGCGGCGCAATTAAAAATATGGAATTATGGATGGCAACTTTCACATTTGCAAGCTCAAGGTCAAGGATGATGAGAAGAAAGCTTTAACTTAATTTGTTGGATGTCAATTCGAGATGTTATATCACTCAACCTCACCGAAAAGAATAGTGCTACTAATTAATAACTGCTCACATATATAGTCACGTGGATATATGCATGGATCTAGTTTTAATTTGCATATATTTGGACAAGTATGACGCTGAATATATCCTTCAATCAATATATATATATATATATATATATATATCATGATTATGCACTTTAATATATGATCAATCTAGCATAAATAATTTTTCCAGGAACATGTAGTCGACAACCCTTTCTAATTAAATAAAACTGTACCTACATTTTGTTTGAATAACACCTCACTATCAATCATGCTATATATATGTGCGTCTTTTCAATTCTCAAAAAATTCGGACGGTCCAGGATTCCCGGACAATACGCATAAATAGCCAACACTTTATCATCAAGGCCAACGTGCAGACCCATATATATATATATATAGTGTGTGTGTGTATCTTGAAATGGTATTTATACATGTATGATAAACCTCGTTTGCCATCAGCTGAGGCGTGCGGACAACGTTTGGAACTGAAGGTTTGGCCACTTGATCATGAATATATTCATTCATGAAACTTATTTTCTCCATCATAATACAACGCATTAGTTGAATACTAACAAAAATAAACACATTTACTTCGGGGATAAGCCATGTTGCCTTGCTGAAGCTAAGTTGGTTCTATCCCTTACTATTTCCTCTTCCACTACTTTGCATCAATAATCTGGAAAACCCCGCAATCGTGTATCTTGAATTTTTGTGAGAGTCCCGATCTGCGATATATAGTTCAGCATTCTTCGAAGGATGAAAATGCAAAAATATCCATAAATATTTAAAATAGTAGAAAAATGCCAGCACCCTTAAATTTAACCTATCATTATTACTTTTTGTAGTGGGTCCCACACTTCTTTTTTGGGCATATGCATATGTATTGCCCTGCTGCAGCCCCCAATCCTAGGATGTGGTCTAGAATCTTCTGAAATGTTCCATTCCTGACAACCCGGAGCTCTAGGGGCTCAATGCCATTAATTCTCCGAAATGTAATGTAGCCAGCATCCATGGAAGACTTGTCTAAACAATTGCAGCATTTACTAAGTAATTCATCACTTGCTTCCCCGTTGATCTCCCAGAAGACGACATAGTGAACTGGCTCACTTGATACATCAGCATGGCTTATGTAGTCAACTACTTCCAATTTGCCTCCTGTTATTAGCTTGGCTGCTGCCTCTACAGCTACCCGCAGATACAGACTTCATGACGAACGAATTATGGAAACCCATGACCTTAACCGCATCCCCCAACCTATACCGATACAGACCTGTAAATTGTATCACAAACTGTAAGAATAATGAACAAATACTCAACAAATGAAGCTCAAATGGACCAGATGAAGCTACCTGCTGCATTAGTGATCATAATCTCATACTCTTTACCAATCTTCACTTGAGTCAGGCCCACTGGTTGAGGATCCACATAGGGGAGAGTAGACCCTTCAATATTGTTTTGTTGTGATGGCTCACTGAGAGGGATGAATTCAAAGTAACCAAGATGAGGAAACACAACACAAGTGGCCAATTCAGGGGGTTGATTTGGATTCACATTTGCAGCGATATATCCTTCAGAAGCTCCATACTCACTGCTCAATAAAGGCAGGTGCCCAGCATAATGCTTCAACTTATTCACATAATGCTCCATTGAGCCAGTCATGATCCCATGAATGTACTTAGTATTGGGGAAAAGCTCTGGTTTTAGGCCATACCAGTTGTTCAGTCCTTTACATTTGTTTTCAATCATGTTAGCTAACTCGGGGTTTGGTTTGAGAAGTTTAGACATGGCCGTTCTAATGAACGGAATAGTAACTCTGCTTGTGAGGACCCCTTCACGGATATCAGTGCAGAGCTCTTGCCATACTTGTTAAAAGGTTCTAAATGCATGGACAATGCTGTGTGCAAATGGAGAAGACACCAGAGTAACTTCCTCAAGTAAAATTAAGTCACACAATAGATGGCAATACAACGATTGATGAAAATCAGGACTGGATATTACTTCAATCGGGCTGCAAAATACATTTTTTTCAAACGCACTTTTGCTCTTTTCATGTAGGGTCACATTTGTTGAAAAAGTTCCAGCCCTCATAACCCCTTTGATTTTGAACTGCTTGCTACTATATAGAAAACTCAAAGTTTTCCCATTTATTGCAGGAAACTCTCTGCATTACAGGCTTGTGTTAGTTACAAATTCCTTAACAAATGACGCCTAGGAGGGAAAAGAAACTTAGAATGTAACACCCCAAATTTTATATTCACCGAATATATTGTAATTATTAGAAAAATTTAATAAAATGGTGAATATTCATGAGCAAATGGGCAAATTAATTCAAGAAAGAAATTAAATTACAAAGGTGACAGAAAAATCATAATTTTGCCAATTTAGCCCAATATTAATTATTATCCAATTAGTTGAAGTTAATTTCAATTAATCAAGGAAAATAAAAGAAAAATGTATAATTGGAATATTCTTGGAGGAATAAATTAAGAATTGTGAAATTAGAAGGACTTGGGCATAATTCAATTAAGGGAATTATGAAAAATGTTGGAACAAATTCTATTTCCCTTTCTCCTTGATATTTTTGCCTAGCTTAAGGAAATTGGAGGGGAAAATAGTTATTTAGGTCATGTTATGCCAAGTGTCATTATCATAGGAAGAGAAGATTAACTTATAATTAATTTCCAAGAGCACATGTCTAATTGCTACATGAACATAGTCATGATGACAATGGTACACCACATGTATGCAAGGTTGAGTGTACACTACATGAAGGCTTGGGCGAGGGCATGATGGGAATGAGATGGAGTAAACTCAATTTACTAATTGAGTGCATAGTTGAGTACAAGTTTGGATTTAGTTGGAAGAAGCAATTGGTTTAGTTGGAGCATAAGAGGGAGACGTTTTTTGGCCAACCAGGGGAGGAGAAAATTGGTTCAAACCTAATGGGAAGCTAAATGGAGGCATTATGGCATAAACATGAAGGAAGGGAGGATTGTGACAAGTGTCACAACAAGATTGCATCTTGAAAATCAAGGGTTAAGAGGAGAGATGAGACATGATAATTAAAACACATTTCCCTTCTCTTCCCATGCACATTTCGGCCAGCAACAAGAGAGAGAAGAGAGAGAGAGAGAGCTTGAAGCCATTGAAGAGATATAGAGAAGGAAGAAGGAGCTTAAGGTAAGAGGTGATTTCTTAAGCATTTCTCTGCAATTTTTCCATGAAAAACCTTCTCTAAACCTCTCTTCTTCATGGAATGTATGATCTTGAAGACATATTTTGAGATCAAGGAGGGGGAGAGAGAGAGAGAGAGAGAGAGAGAGAGAGAGAGGAGGTGCCTAGAGTGAGAGGATCCAAGAAGCTCAAGATAGAGGTAGCTACACCAAATTCAAATCTATACTAGTATGAAGTGTTGTTGGTGATAGTTGTTTGATTTTGTGATTTTTGTTAAGTTTGTGAATTTGGAAAGCCCTAATCCTAAGGGGTTATGCTGCCCAAATTTCTTTGAATCATGGTTAAGAAGTGTTTAAATGAGTTAATAAATGATTAGAAGTGAAAAAGTACAAGCTTTGAAAGCTAAAACACAAAATTCTATTTTTCCAATTTTTGAACAACTTTCGGCCAGCACTATTCTGAGGGAAAGGAGCTAGATTTTCATGAAATATATGGTTTTATTGGATTCAGTAGGCAAAAATAGGTGGGGTTATAATTGGTCACTTTTTCGGAAAATGCCAAAAAAGCGTAATTACGAAAACATCCCTAAAATCCCTAAATCGGGGCTGGTAAGGGTATTTTCATAATTTGACAGTGAATTTGGTAATTTTGAGCCCGTAAATGGATTTCTCGGGCGAAAATATATTGGGATAGCCCTAGTCAAAATTTTGGTAAAATGTACCATCGGGCCAGGTACGGAGGGGCGGGGCGGGGCTGTGCCGGGGTCCTGGGGGCATTTTTGTAAATTTTCATCATAGACTAATATAACCACAAGAAACACTATGGAAGAGTCTAAAATGATACTTGGATTGGTTATGACCTATTTCTTGTATATTTAATATTTTAGGATCGAGTCGGAAGCCTAGATGACATATTTTACGAGGCATATTAAAAAAGTATTGATAAGACTTTGAGATGGGGACTACCATCTTTCATATACTATGTGAATAATTGTATGTATGTGTTACCATATTTTATGATATGATTGCGTGCTAAAGGTACAATACCTAGTTGTGGTTCGGTGCTCAGCCAAAGTATATCAAAAATTCTAATTGTAGTTGATGACTCAGCTGAGGTAATTATATGCAAATCGAATCGAATTTTCATTTTTGTCTAATATGGTGCATTGCATATTTAATTTTCACATTTTATATATCGATCGTATGTCTCTACGGGAATTCTTCGGAATCTCACCTTATTTTTAAAATAAACATTTCAGTGGGTGCTAGTGGGACAAAAGGCAAAGGCGTAGAGCCGGGAAGTGATTGGCACGTGTCTTGAGGCAAGGTCAAGGCTAGTGGTTATAATTAGTTTATGTTTAAGATATTATGGGAAATCCTGTAAACGTTAGAATTTTCGCTGTTTTTTTGTATTTTCTGTATTTTGTTGATGAACGATGTTGGGATTGTAAACGAATACTTTTATCAGTATAATTGTACTTTTCTATATGCCCATGGAATTCTATCTTTATACTCTTCGATTATCGAAATGGAAATGGGTGTTGACATAGAATACTTATTCCTAAAGGCCAAAGAGGTTAGACTAACATGTATATAGGTTTCATATGTGTTGAAAAATAGCCTAGTCCACCCTTGGTGGATTGGGCCCAAGCTCAATTGGATTGGGGGGTTAAAGTATAAATAACATAAATGTTTGGGTGGATATATGTAATATTTTTTAAAATGTTATGAGTCATGTTTTTTTGTCCGATGCAATATGACTCTTCAAGTGGCATTGTTTCACTGAAACAATATATCTCTCAATCGAAAGGATATCTTGTCTCTCTGATGGAAGGACATGTTAGTAGAAGAGGAAGGGGTGCATAGAACCCTATAAATAGGCGTAAAGGGATTTAGTTGCAAGACACTTGAATTAACATACAGAAACTCTGTCAAACTTACTCCCCATTCCCTATACTATATTTATCTCTTCTTCTTCCTATCGTGGTGTATTTGCTGAGCGTCATAATCGCTTCCGCCACTGTGATACGATTAGCGTGAGTATAAGAGATAAACGGTCGCATTTCAGGTACGCCCAATTCTTCTTACATGGTATCAGAGCCAGGTTGGCTTGTAGGAAATTATGATCTCTATATTATGATAATATGATGTGCATATTATTATTTTCAAATATCTATATATATTATCATGTTGCTTCCGCTGTGTATATGTTTTCAGTTTCTTTCGTGAGTTTGAAAGAAAATATATTGATGATTATGTGAGTATATATATATATGGTTATATACAATCATATGCGAATAAAAAAAACGACCAAGTAGAGTTTTCGCACATGTACATACATATATATAGTTTTTGGTTCATGCTTTTATATATATGGTTTTCTCCAGTTCCTACTTACATGTTTTAAATATAAACTCTAGAAGCCTAGAACCATAAAACAAAAGAACTTAGAGAGAGAAAGCATGAAAAACCAAATTTTTTTTGGTATTGGGTCATTTTAAAATCAGAGAATTAGGATTTAAAATTAGTTCCATTGCGTAGAGCTCGGAAAAACGATCGAAAACGACACCAAGAAAGCCCAAAACGAACGTAGGACGGAGGAGAGAAGTTTCCGGGACGACGGACCCGACCCACGCCTGAAACCGGGTCTGGGTCGGGGTCGACCCGGCTGGAGGTTGAAGACAAACCCCAGTCTCCAAAAACGACGTCGTTTCGTTCTTTATTTAAAAAAAATTGTTTAAAGGTGTCTGGGCCGAAGAATTTAAAGAAAAAAAAAATCTTTTGGGCCCAAACTTCATGTCAAATGTATGAGGGCCGAAGCACCAAAAAAAAAATTCAGTCCAGGTCCAAAAAGTAAGGCCCAGACTACTGAACCTGAATCCTGAAACAAAAAAAAAGGGCCCGAAATAAAAAAAAATTTTGGCAGAAAAGCCACGTGGCGTGTGAGGCCACGTGGCATATTATTTTGACACGTGGTAGATACCATCCGACAGTTCATCCTGTGGAAGCCGATGAGTCGGCGCGTGTCGCTGGATTGTTCCCGGAAGGTGGCGCGTGGTGTACACTCGCCACTGTGTGCGTGTGTGTTTTTGTGTTTTTTTTATTTTCTTAGTTTTTTGTCTTCTTTAGGAGCGTGGGGGCACGTGCATGAGCCGAATGGGACCCAGTTTGCTCCTAAAAATTCCTAAATTCATGATCTTTAATATGATATGCTATTTGAGTAGTTTTGACACTTATTGATATATGTTTGTGATATTCTAAGTGCGTTTATGAATGTTTTAAATTATTTTAAAACTTCTAAAATTCATTTATTGATTTCAATATTTTTCTATTATATTTAAAATGTGGTATAAACATGTTTTCATATATTATAGAGAGAATATTGTCTTATTTATATTATGATGAAGCATGATTTAGTTGATAATTCATTATATTATTATATGTTTTTGACAAGTGGGAGTTTTTAGGAGTTGTTAGTCCTAAAAGTTAGAATTGTTAAAGTACATATATATAATTCTTGACAGAATTTTAGTGATGTTGCTAATATTTATGTGATGGGAGATACAAACGTATACTCCTGATCATGAATTTAGTAGTATTACTATTTTTTCTGGTTAAGAATAATATAAGTACATGACATTGTATACTGTGTTGTGCTATATATTGTCGATGATATGTTCAATAGTTTAATTCCTTTAGAGAGAAATATTGAATGTGGAATAGATTTGTCTCCAGAATTGAAAATGGCAACTAAGAACATCATCGCTGAGTTAAATAAAGGGGTCAAATTAAAAGGTGACAATTGGGGTATCTGGCACCGCAAAGTCCAATATATTTTGGAGAAACAAGAGGCAATGGAACCTCTAACAACAGTTGTAGCATAGCCTGCTGCTGGGAATACGGCCCAACACAGGAGAGACCAAGAGGTCTATGAGGCTTGGAAAAAGAAAAATAGCATTGCAAGAATTACATTGTTGAATACAATGGCAGATGACCTCATGTGTGAATATGAGAAAAATGAAACAGTGCAAGCCATATGGGCAGCGTTGAAAGACAGGTTTGGTGGTACATCCACCTCTAAGCTTAGATGATTAACTATTAAGTTTGATACGTATAAGCTTAGGTCAAATACTTATATGAAACAACATCTAAGAGAGATGGCAAATATGATTAGAGAATTGAAGGAAACTGGGCATACTGTGTCTGATGAACAACAAGTTCAGGCAGTGATAAGATCATTGCCATCTAGTTGGGAACACATGAAGGTTAATCTAACCCATAATGAAGGCATTAAAAATTTTAATGATGTGGCTAAACACTTGGAACTTGAGGATGAGCGCTTGGAGACATACAAGTCCTCTGGTCATACCTATTACACAGAGGGTGTAGGTCCTTCTAATACAAAACCTGATTCCAAGAAGGGGAATAAATTCCAAAAGAATGGAAAGAAGGACAAGAATAAATTTGTAAAAGGCAAAAAGGAATTCAAGAAGAAAGGAAAAAAGGGCGGGAAGAAGAAGAAAAATGACTTAAAGAAGGTCAAATGCTTTGCCTGCCAAAAAATGGGTCATTTCGCACGGGATTGCACTGAGCAAAATGAGAGTGAAAAGGTACTAGTGGATTATGTAAATTCACATGTTTCCTAGGTTTCTAGCACTGTTTTCCTAACAGAGAATATCTATTCTTCTTGGATTTTGGACTCAGGTTCAACAGACCACGTGACAAGGGATCGGGATCCTATGTAGAATACCGTCTGCTGCCTGACAAATGTAAGTGGCTTTATGTAGGCAATATTGCAAAGATTGAAGTTAAAGGCATTGGAACTTGCAAATTAACTTTGCGTAGTGGAAAGCCTTTGATCCTACATGATGTGCTTCATGCTCCTGACATCCGACGGAATTTAGTTTTTGTAAAATGTCTTGTAAACTATAGGTTTAATGTAAACTTTCATGATAAAGTTGCAGACATATTTTATAATTTTGTATTTTATGGTTTAGCTTTCCTTTCAAAGAAGTTCTTTGTAATGGATATTATTGATGATTATAATATACATGATTGCTTTGCTATTTCTTATTATTCGACTGTTGATATGGCTATTTGGCATACTAGACTAGGGCATATTAATCAAAATAAAATGATTAAACTAACAAAAGAAGGTTTGTTAGGATCTATATCCAATATGGAAATGTCTTTGTGTGAAAGTTGTCTAGCAGGAAAGGCAACTAGAAAACCTTTTGGTAAGGGAACCAGATCAGAACAACCATTACAAATAATTCATTCTGATATTTGCGGTCCTATGAGTGTGAGGGCAAGGCATGGAGCTTGGTATTTTATCACTTTTATTGATGACTATTCACGATACGGTCATGTCTATTTGATCACACATAAGTTTGAGGCTCTTGAGTGCTTTAGACGATACGTAAATAAAGTTGAAAATCAAATAGACAATAAAGTTAAAGTATTACGTACTGATCGAGGACGTGAATATTTGTCTGATCAATTTAAAGAGCTCTATGAAGAAAAAGGGATAATTAGGCAGCTAACTATCCCTGGCACTCCCCAACAGAACGAAGTTGCTGAAAGAAGAAATAGAATGCTTCTAGACATGGTTAGGTCAATGATGACACAATCAAATTTACCAATTTCATATTGGGGTGATGCTTTAATGACTGCTACCTTCATACTTAATTGTGTGCCCTCAAAATCAGTTACTTCAACACCTTATGAGTTATGGACAAAACGCAAGCCGGATCTTAGTATCCTTAGGCCATGGGAGTCAGTTGTATACATTCATGATAATTCTCATAAGTATGGCAAGTTAGGTCCTAGAGGAAAGAAATGTATCTTTATAAGGTACTCTGAACAATCCAAAGGATATGTTTTCATAGGTGAAAATGAAGATGGAACAGTAACTGAAATTGAATCTAGAGATGTTACATTTCTAGAAAATGAATTCCCTAAAAGGGGAGACATTGACTGCACTGTATCTCTTTATGAGACACAGGAACAAACAAGTATAGAACATGTTGGTATGCCTGAATCATCCCAAAATGTCGATCTAAGTGGGAGCTTAGAAAGGTCAACACAAAGACCTAGACAAAAGAAAAGACAAAGGCAAGAAGCTCCTACAAGAAAGAGTAACAGGAAAAGTATCCCTAAAAGACGCTTCCAAATAGAAAGTGAAGCACTTATTGTTACTCCTAATGGGGATGATGAACCACATTCGGTACTAGATGCCTTATCCAGTCCTGTTAAAAAGAATGGAAAAAGGCAATGGATGAAGAAATGAACTCAATGAGAAAGAATAAAGTTTGGGAATTGGTTGACCTACCAAAAGGGCGAAAAGCCATTGGAAACAAGTGGGTTCTCAAAATTAAGAGAAAGGTGGATGGGTCAATTGATAAGTATAAGGCACGATTAGTTGCAAAGGGGTATACACAAAAAGAAGGTATAGATTACGAAGATACCTTTTCACCCGTGGTACGATTTAATTCTATAAGAATTATTCTAGCAATAGTAAACAATTTGGACTTAGAATTACATCAAATGGATGTTAAAACTGCATTTCTAAATGGTGGTCTAGATGAGGAAATCTATATGGAACAACCATTAGGTTTCATTGAAAAAGGAAAAGAGAACAAAGTTTGTAAACTTAAAAGGTCTATTTATGGACTCAAGCAATCATCCAGACAGTGGTATTTGAGGTTTCATAAAGCAATAACCTCTTATGATTTCCAAATGATTGAAGAGGACCACTGTGTCTACATCAAACGGTTTGAGGGTAATTTTGTTATATTATCCTTATATGTAGATGATATACTATTAGCTGAAAAAAAATCTAAATTCGATTATAGCTATTAAAGAATGGCTTTCATCGAATTTTGAAATGAAAGACATGGGTGAAGCAGAGTATATACTTGGAGTTAAGATCCAAAGAGATCGTTCAAAAAGAATCCTATATCTTTCACAAGAAAATTACATTAAAAAGATTCTCGAACGATTCAACATGAGCAACTACAATTCCTTGGATACCCCAGTGGCTTCTGGTGTAACCTTAAGCAATAAGATGTGTCCTTAAACTGAGTCTGATCAAAAGAGAATGATGAAAGTTCCTTATGCTAGTGCTGTTGGTAGTTTAATGTACGCAATGATGTGTACAAGGCCAGATATCTGCTTTGCGATAGGATTGGTAAGTAGGTTCCAGTTCAACCCAGGTGAGCGTCACTGGAAAGCAGTAAAAAGGATCATGAGATACTTAAAAGGCACCTCTGACTATGCACTATGCTACGAAGGAAATGATCTACGCCTGGTTGGATATTTTGATGCTGATTTAGGCGGAGATGAGGAAGAGCGAAGATCGACCTCAGGTTATACTTTCTTACTGAATAATGGTGCCATATGTTGGAGTAGCAAGAAGCAAACACGTATTGCTTTACATTCTATGGAGGTCGAGTTTGTAGCATGCACTGTAGCTGCACAAGAGGCATTATGGTTGAAGAGGTTCATTGAACATCTTGGATTTGGCAATGAGAGTACCAATCCAGTATTAATGCATTGTGATAACACTGCAGCAATAGCCTATACTAAAGATCCTAAGTATCATAGTAAGACCAAGCATATAGACATCAAGTACAATTTTGTAAGAGATTATATAGCACAAAAAATTATTGTTGTACAACATATTTCAACCAAGAGTATGGTCGCTGATCCCCTGACTAAACCAATTGGCAAGGAAACATTTGAAAAACATGTAAGGGCACTTGGTGTGCGTAAAATGTAAAATTCATACTTTATTACATTTATGATTAATTGAAATACTTATCATTATTAGTATAAATGTCTGTGTGAAAGTATACAATGTCTAGTATGTCGTATAGGCTTGTGAGGTTGTCTCTCTCACACGAGCAACCGCCTGACACTCAAGAGAGGTGAGCAAAGATGAGACAATTGTGTTCACCGGTAAAGCGGCTATAATGCTGATATGGTAGAGAAGAAACACAAACTATGTCGCCTTGACAACAGTGTAGCGTGTCAAGATAATATCCATAAACATGAACATAAGTATGGATCGAATCATGGATATCCACTTCCATGATGCCTGTAGCCAGATAACAAATTCTTCAATATTGACATCTGAGTAGAAAGGAAGAATTTGGGTTTAGATGCTGGGAGTGTCTAGACTTAAGTCTTACAGTGTCAACAACAAAATGAAAAACGATGTGCACTCTTATGGTGTAAGATTAACACTGTAGCATGTGATTCATACCACATGTGCTAAAGAACGAAAAAGGGAAGCAAGTAAGAAGATCCCTGCTTAATTGTTGTGTGAGTCCCTGGAAGTTTCTAATTCTTCCATTGATATCCTTTGACTTTGACAATATCATAGAGGTGTGCTTCAGCGTCTGTTACTTTAGCATATGTCCTACGATTATGATAGATGCGATCTATGGTATTATGTTAGGAAAGCGGCTAATGTATATTGAAGTGATATCTGGGCGAAAGGAAGATTACTTGAAATATACACAAATATGCTAGTGTCTGAGACATGTCCTTTATGATATTATTTGTGATAATTTCATAAATATGAATACTATGCATACTAGAAAGGCAATCTGAGTTTTATATTGACTCAAAAGGGATTAGATTAGCTATGTGAAAGTGTATATAAGTGAATCTAGGATATTTAAGGCACAATATTAAAATCAAGCTACACAATGAAGGTTGTCTTGTGCTGGTCTCTGTAAAAGAGATTTCTAGTACATACACCTATATGCAGATGTCATGCCTCCGCGGTCATGGCAAAGCACCTAGTATGAAAGAATGAAGAAAAAGAGACATATCTAATCCACCAAGTGTGAGTGGGAGATGTTGGAAAATAGCCTAGTCAACCCTTGGTGGATTAGGCCCAAGCCCAATAGGATTGGGGGTTAAAGTATAAATAACATAAATGTTTGGGTCGATATATGTAATATTTTCCAAAATGTTATGAGTCGTTTTTTTGTCCGATGCAATATGACTCTTCAAGTGGCATTGTTTCACTGAAACAATATATCTCTCAATCGAAAGGATATCTTGTCTCTATGATGGAATGACATGTTAATAAAAGAGGAAGGGGTGCATAGAACTCTATAAATAGGCGTAAAGGGATTTAGTTGCAAGACACTTGAATTAACATACAGAAACTCTGTCAAACTGACTCCCCATTGCCTCTACTATATTTATCTCTTCTTCTTCCTATCGTGGTGTATTTACTGTGCGTCATAATCGCTTCTGCCACTGTGATACGATTAGCGTGGGTATAAGAGATAAACGGTCGTACTCCAGGTACGCCCAATTCTTCTTACAATATGATTCGTCATTAAATGGTATAAACTTGGGCTGCCCCCCAGTAGTTCCAGAGCTGTAAGAACATATCTCTTTATGATTTAACTCAACTTGTAGCTTCTGAAATGGATATATATATATATATACTACTTCTGGGCCTTAATATAAGCACCAGTTAGACTTTTGTTATAGAGATTAAGGAAATTAAATAAGTTGGATTAAAGGATTTATATTTATCTTTTTTTTAAACTAATTTGCTTGACTTATAAACTAATATATAATCTAATGATACACAATATATACTATGATTAAGTAATTTATTTTGCTTCCTTAATCTCTTTTACAAAAGTCAACTACTGGATCTTATATTTAGGATTGGAAGTAGTATATAAGCAAAAATGAAATAAAAGGCCAGACCTTAAAGACACTGTCGTGATTGGTTTTCCTGTGAGAATGGAAGAGGCATCGCCATCCATGATTCTCTTGATGTAAGGCTCCAATTCCTGTGGGTAACAAGTGGGACAATGGCCTTAAAACTCTCAGGATCAATTCTTCCATTAAGACCCAGGTTCTGCAAATACTCAGCTGAAGCATTGTCTTCCAATATCCTTCTAAGTGACTCCCTCTGAACCCCTTCAGCATCCTTTGTTAGTGCCTCAAATTGATAAATTACTCTGCCCATGTTCAGTTCTTCTATAGAAAAAGGAAGGGAACATTTGAAGATGCAATGAATAGAAAGAATGGGTATGTGAGGAGAGAAGAGGAGGAAGCATGTGATTATATATATAGGCGTTACAAACTAACTATAATTGCCCTCCGATTTGGCTTCAAATTACTTTGTTGGATTGTGTAATGCGTGCTCATTTTTTAATCTCCATCTGACTTCAAATTAATTACATGCATTAACTAGCGCCATCCACAAAGCTTAATTAATTACTTGCCAGGTTAAACTATAGTGTCAGTAACAATAATTAATCAGTACTAAATCAAACTTACTAATTGGGCAAAAAACCCCATAATCGTTAAGCCTTTACAATGAACTCTCAAATGTAGATAACTTCAAAATATCAATGATATACCCCTAAATTATGTTTTGTGTGTATATAACCTCTCCAAATTTTGAGTTATATGCAGATAAAATTCTTAAATTATAAGTCATTTACATATAAATGATGAACAAAACATATTAGTCAGTAGTAAATCTTACTTACTAGGTCATCGCACCTCTTTAGCCTTTAGCATGATACTCATGGACAGCTCAATAAGTGCTAGTATTTAGTTGGGTTGTGTGATGCGTGCTCATTTTTTAATCTCAATTTGACTTGAAATTAATTACTTGCCAAACTAAATTATAGCGTCAGCAACAATAATTAATCAATACTAAATCAAACTTGCTAGGCCATCAACCCACTTTGTGTATGTGTATATATCCAAGAGGCATGTGTTCTGTGTGATTGTCTCTCTTTGAATATTAATGCATGTAACTGAACATGATGTTTTTTTAAATAATTTTTGGGTTTAGTGGGGATTGCAGATCCACAGGGCATGCCATTCATGACTCGTCAGACCAAAATGCAATTGTGATTTTTAATTCCTAGAGTTAAATATTCATTGTTCCTCAATATCTGAGACTTGGACTTCTATACAATTAACCTTTTTCCACTTTTATAATAAAAAATGTTAATACTGGACTTAGTTTGAGTTTAATAGAGTTAACTGTTAGAGGGGCTGTGTCAACACCCATTTTTATTTTGATATTCACAAAGTAATAGAGACCAAGTTTCATAGGCATACAGAAAAGTACATATATACTGATAAAAGTATTTGTTTACAGTCCGAAATCAAGATACAAAAGGTGACGATATTTACAGCATAAGCTATTTATAACCACAAACTTTAACTTCGCCTTGAGACACGTGTCAGTCACTTTCATTTATCTATGTCCTTGCCTTTTGATACACTAGGAACCGCTGAGATGTTTTGTTTAGAAAAATGGGTGAAATTCCAAGGAATCCCAGTAGAAACATGCTATCGTTCATAGAAAATGTGAAAAGTAAATATGATATGCGTCATATATGCACCAATTAATGAACAATATAAACATATCATCTGCATGTATACATGAGTAGGGCCTAGCCCCATTAATCTGCACTGGTTGGGTTCTCACCAACTCTAGTGTAAGTGCCTTTGGCATTACTAGCCCCTCTTTGGGCAAAGCATGTTGATTAATAAAGTACATTTACAACAATGGCATCCACACAATCATATAACTATGGCATGTTGTATGAAGGATAATGTCCCTACCTTGAAGTTCTATCGACCCCTTTTTGTGTGCCTTGTGAAACGTGTTGACTTTCAGCTTCCGATTAGGTTATAACCTATCTAAGCATCATTTTAGTCACTTCCATAGTGTTTCTTGTGATTATATTAGCCTATGGTAAAAATTTACCAAAATGTCCTCGGGACCTTGGCCTGACCCTGTCGTACCCAGTCGAATGACACGTTTTGCCAAATTTTTTACTAGGGCTATCCTAAAGAATTTTCGCCCAAGGAATCCATTTCCAGGCTCAAAATTACCAAATTCAATGTCAAATTATGAAATTACCCTTGGCAACCCTACTTTTAGGGTTGTAGGGGCGTTTTCGTAACTATGCTTTTTGGCCTTTTTTGAAAAAGTGCCCAACTGTAACCCCACCTAATTTTCCCTCATGAATCCAATGGATCATCAAATCATTGAAAATCCAACTCCAAGACCCATTTACATGCCTAACCAAAATTTATGGATCTTTCAGGAAAAATCGGGGTTTTGCAATTTCGGTTTCGTAAATGCGTTCCTTTCTACTCATAACCACTTTATTTACTATCTAATTGAGTTATAACAACCATTTGAACTACAATTGGGCAGAATAACCCTTAGGCATACACATTTCCAAAATTTAAAACCAATGGCAATCCGGCAAAATTTCATCGATTAAATTACCCACAACAACCAAAATAGACAATATACAAAGGTTTGGAGGTTATCTTTCACTTCACTCTGGCTTTTCTCAACAAGGCTGAAACCCTAGCTTTTACACACCCAAATATGAGCTTCTCAAACCTTAAACACATAGAAGAGTAACTTAGGAACGAAATTATACGTGTTAGGAACCAATTTACAGAAGAAATCACTTATCTTTGCAAGTTTTTCTTCTCTTTCTCTCTCTAGAATTTCACGATCTCTCTCACTAATTCAGATCTGTTAGGGAACGAAAATGATCTGGAAGAAGATGATGGAAAAGTATTTTTATTATATTATATGATTTTTTTAATGATTTATGAAATTTTCAAAAATTCCAAAATCCATTTTATGCACATAAACCCTATGTACATGTAACCAAGCTCATTAAGCCCAACCAATATTTTATTCCTCTTGCAACATGTAGGAGACACCTAGAGGTCCCTCCCTATGGTCTCAATTGGCTTCACAACTTGTCCAAGTTACGTATACACGTAGAGTCTCAATTTTGGTCAAAACTGCACTTTTTGCTCAAATTTTTCATAAATTCATATTAAATAGACCAAAATATTCTGAATATATTTTTCCTTTTTATTTTCCTTAATTAATTGAAATTAACTTCAATTAATCATAAAATAATGAATTTTTGTGCCATTTTAGCAAAATTACGATTTTGCCATTACCTTTTTTTTTAATTCCAATTTCTTCTCTTATTTTTATTTGGCCAATTTCCATCAATTTTTGGAAAAAACATTTTCTCTAATATTTATCCATTTTTGGACCTTAATATTGGGCTTTTTAAATTACCCAAATTAATTCTATAATTATTTTGCCCATTTTCTCATGAATATGAACATTTATAATTCATAAATTTCAAATTTATGAATATTCACCATTTTATTATATTTCTCAAATATTTAAAATATTTTTGGTGAACATAAAATTTGGGGTGTTACAGGCTACATATCTGATGAGTATAAGAAGGAGAGATGAAGAAGAAAGAAGTGTACAATATTTTCAAGGTGTGAGCAACACTTTTCTTTAGGCTTAATTTGTTCCCACCTATACCTAGCTTATAAGGTACAATTTGGATTGACGGGAGAATTTCCTACAGGATACAATGAACGTTTTGAGTATGGATTGCATTCCTAACACTCAAGCCAATGCAACAATGACTTTTACAATGTGATAATTTGACTTTATCTTTGTTTGCCCTTAGGACAAAGGCAATGAATTTGATTTCTTGTTGTCTTGTAATTTCTGAAGTGTGATGTGTGAATGGACTAATGGTGATGGGTATTTATAATCCATAAAGTGATGTCTTGAAGTGGTGTCTCTTGAAGCAACACATCTTCAATTAAATGTTATAATAATTTATTGGATTCATGAATCTCATATGCTTATTCATGAATAGACATATGAAGAGTTACACCATTATATCATGTAGAGTTTTTTCATAAACACAACATAATTTTTCAGCAAGTGGTGGTTGTCACACCTCTAGCTATACCTTTCACTTGTTTCTATAGAAACTGAAGAGACATAATCTTAATGACTTTTAGTGTTATAATAACTCCTTATATAACTCTTTATTTAAATTCCTTAATTTAATGAATATAACTTTAAAAAAAACACATCTCTTCATTTAAAATTTTCCAACATTAAGTTTTACTTAACACGGTTAAGTAGAGGGACCAAAAATTAAAACCAATCAACTTAGCATAATTATG
Organism: Inga laurina; assembly: GCA_963855925.1. Lineage (NCBI taxonomy): Eukaryota > Viridiplantae > Streptophyta > Magnoliopsida > Fabales > Fabaceae > Inga > Inga laurina. The sequence goes on along the minus strand of OY979711.1, from coordinate 2,779,877 downwards.
GATATAAGCTGAATGACATGATGGGAAAATTGTATGTATAAAATGGTAACTAATTGAAAGAGTGTAAATAAAAGGCGGGGTTCAAATTAAGAAATAACGCAGAACCCAAAAGAAATAACAAAAGCATATTGCTTAGCCTCAACAGGAAAGCTAGAGGTGGCAACTAGCTAGAGTGCTTAAACTGATAAATAATGTGGCTTTTTTGAATCTAGCACTATAAAAAAAGGCGTATCCGTAGGAGTTGTTTTGCTCAAATTATTTCGGTTATAACCCTTTTGAAGGTTATGCGAAACGTTCGACCAACCAAGTGTTTTAATTTAGAGAGTTGTGAGAGTTTGGATTTTCTATATATAGTTCGGCATTTTTCATAATACGAGAAAAATATCGAAGGAATAAGTATTGCCGCCAATATTTAATATAAGATTTAATTTGTAATGCAATTTGCACTACAAAATAGATTTTATTTTAAAGACCAAATGTAGTATAAAACTGCACATTATAAATATTTTGTATTGCCCTCTTCCAGACTATAATTATATACAATTAGTCATTATTAGATTGGTTTTATCGAATTTCATATGACAATAATATGGCTTGTTATTATCTCTTTCTGACAATGCATGACTATTGGTAGAGTTCAAGTATTACTAGATTTTGCATAATTTAGCATATAGATATTTTAATTTGTTTTAAATATCATTACATTTTTTAACTCCGGCAATATTACCATTTTTTTTACAGTGATTTCATCAATAAGAAGTACTAAGATAGCTCTGCAAGTAATACACTGCACGTTAGTACTACCTCCGATTCTTAATATGAAATTTTGTTTCTTGTAAAAATTATAATTGGCAACCCATTTTATCCCTCAATCTTTCATGTGGCGCAATTGAAAATATGGATGATAGCTTAGCTTTCGCATGCATGCAGGTTTAAGAATAATATATGCTACTTGCTGCTCACACAATCACATAAGGTTATGGATCTAGTTTTACATTTATATTTTTGATCATATTTGAATTAGTATCACGGTGAATATATTGCTTTAATCAATATCAAGAAACCTCGTGAATAGATGGTTGACCACCCTTTCTAAATTAAAACTGTACCCACATTGTTTCAATAATACCACACTGTATCAATCATATTATATATTTGTATGCATGTGGTTGGTTCAATAATTTCAACTTTTCAAGCAACATAAAAGGATAACATACTAACTGCACCCCGTTTTCCCCTTCCTTTTGTTTTTTTATAGTATATATTACCCGGTATTTAGTTCGGGGTTCATGGCTTCTTCTCCTAATACAAGTATTTTATCTATGAGACGAACTTCAAACCCAAAGTATCTAACGGGACCTTACACCGCATGACCAACTCTATATTGATTCCTTTTGTTTTTCTCAATATGTATGGTGTCTACATTCGGATATAAACATAAGAGCTGTACATAATAGTCACATATGGTTGGTAACTGGCTCCTCTCCATTTCCCCACTCCATCCGTTGCCCTTTTTCTCCCAAAACTACACTGTTTTGGATAAAAATAAGTGATAGGTCATGGGGAACACTTTTTGTCTTTTAAAAAAATTAACACCATAAGGTATTTTTTGAGTAGCACCTCTTATCCTAAAGTAACACTACTACATAAAACAAAAGTTGTAGCGCTTAATTTAAAAAATACTATGGTGCTTGAGAAGCACTGTAGCTTCTGGCACCGTTAAAACAAGCTAACTACGACGCTTCTTGAATATATAGAAGCACCATAACTTAATTATTATTTTTTTTTAAAAAATATTACTTCCTACGGTGCTTCCCTGGAGAAACACCGTGGGAAGTCTTTTATTTAACAAAAAGAATTCATAATTATTTTATTTTCCTGATGAAAACCTCTATTTACAATTTAAAAGCTACAGCAATTTACAATACAATCCACAATAAAATAAAATAACATAGCACGTATTCTAATATTGTGTTTTCATATATCAAGCATAAAAGAACTCTAGCATTTAAGTTGCTTAGACTTGAGTTATATACGTTACTTCTATGGAGGATTGAACTAAGTATTATTATATTTGTAAGCTTAAAAATTAAAAAATTTATTACAATGTATAGGAAATTCAAGAAGACAGAGTTGAAGTTTCAAATAAATACTTGAAAACAAAATTATGAGCATATATACATGTGAGATTTATGACAAATTTTAACTTTAAAAAAAACATGGACCTAATGTTGGAAAAAAAACACTTACACGCTAGGGAACTTCTAAAGAAAACCAAGATAAGAAGAAAAAAAAACAGGTGGTAGAGGAAGTTTTGTATTGCAATGGAGTTCTGGGAAATGAGAGAGCTAGAGAGAACGTGGGAAGATGAAAAAGAGAATGGAGGGCTATGGAAATTATATAGCACTTTGTCATACAATTGGTATGTAGAAGCTATGGCACTTTGATACAAAGCACCGTAATTTCCCAATTTAAAGAGGAAAAAAATTGAAAGCCTTGGAAAGACATTAGCCTTCTGATTTAAGGAAAAAAATTAGGGTTAAGGTGCAAAAATACACATGAGTTTTTCTTAAAAGTGCACCCAACACCAAATGCTTTTTTTTAGGAGTAAAAGTGACTATGAACTTTCAAAATGGGTACAAAAGTCACAATTTCTGTTTTCTTGAGGACGTTGACCGTGAGTTTGAACGTTTTTTATCAAAAAGGGTGAGTTGGAACATGACGTGGATGAATAATACTCCCTATAGCAGTGGGCCTTGTCGGAGCTTATACCAGACTAGACAGGAACCCAGGAAATATATGAAGAAGAAGAAGATGATGATGATGATATGCACTAGAGCATGACAGCGAAGGCCAGAGAAAGGTGAACGAAACTGCAGTTAACCCACTACAATTAGTCACCATGACATGTTCAGGATGGTTGCCGCCCACACCTCACCTTCAGCTTCAGCGCCTAGCTCATCATAGTGTGAAGCATCAGCACCACCACCGATATCCACGCTATCACCATGATCTTGCTCTGTGCCTGCAAGAATTTCTAGATCGGGAAGTTCATCGCGTACGCGAACAGCTGCTGGATCTTCAACACCGTTAACACCCAACCACCTCCAATATCTTCGCCATATGCCTTATCGCTATCAGGATTTGCCTCACCAAGATTTACAATAGACACAGAATCAGAGCCATCGTTCTCGAAATCACCTATAACCGTCACTATAAGCATGCCTGCACAGTGTCTCTAGTACTTCTCATCCCAAGTTGTTCGCATTCAAATTCAAACTCAAAATCAAAATAAAATTCAAACTCAATCGAAATCAAAATTACTTGATTCTCTGACTAACTTAAAGTTAAAGGAGCAGCCTCTAGATTTTACCATTATGCTGAAGCATAAGCCGACAGTGACGGAGTTCATGACAGAGACGGTGGTGAGCTAGATGGTGTCGACTTAATCGGCGAGGAGCTGAGTGATGGGGCCAAGGGAGTATTGAGAAAGGGAGATGAAAATGGCTTACCAGAGTTTCTTAGATTCGTTGAAGAATTTTTTTTTTGGGACTGAAGACTCGTTGAAGAATTGAGTGAAGATATTTTTGGAAGTGTCAATGGATAATTCAGACCCCCATTGCCACGTGTACATAGATCAAAGAAGCAAATACTCCAGCTGGCACAAAAAAGGCAAAACTAACTGTAGTCATTTACAACTAATGGGGACTAACGGAAAGTGTGACTTTTGCACCTATTTTGTAAGTTCAAAGTTACTTTCGCCCCACAAAAAAGTATTTGGTGTTGGGCGCACTTTTAGAAAAAACTTATGTGTATTTTTACACCTTAACCCAAAAAATTAAAAACCTTAGAAAATGGAGTTGTCGGTAGGTTTGTTGCCTCTAATGACACTTGCTCCAGCAAATGCCATTGGAGGCATATTGATATATGCCCCCAATGGCACTTGCTGGAGCAAGAGCCATTGAAGGACCTTCCAGAAGATTTTTTTAAAAAAATAATTTTAAATAATAAATTAAATATAAAGATATTGAGTAAATTAAACAAGTAACAACTAATAAAATTATATTTGTAAGCTTAAAAATTAATAGTATACATGTGTCATATTTTAGAAATATTATAATTTCAGTATAAATCTAGCTGAAATAAATAGGACATGTGGTTTTAAAGACTTAACATGATGAATTAAGGAACTTGACTTAAATATTTTTTCTTCCTTTAAATCTTTAGAAAATTTTTGTTTTTTAATTAATTTTGACTTCTACTAGTTACGACAATTATTTTTTACTCCATGTTTATGTATGACTTTTTTCCTTTATGAAATGTAGACAATAGAAGTTATTATTGATTTATTTGAATTGAATGCAAGATAGTCTCATCTCAACCCAAATAATCATCACAAGTTTTTCTATTTTTTATACACTTCACGAATATTTTCTATTTTTAGACATGATGAATAGGAGGTACTTTTTTAAACGTTTTTCCTATGGCGCTTCCTAAGGAAGGGCCATAGGACGTGTGACTTTGAAACTTTGTAAGTAGGTATTTAATAACACCTTAGCAAGCGCCATACAAGGTGTGTAATTTTTTTAAAAAAATAACCCCTTGTATGGCGCTTCCCCAGGAAAGTGCCATAGAAGTTATTAAGCAGCTATGACGCTTTCCTAGTTAAGTGTCATATAGCTGCCACATGTATTTTTTTTTTAAATAGAAGTCTCCTTCGACACTTATTTGAAGAAGTGTTATAAGATTGACGCCACTAAATCTATATTTTGTAGTAGTGTAATTTTTAGTACATTTAGTATCCTAAAATATTTTTTCAATATCACCCAGTATTGCATCTCACACACTAAAATATTCCAGTAATATTTAGTCCTAAAATATTTTTCAAGTAGCACTCAGTATTTTTTTCCAAGTAAAAAAAATATCCAACAAACTGAATATTTTATATTTTTAGTAATAACTATTATCCTAAAGTAATTTTTAGTGTATTCAGCCGTCAGCACCCTAAAATATTTTTAAATATCACCCCAGTATCTAGCACCCATCACTTTGAACTATTTATAATTAGCACCCATTGTCTCTTAAACTATCCAGCGCACTAACCGTTACTTTAAGATAATAGGTGGTATTGAAAAAATTACGTGAGGATGTTGGATATTTTGTTTTTGAAAAAAGTGTATTCCCCCACTATTTTTACCCAAAATGATGTTGTTTTGGGAGAAAAGGAGGGAAGTAGTACGTATATTACTCCTAAAATATTAATTTTTTTTATTCTCTTTCTTCTACAATCCTCTTTATTATAATAATTTCCTCACTCTTTCTCTTATTCTTTGTGTCCTCATAAATAAGGGTATTTTTGTAAAAAAAGGTTACAATTTTACATATATATTGTCCTTGATCACCACATTGATCTATGTTATTCTGTTAAGTGTTCCTTATAAAAAGATATGAAGGGAGTATAAAGCTCCAAATAACAATGCTCACAAGTCAATAAAAATAGTTAAAAGCATTAAATTTATCCTAAAATTTAAGTAATTCTCAATATTACCCTTATTAATTATACTAAACTCTAATATCATACTCCCTTTGGTCCACAATATAAGTCACTTAGAGAGCAATTAATGTTTTTTTTTTGTCAATTTTGCAATAATAATTAATGTTTAAATATGACTCATTGTATTTTTCTCTTTCTCCTTTAAAACCTTATTTAATATAGGTAAAGTTGTAAATTTTCTTCAATTTAGGATTTATTTAATGAGTTAACTATACCATTTATTGGTTATAATGAATTAGTTAAAATGACTTATATTGTGAATAGGAGGGAGTATTAATTATTACTATCACCCACTACCATTATTTAATATGGACATATATGAAAAAATATTTAATACTCTTTAGAAGAAAACAAGTGCCTTTTATCAAGAACACTTGTTAGAATGCCATCCCAAAAACTGCTGAAAAGTGGCTTCTTTTTTTTTTTTTTTTTTAAAAAAAAGCCCAATTGTGCTGTTTTAGGGTGTTTGAGTTGACGTTTGAGCAATTAGATTTTTTTTTTCCAAAGCAACTTTTGAGAAAAAGCTCAAAAGGTTAAATTTTTCATAAAAAAGTCACTTCTGCCATCGCCAATCCAAACATAAATTACATTTACAATCTGAATTTTATCCTATCTAACTTTTATAAAAGTTAGATTAAAAAATAGTCACTTCTGTCATGACTAACCCAAACAGATCCTTAGTTGATGTTTTATACACCCTTTAGTTCTATTTATAATCAACTTTCTCTCTCATAGGGTTGATCCCTTTTATAAGCAACTTTTACTTTTTGTCTGAAAATGTAAACTTCTTTTTCCTATTTTACCTTTATTGAATACTCATTTTCTCTCATATCTTTTATTCATTATCTCTCATAATTTTTATTCTCTCATATACTCTTTTCATAAATAGGGACATATATAGAAAAAATAATGACATTTTTTACATATTTATTGTTTTTAATTATTAATTAATTTTACGTAATTAAAGAAAAAATTATTTATAAATAGCACGAGAGAATTAATAAGAACTAGATTGGAGGGAGTAGAACCAAAGGAGTGCGCGCGGGCTTTTAAGGCGTGTGTTGTGTGTCACTGTCTCTCTTTGACCATGTAATTAAATTGCAGTAAATGAAGATAAATGCAAGTAGCTGAACATGATGTTTTTTAAATAATTTTTGGGTTTAATAGAGATTGCAGGTCGTTGACAAGAACAAAGTGACAAATTAAATTGCAGTAATTTTTGGGTTCAATCACAAGGCACACAGACCAAAAATTCACAAGGCACGCCATTCATGCCCCGGCCCCCACAAAACAACCAATCCACCGTAATGCAATTATTGTTTTTAATACCAACATTTAATATGCAGTTTCCTCTTATTTGCTCAATATATATATAAAAATATAGGGCAAATCAATCCTATTTCCCAAACAATCAACATATTATTAGAAAGTTTTTTAGAGGTCGTAAAACGCACTTAACAGATTGTGAATATACGTAGAAGAGTTGTAAATATGGATCTTTCTAAAAATATATTGATTACTTGGGATCTAGAAGTGATTTTCCCAAAAATATATACCTACATGCAGTTTCCTCAATATCTGAGTCTTTGACCTCTCTACAATTAAACGTTTTACATTGTTAACATTTTAGTCTTATTTATAAGTTTAAATTACCTAATTCTCATGTACTAAACAAAGTTATTAGTTAACTCAATAAATATAAACAAAATTCATAAATTTTTCTAATTTTTCCCTTATTTATTAATAGATATTTTTCATCTCTTTCTTCTTTGATCTCTTTGCCTTTAATTAGGACAAAATTGTAACATTCTCATTTATTATTCTAAAAGTGGATTTATAATAGGAACCAAATTTTTTTTTTCCTAAACTGGACTTATAAATTGGACTAAAGCAGTATATATAATTAAAATTATAAGAGGAAAAATTAATGCTGGTACAAATCTCTTCATAATTCAATGCTTCGGATTAGCTCTTTTTTTGAACTCACAATTCTGGGGTTCTTTCTTTTAGAAGTGACACTTTAGAAATGCTATGTATCAACAAGCAGTTCTTAAATCTTATCGGTTCTGAAGTTGCCATCCGGAATGTTGTTTTGTTTGGCTGGACATTTTTCCATGTAGAAGGCTTTCTCAAGAGTCTCTTTGCGTTTAGCACAAAAGCCCCTTTCGCATATATAATCGTTGTGATATTCTGCTAGCTAGTAATTAATTTTTTGGAAATTATATTTATATTTGACCATGTAATAATAATATTCTAATCTGTGTGAACTCACTTCGAGAGATATGAATTTCTTGTATGTGTTTGAATAAAAGACACTAGGATTAGTTTAATTAAAGACTTCAAAATTTTAATATATGTGTACTGTGAACAAGCACATGCACACAATTTTTTTATATAAACAATTTAGGTGATAGTTCTAGTTTGTGTTTTAGAGTTTACCAGGTTAGTGCATTCCTCCAGATTTAAAGAATACTTATAAATATACTTATAGATCATTTATCAACAAAATTATTACATTAGTAATAAGATTTGAACCTACAACCTTATAAGTTATGAGCCAATTCTTCACTAATAAACAAATCTTTATGTTCTTATTGAAAACAATGTTATTTGAGGTACTGATAGGTAGAGTGGCCTCACTTTGCAGAGATTGGAACATTACCCTATATTTGGATGGAGACAAAATTAGAGGGGAAAGAATACTATGAGGGAAAATTCCAAAAAATAGTAGATTTTTTTACCATTTTTAGAAATTTTCTTTCCTAATATTGCCTCTCTCCTATTTTTTCCTCATTTTTCTCTTCATCCAAGCATAGGATAACAGGAAAATTAAACGTTTTGGTTTAAACGCCCAAACATGCTGAAAGGCTTGATTACTTGAGCTCACACTATACACACGAACTGCCATTTGGTGGGCCAAGGATTAGTGATGCTACATTCCTAAGCTGGTCATGCACATGTTTACAAAACGTAAGGAAGCTTAGACTTCAGAAAATCCCACAGGTGGCCTGGGATGTTATTTGTGAGCCGAAGAAGAAGGGAGGTTTGGGTCTTCGCCATGCCGAATACCAGAACCATGCACACTAATGAAGATCGGCTGGAACTTAGCAGCTCGTAAGGATGATTTCTGGGTTAAAGTAGTACGGAATAAATATCGATGTGGTTCGGACCTGATCCCAACAATTGACAAAGAGAGACTGGCGTCCAATCTATAGAATGGCATCAAAAGAACATGGGAAAAGGTACAAACAAGAATGGAAGTGGTCGAGGGAAACCGTTTAAGATGGAAATAGGGGAAGGACGGAGCTTTTACGATTAGATCGGCTTATGAGTCCTTGAAACACACTAGTTGCCCAACGGCCCTTTCCTAGGAGAAACTGTGGAGGATCAAGGTTCCGGAGAGATGCAAGATGTTCATGTGGACTGTTGCTCACAAAAGATTACTCACAAATGCTGCTAGACAACAACGAGGTTTGAGTAATGATGCATCCTGCCCCGAATGCCATGCAGAGAATGAAGACCTCGAGCACGTCCTTTTGGATTGTCCCACCACCTTGGCGTTATGGAAAGAATTGGTACGTACTGATCAGTGGCATTCCTTTAATCAGATGAACTTTACAGAGTGGCTTCGGGAGAACTTGAATTCACGAGATAGCGAACATCTATCAACCTGACGAGTGGCGCGCGAGATTCTGTATTACGTGCTGGTGGCGGTGGAAACGACAAAACCTCTGTGTTTGAAGGCAAAAACATTCCGAATACGACCATTCAAGCTAGTGTGAGCGCAATAATGAGCAGCTTACATCATGCTTGAGAAAGAATGCACAAGGTGATCCCTAACACTGAATGGCGCATTACTGATAGAACAAAGTGGAAGCCAACACCGGTAGAGTGGATCAAAGTCAACGTTGATGGCGCGTTTTCTCATTTCTCACCAGGCTTTGCTTGTGGCGTTATCTTGAGGAATGAGCAGGGGAATTTCATAGAAGCCTTCAAGTTCAGAGGCACCGAGGGAGATCATCTCACGGCGGAGCTATGGGGATGCGTTCATGGTATGAAAGTTGCATGGGACCTGGGGTTCAACAACGTTATCTTGGAGACAGACTCCTCCGAGGCCATTGATCTGATCGGGAGTGACTTAAACGATGCTCATGAGGACAGGGAGCTTATTGCTGAAGCGAAACAACTGAAGGGTAGGGATTGGAATATCGAAATCAAGCATATCAGACGATGGGCACTTACTAGCTAAGGAAGGATTGTCGTTGATGCCAGGACTGCAGTTGATCTCAACAGCTTCTCCGGAACTTGAGAGATTAATTCTAAGGGATAAAAAGTAGTGGTTATTTTTGGCTACATATTTGTATATTAAAAAAAAACGAATAATAATATTGTCAAAAACCTAGGTAGCTTTCTCGAGGAAGTACATGTCGGAGCACCCATCCTGCTCGTGCCCCTTATAAAAAGTTAGCGAATGATGTTGTTACCAATAAAGATTCACCACAAATCATGCATAATGTGTATTCAAGGCCTAACTGCATAAATAAATGGATATTAATTAAAACAGACGATGAAAGGCAACCATTGGTAAGTGATTAAAACACACACACGCATATATATATAGGCGGAATGGCGTGATCGGAAAATTGAATGCATAAATGGTAACTTATAGAAAGAGTATGAATTTTTTGCCTACACATTATAGAAAGAGTAGAAAGAGTATGAATAAAAGGCAGAGTTAGAAATTACTGAATACTTATTTTCTACATGATACAACACATTATTGAATGCTAAGCAAAATAAACGCATTTTCTTCCTGGATATTAACTCCATATTAAACATATAAGGCTTTTCAAATAGCATATATTTCCAACACTAATTTAATCAATTGAAAGCACTACTGAGATAGCTCTTCATAACATTCTCACTCAAGATTTGCCACACTTCACAGTGCGCAGGACCCACACACCTCGGTGTCTTGTACTGACCAGCAGCAGCTGCTAATCCCACGATGTGGTCTATAATCTTCTGGAATGTTCCCCTCTTGACAACCCAGAGTTCTAGGGGCCCAATGGTGTTGGTCTTGCGATAGATGGTGTAGGATCCACCAACGAAGGACTTGTCCAGAGAATTGCAGCATTCACAGAGTAGTTCTTCACTTGCTTCCCCGTTGATCTCCCAAAAAATGACATAGTGACCTGGCTCACTGGTTCGATCAACATGGCTTGTGTAGTCAACTACTTCCAATTTGTCTCTTGTTGCTAATTTGGCTGCTGCCTCCACAGCTATCTGCAGATCTATCTGTGTTCTTGTCAAGGTTAACGCTAAGCAGAACGTTGCTCCGATGAACAAACTTAAGCTGTGGTGTTGAGTTATGGAACCCCATGACCTTGACCACATCCCCCAGCTTATACCGGTACAGACCTACAAATAGTAGCGGAAGTTGTAAGAATAATATAATGAACGAGATGGACAATGCAAAATACTCAACAAATCAAGCTCCAGTGAACAAGATGAAGCTACCTGCTGAATTGGTGGTAACAATCTCATACTCTTCACCAATCTTCACCTCAATCAGGCCCACTGGCTGAGGAACAACACATGGGAAAGTAGACCCTCCATTGTTTTGCTGTGACTCACTGAGAGGGATGAACTCATAGTAACCAATATAAGGAAGCACAGTTTAAGTGGCCAATTCAGGGGGTAGCTTTGGATTAGCATTTGCAGCAATACATCCTTCAGAAGCCGCATAGTTGCCAGTCACCAAAGGCAGGTCTTGGGCATAATGCTTCAAATTAGTCACATAATACTCCATTGAGCCAGTCATGGTCCCAAGAATGTACTTAGTATTGGGGAAAAGCTCTGGTATTAGGCCATACCAGTTGTTCAGTCCCTTACATTTGTTTTCAATTAGGTGAGCTAGCTTCGGATTTGGTTTGAGAAGTTTAGACATGGCTGTTCGAATGGATGGAACTGTGACTCTGCTCGTGAGGACCCCTTCTCGGATATCAGTGCACAGCTCTTGCCATACTTGTTCAAAGGTTCTGAATGCATGGACAATGCTGTGAGCAAATAAAGATGACACAAGCTGAACTTCCTCACAAAAAATTAAGCCACACAGCAGATGGCAGTACAATGATTGATGGAAATCAGGACCGAGTATTACTTCATCTGGGCTACAACATTCAATTTCTGTCATCATGCTTTTGATCCTTTCATGTCGCAACAAATTTGTTGTAACAGGTCCAGCCGTGAGATCCCCTTTGGTTTTGAACTGCTTGCCGCTATATATAAAGCTCAAGGCTTTCCCATTTTTTATAGGAAACTCTCTGCGGTATAGGATTGTGTTAATTTCAAATTCCTGAACAAATGAAGCCCAGAAGAGAAAAGAAAGTAAGAATACCTGTTCCTAAAGGCAAAAGAGGTCTGATGCGTCTGCATAGCGGTTTCAAATAATTCGTCATTTGGAACAAGCTTGAGCTTCCCCTCAGTAGTTCCAGAGCTACAAGAACATGTCTAACGTAAGATTCAACTCAAATGGTAGCTGCCGGAATGGGAAATATATAACCAACATGAAACAAAAAAGCCAGACCTTTTTGACACAATTGGGATTGGCTTTCCTGTGAGAATGGAGGATGCTTCGCCATCAATGATTCTGATCTGTTGATATAAGGCTCCAATTCCTTGTGGGTAACAAGTGGGACAAGGGCCTTGAAACTCTCAGGATCAGTTCTTCCACTAAGACCCAGATTCTGCAAATACTCAGCTGAAGCATTGTCTTCTAAGATCTTTCTGAGTGTCTCCCTCTGAACCCTCTCAGCATCCTTTGTTAGTGCCTCAAACTCATCAATCACTCTGTCCATGTTCAGAAAGAAAAGAACAAGCACTCGGACTTAGTCATATAGACAACATCACAACAAGCCAAACAATTATCGTCCATGTTTTGTAGTACAGATTCATCAAATATGAGTCCAAATTGGGGGGAAAATGAGATGCAGAAATAGTTAGCTGAGATTAGCAAGTGAACTCATCAGAAAAATCCAAAGCATATTAAACATCCATTATTGCATCAGAAAAGAAAAAGAATGAACATTCTACAATACCTGAGCCATGGTAATCCTTGTGTGTTTCACCCGACCTTTATCTGGATGTCCATTTTCTTGTGAGGACAAATAAAGAATTGTTGAGGTACTTGTGGGGTATGGATGGCGACTTTTTTATATAGTAAAAACTAAAAATATTCATTTGCTTTAACATTGTTAATTTGCTTAACAAATAAAGTGTGTGTTTGTTTCACTGATTGAAAACCCAATCGGACGATTGAGCGCATCAATCGAGTTTGCACAGTAACTTCTTCATAAAGTCAGTGTTTGTTTTACCGATAGGCTTTCAGAAAAAAATTCACCAAAAGTTCTGATGAACATAAGCAAAGAATTGGAGCTTAAAATTGCTTATGAATAAGCCTACCCCCAGCTGCCACTTCTCTCTCTCTCTCTCTCTCTCTCTCATGATATTTCTTGTCCCGTGTTCTCTTCTCCGCAAAAGCACACACGCAAGCACAGAAGCAGCGAGCCAGGGCGGCATGGATCTCGTCTGGTTTTGGCAGTGAAGGCTCATCTTCGTCAGCGATCTGCTGAGTCGTGTCGGTTGAAGGTCCTGGGGTTGGGCTTGGGCTGAGGGCACTTGGTGATGGTGGTGGTGGTGGTGAAACAAGGGAGGTTGCAGGGGCAGGAGGAGCCGCCTTTGGGGACTTGGTGCTAGACAGCAGCGAGGCCATGGGTGCAGAGGAAAGGGCTTGGCCTGTGGAGAATGCTACAAGAGCTAAGGACATGGCTAGCACAAGCATGGCACGTTCAGGCGGTATGACACAACAGAAAATGAAGCTTGAGATAGAGGGGGGGAGGCAGAGGCAGAGGCAAAGAGAGTGGTTCTGGAGAAGAGCAGGGGACGAGGTTGAGACTTGAGAAAGATAAATAGGAAGGAAATATTAGTAAGTTTTTAAGAGAGTGGTTCCATGCCCCTTGAAAATGAGTTTGACACGTATTGAGATAAGAGTATGTGTGAATTTTAAGTGGAGGGAGCATCTTCTAACTGTGCTCATGCATCCAGAGAATCTGAATAAGCCATTGGGGTGTTAAGTTTGAAACTAAATTTTAAGACTTGTGATATTACAACTACCAAACATGCTACTGTTTGATTAGTATGAGTCAAGCGCAAAATTATGTATTTTGTATTTTGCTAATGTACATGAAATTTTGAGTATGTGCCTTGTCATAAAACTGTCGCCATTGGATGATTTGGATCAATTTATCACTAAGAATGCCACTTTAACAAATGAGAAGGAGGTGGAAACGGCTGTCTTCATATGTGCCTTTTGCATTGCTTATCATGATGGTCATAACTCTTAAGCATTTTATTTAAAATTGTACCTTGCCAAATTTTCAAAGTTAATTTTTGAAAAAATTGTGAAAAAATCCCTCCTTGTGTAGATATCTTCACAGGTCCCATTTGATAATTAAGTTGCCAATGAGGTATTTTTTCACAATTATCCCTTCATTTTTTCATTTTTCATAATTTTTACAATTTTTTCTCTTAAATAACACAAAAGCCACTTATGCAAAAGTCAAACCAAACATCTTTCACTTTTATATATGTCACTTATCCAATCGCCAATCCAAACATTCATCGTTTTACCCTATCTTACTTTTTTCCAATCTTAAGATTCCACAAGTCAAAGTAAAAATAAGTCACTTATCCAATCGCCAATCCAAACACACCCAAAATCTTTTAGGAAACTAAATAATCTTACATATGATAATCTTGATTATCTCTCATCAAATTAACAAAGAAAATAAAACAATTTTTATAATCCTATTTGAAGCATTGTGACAAATGCGAGCTTAATTAACAGGGAGTCAATACCAATCATGAGTCATGACAAACCAAAAAGTCAAAATTGCCCACACTTTAACATTATTAGTGCTAATAATCAAATAATTATGAATTAAGCACCAGATGTGGTTTTTATATGATGGCGAAAAAAATGTTGTTCTTATATACACGAAGTCTCAATTAATTTACTTACAATGGTCAAAAAAATTAGTTTACTTAAACACTGTATGAGTTTAACAATGTACTAGTTAAGTAAGAATATCAATTTTACATAGAAGAACCCTCTTGATAAACCCATTTTATTACTACATTTTTTATAGAATTTTATTGTTTTTAGAATATTTTTGGGGTTAAGATATGCAATATGTGATAATTTGTGAACATATGATACTACTTGAAAATTTTAATATATGCAGGGACAAAGTGGTGAGATAAGCAATTTTAAATCATGAAAAAAGAAAAGAAAAAGGATTAAATGTGAATGGCAGCAGGGAGCTAAGAGGGAGTCAAATGGAATGCATGTGATCATGTGGGGACCATGAGGAAAATGCAAAACACATTAACTAAAGAAAGGAATTGGACCAGCTATCATGCACTAAAATTCTTAATGCCTTTGATCATGGACACGTGGAGGAAGATCTACATGTTGATTTCACTTTGGACTCCCGAGCGCAGAGACTTTCTTGGACACACACGAGCTGAATAAAACTAAGTGAGAATCACTCCTAGGTCTCAAGGAAGGAAGATATTATCAGAAAGATCCCTAGTTATAACCTTAAAGCGTATATTCATAACCTTGAAGGACCTTTCTAATAATATCTTTTTTGGACCTATGAGTGATTTTCCCTAAAACTAATTGGGCAGCATCATTGGTGATTCCGTCATTATCTTTTTGGGGGATCTCCGTGACTTTGTTTTTTTAGGGAGAATCGAAAAATTCGAGAGGACACACTTCTTTAATTTGAAGTTCGAACTAGAACTAGAGCTAGAGCATCTGGAACTCTCAGCAAACTTCGTTCTCTCCGTCCTATAAAAGCTGGGGAACTCGACCATTCACCCTTCATTCTTCTCATCTTTGATTCTTCTAAGCTTGAAGTTAAAGCGATGGCTGAAGCACATTTCCAGATCGCTGAAGCTTTCTGCAACACCATGAGCGGCTGAACACCTTCACTTTCCTAAGAGAGGAGCCGATGCTTGAGTTTCAGAGAGCCAGAGAGGAAGTTTAATCAATCTATTCTTATATATTTCGATTCATTGTTACTGTTTAGGAACTTGAATTTGATTTATGCTATTTTCTGATTGTGTGTTCTTTATGGTTGTTAAATTAAGATTTATGGACTGCAATGAGTTTAGGAGTATAATGCTTCCTGTTTCATAGTAGAATTAGTGATAATGTTTGGCTCTTTTGATTGATTTTCAATGAGTATGGTTCCATATTCACCAAGGAGTTTTAAGCATATTACATTCCTTGAATCTTTGGATGCATAATCAGAATCTCTTCTTCGGTTTAACTCTAATAATTTGAGAGGCAATGAAGGCTAGGTGAAGCTCTCAGAGAAGACCATTTGAAACTTGATTTTTTCCACAATCATACTTCTCTGTTTTCTGTCATTTTCATAAACTCTGAAAAGTTATAAATAATAGATAGTAGGATAATGATTCCAGCAAGGCAAATTTATTTAGAACTCTTACAGTTGAGATTCAATGATTTTTAGCTCCTCAAGAGAAAGGACCTAGGTCACACTATTATATTATATATTAAGTGTCCTAGTATTTTGATAAGAGTTAATCACCTCCCGCGAACAATAGGATTCTTCTATGTAAAATAGTATCGGTCCTCCTTTGGTGTAAAGAAAGGAGAGAGGACTTTTTCTTCACCAAAAATGGCATTACAAGCGGGAGTTAAAACCTCCAAAATTCTTACACTTGTCGGAGCCAATAAGGGTTCTTATCTGTAAAATAGCATTCAGCGGAACCGTCTGCTGAAATCGTAGGAAGTAGGAGCTGAATTAGGGAAGATTGAAGGAGGTGATGATAATGGGAGGAAAGCGAGAGTTTTGAAATGAGGAAAGAAAGAGAGAGACTGAAGGATAAAAGAGGGGCATTTTTCAAAACAATGGTTTTGGAGCTTAAAAAGGAGGGAAATTTAGTTTTGAAGCTCAAAATCAAAACCATGGTTTGATAAACAGGGTTTCTGCAATTTTATCATATGTTTAACTGTTGTTTTTTAAAACTATGGTTTTGATGTACAAAAGTGTTTTTTTTTTTTTTTTTTTTGCAGTTATCCAAATAGGCACTCTATCTAAAACTATTAGTCTCTATCATTTGAAAATAACTTGTAATTAGATTAATGGTGTTAAATTTGCATGTGTTACTAACTCCGCTAAATTTATTTTGACTAAGGTAGCTTAGGCCAATTTTCATATGTTACTAACTCTGTTAAATTTATTTTGACTAAGGTAGCTGAGGCCACGGAGTAATAAAAGTATATAATGAATATTTTTGGGTTTTAAGGCTCAAACATGTTGAAAAGGCTACACTAACGGCTCCTTGGTGGGTCAAGGATTTGTGCTACACATGCATATTTATAAAATTCGAGGAAGTACAAGAGACTTATTGTTGAGACAAAAGCATGAACATATTGCCTCATGTTTTTTAAATAGGATCTCATTGGTAAGGTAAATTATACTTATGAATGAGATCTTATATTAAGAACCGGGATTTAGTATAATACAATCAAAATAAGCCCTAGGCTAATGAAACACATAACAGGATAAATATAGGAGCCTAGGTGGTTCATTAAATTTTATAGGCTGTGAATGTTACAAATAAAGAATTATCACAGATCAACCATAAGGTCTAACACAATTGGCATTTAGCTAGGTTTCTTAAGCATCTAGTTACCCTAAGCTTACCTAAAAAAGAATTACCCCAAATCATGCATTATGTGAATTCAAGCTTTACTACATATGTATAAATGGATAATATATAAAGCATATGATGAAAGGCAAAAATAGGTAAATGATTATGCTTTTGAGCACCAAAAAAAAAAAAACGGTAAGTGATTATGCATATTTGTCAACGTGTATATATATATATATATATATTATGTGTATATATATATATATAGGCCGACTGACCTGATGAACGGAAAATTGTGAGTATGACGCTGACAATTTATTTCAGCAATAGAAAACGGTGACAAATTAAAAGAGTTATAAAAGGTGACGTAGGGAAAAAAGGAACAAAATAAGCTAGCATAAATATTTTTTCGATCATTTACGATGTTGTTTTAATTTTCTCTTGCAGATGGATCCATGATTCCCGGCCATCACAACAAGACTTGGAGATCAACGTACCCATATATACATGTATGTATGTATATCTCATGAAATGATGATCTATATACATGTATGAAAATACCTCGTTTGTAATAAGCTGTGGCAGCATGTGGACAAAATTTGCAACTGTACGGAGGTTTTGACCACTTGATCATGAATATATGCATGAAACTTATTTTCTTCGTGGATAACCCATGTTGTCTTGCTGTAGCTAACTTGGTTCTATACCTTACTTTTTATCTTCCATTCCCCGCCAGCAGCAGTTTGGAAAACCCAGCAATCAAGTGTATTATTTTGACTCGTGAGAGTTTGGATTTGCTATATTATATATAGTCAGCATTTTCCATAATACATAGTACTGAACATTATAAATATTGTGTTTCCCTCTTCGACAGCATAATCATACAATTCATTATTAGATAGCTTTTATCAAAATTCATATCATAATATGGCTTGTTATTATCTCTTTCTGACAGTGCATGATTACTGGTAGAGTTCAAGAATATTATTCGATTTTTCATACTTTAGTATAGGGATATTTTGTTTATGATGGATTATTGTAATCCTAAATAAGAGAGAAGGGAGGCTGAAAGAAGGATCAACAGAAGGAATTAGAGAGAATGAAGAGAGGTGAGAGAGAGGGGAGAGTAGCATAGGAAAAGGGAACTCGATCCATTAGGATTATCACAACACACACTCAAAATAGTGAAACACAACTGATTATCTCTATTTATAGCTACTTCTATAACTAAAGCTTAACTGAATTTTATATTTATTTACCATCATACAACAATTTATATACCATTAGATTTATTAACTCCATAATAAACAAAGAAAGCTTGTCAAGCGCTGTATTTTCAACGGTGCTTTTATTAGTAAGCAGTACTAAGATAGCTCTTCACAACATTCTCAATTAAGATTTGCAACACTTCGCTGTGCGTAGGACCTACACACCTTGGTGTCTTGTACTGAAGAGCAGCAGTTCCAAATCCCAAGATGTGGTCTTGAATCTTCTGGAATGTTCCCCTTCGGAGAACACAGAGTTCAAGGGGCCCAATACCTTTAGTTTTGCGGGAGGTTGTGTAGCCTGCATCAACAAAAGACTTGTCCAGACAATTGCAGCATTCACTGAGGAGTTCTTCACTTGCTTCACCATTAATCTCCCAGAAGATGACATAGTGACCTGGCTCGCTTGAGACATCAACATGGCTTGTGTAGTCAACTACCTCCAATTTGTCCCTTGCTATTAGCTTGGCTGCTGCCGCTACAGCTACCTGCAGATCGATCTCTGTGTTCTTGTCAATGTTAATGGTAAGCAGAAGGCTGCTCCTGCGAATAAACTTGAGCTCCGGAGTTGAGTTATGGAACCCCATGACCTTCACTACATCCCCAAGCTTATACCGATACAGACCTGTAAATTGTATCAGAAGCTGTAAGAATAATGAACAAAAACTCAACAAATGAAGCTCAAACGAACAAGATGAAGCTTTTGATCAAAAAAAAAAAAAAACGAACAAGATGAAGCTACCTGCTGGATTGGTGGTCACAATCTCATACTCTTCACCAATCTTCACTTGGGTCAAGCCCACTGGCTGAGGATCCACACAGGGGAGAGTAGACCCTCCACTGTTTTGCTGTGAGTCCCTAAGATGGATGAATTCAAAGTAACTAACATGAGGAAGCACAGCATAAGTGGCCAATTCAGGGGGTAGCTTTGGATACACATTTGACGCAATACATCCTTCCGAAGCCCCATAGTCACCGGTCAACAAAGGCAGGTCCCCAGCATAATGCTTCAACTTAGTCACATAATGCTCCATTGAGCCAGTCATGATCCCAAGAATGTACTTAGTATTGGGGAAAAGCTCCGGTATTAGGCCATACCAGTTGTTCAGTCCCATACATTTGTGTTCAATAAGGTTAGCTAACTCTGGATTTGGTTTGAGAAATTTAGACATGGTCGTTCTAATGGATGGAACAGTGATTCTTTTGGTGAGGACCCCTTCTCGGATATCAGTGCACAGCTCTTGCCATACTTGTTCAAAGGTTCTAAATGCTTGGACAATGCTGTGTGCAAATATAGAAGACACAAGCTGAACTTGCTCACTGAAAATTAAGCCACACAACAGATGGCAGTTCAATGATTGTTCAAAATAAGGACCGAATATTACTTCATCCGGGCTGCACAATTCAATTTGTTTCACCATGCTTTTGGATTTTCCATGTCGCAACGCATTTGTTGAAAAGGTTCCAGCCGTGAGACCTCCTTTTGTTTTGAACTGCTTGCTGCTGTACATAAACCATAGGGCTTTCCCATTTTCAATAGGAAACTCTCTGCATTATAGGATTCTATTTTGTTACAAATTCCTCAACAACTGAAACCCAGGAGAGAAAATCACCTTAGAATATATACCTGTCTCTAAAGGCGGAAGAAGTCAGAGTCATCTGCACAGCAGTTTCATACAGTTTGTCATTAAATGGTATAAACTTGGGCTTGCCCCCAGTAGTTCCAGAGCTGCAAGAACATGTCTTTGTAAGATTCGACTCAACTAGTTGCTGCTGAAATGGGAAATATAAGGAAAGATGAAACAAAAGGCCAAACCTTAAAGACACTGTTGTGATTGGCTGTCCTGTGAGAATGGAAGATGCTTCGCCCTCAATGATTCTCATGATATAAGGCTCCAATTCCTTGTGGCTAACAAGTGGGACAAGGGCCTTGAAACTCTCAGGATCAGTTCTTCCATTAAGACCTAGATTCTGCAAATACTCAGCTGAAGCATTATCTTCCAAGATCCTTCTAAGTGTATCCCTTTGAACCCTTTCAGCATCCTTTGTTAGTGCCTCAAACTCTTCAATCACTCTGTCCATGTTCAATTCTTATATATAGAAAAAGGAAAGGAACTTTGAAGAGGCAATGAATAGAAAGAATGGGTATGTGAGGAGGGAAGAGGAAGCATGTAATTTTATATCCGCTACAAATAAGAGAGGAAGCATTTAATTATATAGGCGTTACAAATAAGAAACTTGGTCTATTTGCTCTCAGAATTGGCTTGAAATCGGTAGTTCAGTACTTAATATAAGACATACTTACCTAATTTGATTAACTTAAGAAAGTTCGTTAAGTTAGTTAATATGACATGTAATTTCTAAAACACCCTAGTCATCTTTCTTAATTTTCTCATTCCTTCCCCTCCTTGATTATTGTTGAGGAAGCATCAATAAGGATAAATTACAAAAAGATTGATAAATATGAAAACTATGTCTTATATTTATGATCAATATCCACTTCATAAATATGTCTTATATTAAGACCTGGAAGGAGTACTTTGTTGGATTGTGTAATGCGTGTTCATTTTTTAATCTCCATTTGACCTCATATTAATTACATTAACTAGCGACATCGCCAGAGCTTGATTACGTGCCAGATTAAATTAAAGTGCCCGCAACAATAACTAATCAGTATTAAATCTAACTTACTAGGTAAAATCCCCTCTTTAGTCTTTGGCATGATCTCACGGACGGCTCAATATGTTAATGTAGTACTAGTACTTGGGTAGCGTGATGTGGGCTGGGTCTTTTTTAATCTTAATTTGACTTCATATTACTTATACTAATTAACTTGCGTGATCAACAATAGTTAATTGGGAAAATTAATTTCCATTGTTGTGAAATGTGAAAGGCAGCATTTTTATTGCTATGCAAGATTGCAAATTATTACAATAACTATAAGAATTAGACAAGGAGTTAATATCTTGGTTCTAAATATAAAACTTAAATTCATGTTATCTTTGAAATTTATAATTTTTCATCATAGTATTCCTGTGGATTATACAAACGAAGGGAGTTTTCATTAATGATAGTTCTAATGCACATAATTAAAGAGATTGTTTTTAGAAAAAGCAAATACTCATTTATTATAAATAATTAGCTTAATTAATTTTCTTAATATTTATAAATTAGTCATCTAAATCTTATATTAAAAATAATAAGTAGCAGCTTACATAACACCTTACGCCTCCTCGGCTCCTCCCATTATCCCATTGAAGAGGTTGTCTCTTGTTGCTTGTCAGGAAAATAGGATGTATGAGGGGTGTGTGGGTCCATTTTTCCAATAAGAAAAACGTTAATTCAACATTTCACCAACT